>JAFEMH010002792.1:2500-312223 GCA_022495995.1 Adenophora triphylla var. japonica
GATTCGTGGGTCAAAGTTTTCTGCTTCAGTTGAAGATACTATTTCTTGCTCTTATTATAAGGATCCATTTGATATTGAATTTCCAAGTATGTCGAATTCTTGGTTCTTCAAAAGATTGATGATTGAGATCTTTCTCTTAAATCGATGGACTGATTGGATTGATGTATTGGTGAGTCATACTAAGTATAAAGTTCGTCGACGGTGAAGGATAAATTTCGAGACGTATTTCCAAAAGCAACAATCCAAATTCGAGGTCGAATTTTTTCTAAGAAGGGAAGGATGATGCAGTGCAGAATTCCAGCTTTGGTACCCTTCATTGCTCAGAGTATAACCTTTTCTAGAAAAGTCCATTTGATGCAATTCTTGCGGCATTGGAAAGCCAGCTCAGTTATCTTTTCATCCATATCTTAAACTTATTCAGATTCTAAGTATGTGAAGAGTTATGGCTGCTGAAAGTGACATCCAGAAGCATGGAAGGATGCTGAATAGTTTTGGATGAAGACTCTTTCTTTTCCTTCAGTTGTCTTTGTCCTGGTAATCAGCCCCTCATCATGAATACTAAAAAAAAAAATACAAGTTGAAATTTAGCAAAAAAAAACCTTGATATATTGAATGGGTGAAAACCGTATACGCGTTACTAGAGAAGTGATATAACTTTTCATAATTTTTACGAAATTCCCGTATTTATTAGTTGTTTAACTGATAAATTATATTTATCAATTGTTTAACCAAATAATAAGCACATAAATCCTTCAAAATAACTGATAAATTATATTTACCAGTTGTTTAACCAAAATAACTGATAAATGTAGGGGTTTTTGTAGAAATTATGAAAAATTATAATCCCTTCTCTCATAGCGCCTATATGGGGAAGTTATGGGAATTATAAAAAGTTATAATCCCTTCCTTGGTAGCACCTGTTTTTTTTTTTTTTTTTTTAATTTCGTTTTTAGCCGAGAACTTTTTTGTAGAATCGTAATTCTAGTGTTTTTTTTTAGATTGCATTAGATTTACTGATTTTAGAGACTTTTTGATAAAAAAAAAAAAAAAAAAAAAAACTCATTTTTTATATTGACCACTATTGAGTATTGAATGAAAAAAATACACTGCCCTTAGTGCCAAAGCTAAGAAATACAAAAGGAGGGCAAAAAATATTCATTAAGTAAAAGGGGGCAAAAAGTTTCATGCAAAGAAAAGCGAATTTAATAAATTGCACTAAAATATTTAAATTCTTAAAATAATGGTACTAGTAAAAAGGATTATTTTAAAATCAAAGATGGGGTATGATGTTTTAATAGATTCGTATTTTTATTTTTATTTAGAAAATAAATAATATGTTAATATCATTAATAAAGTTTAAAGAGACGACGCTTCACAATTGTCGAATCCTCATCCCAAAGATGAAGATATCCACGAAAGCATACAATCGTTTGACAAATTTTCTGCCGAAATAAAAGAGCGTAAGACTTCTCGAAATGTGATATCTAACCTTAAACCAAATCTCCAACGAATGCATGTCCGAATAATGACATGGGACGCCCAAATGTTTCTCCAAGCAAAACTTGGACACAACCTAGTGTTGACCTTTAGAAAACCCTCACGCGAGAATAATTTGACATTGAAAACATGATAAATTGACACATTTGGTTAGCAATAAATGTCCAACCAAGCATCAAACAAAAGACAAAGACTCTCAACATAATGTTAACGAGAGAAATCATTGGCTCTCAACAAATGATAAAAAGGCATATAAAATAACGAGAAATATGGCAAATATGTTAGGATATGAATTTTGGTTGATACCGATCTATTTTTGCAGCGAATAAATTATTGGTTAACGCTTGTAAGTTGCCGAAATTTGGAATTACAATGAACAAATCTTATTGACATACGCACCAATCAATTTTTTAGCAAAAAAATCTACAAAGAAAAACGAAAGATAAGAATTGTTTGAAGAATCTAGATCAGATACGGTCTAAATCTTCAAATTAATATCCATAAAACTCAAGAGATCGAAGAAGGGTAGTGTAGGAATTTAAATTAGGGTTTTTCCAAACTTGTGTTTTTCATTGATCAACTTCTGAATATATAGGTTACATAATAGAAAAGGAAAAGATATCTATTCAAAATAAATTTCTAAACATAAACCTAAAAAGAAAAGGAAACGGGAAACGCCAGATTTTTTTTTCCGCCGAAAGCACGACTCGTGTATAACATACCCCCCAGAATGACGAAATGGGATGCCAGGCGTTTTAGGGCCATCATGTTTTTGGCTTTAATCCCTTCTTTGTATTTTCCATCTTCAATTGTGAAGGAAGCTTCTCCGTTTTGGAGGTACGGATAGATTTGATTGTACCAGGGTTCGTTGATCGGTTCATGTTCAATTTCGATCTCATAGCAATAGGCGGGTGTTTCCCGTTTGCCTATTCTGAGGGGTTTTACTGATTTCCCTTCGAGAATTTCGACAAGAGATGCTAGGGCGGCCAGGGCATCTGCGAAGCGGTTCCTGTCTCTTGACAAATAGTGGAAAGAGATGTCCTTGAACTGAGCAATGAGCTCCTCCATGTACGCGTGGTACTTCTGGAGACCAGCATCTATTGTCTTCCATTTGTTGGATACTTGATTGATGATCAATGCTAAGTCTCCGTATACTTCCAGTTCTGAAATGTTGCGTTCAAGAGCGGCTTCTAGGCCGGCTGCGCAAGCTTCATACTCTGCTGCATTGTTTGGTTGCTTCAAAATTCATATCGCCACTTTATGACCAGTAAGTAACTCTTCATTAATTTGATATAAGTTGGTTCCTTTTTTTTATATATAATTCATTATTTAAGTTAAAATGTTATTGCATAAATATACTTGACAGGTTTGTAGGTGGATACCCTACCCCAGGGACAAAGATTGGGCAGTATTGACGGTCTCGGGTCATGGCAGAGTTTAGGCCCAACTGAAAATCATTGCCACTGGAGGAGAAGGAGAATGCTTGGGAGGAGTTTAAGGTAATGTGTTAATGATTTTTATTTAAAACTTAAATGTTAGTTTGTTATTAACATGTTATAATTAATAATGATTATACTCTTTTAATTTTGTAATGTTATCATTATATGTTGTAGGGAAAATTTACATGGACGCCGGATATCGACGAGGCATCGGCTAAATATGTTTTCAAGAAATAGTGTGCGAAGTTATTTCGGGATCATATTGGTAACATATTTATCTATCATTAATTAGTTTAATTAACAATGATTATACTCTTTTAATTTTATAATGTTATCATTATATGTTTACGAGATATTCATATTTTTATAGGTATGACGAAGTCTAAATTTTATATTAAGCGGCTCGAGGCGGGATTAGCGCCCTTGACACCTCCTTGGATGACCGAGGAGGTGTTTGGTAGCTTTTGCGAACATTGGTCGTCGGATGGGGCGAGAGCTATCGCCGAACAGGCTAAGGCAAATAGAGCAGGCTCCTCGGGGTCGGCGACAAAGCATACGATGGGGACGATCGGGGTCGGCGAGCATCACCACCGTATGGTACGTATGTTAGTTTAAATGTAGTATATGCATGCTTTTAAATAGGTTTATGTACGTATGTTAGCTGGGAGCCATGTTGATGCTATGAAATCCATGGTTTTAGTATAAATGTAGTGTATGTTTTCTTTTCTAAGATTATCCCTAAATCCTAATGAATTAAGTAAATATTATACTCACAACTTTAGTGATTAAAGAGAACATTTTTTTATCACAAGAATAATATGGGAAGCTAAATGTTGCATTTATACAATTTCAAAATAATAATCTCGCTTCTTTTATTCATAGAAAAAGGAACATGGCCCAGATGTCAATTTTTTGGATGTTTTCGTTAGCACCCATGTTCGAGCTCCTACATCGCCCGATCAACCTCCGCAATGGGTTGACGATCGCCCTGCTAATGCCTTTGTAAGTAAACTATCATTAAATGACTTGATTTTGAATATGTAAATTTATTTATGCACATTACATTGTGTATATGATTATATTTGTTTGTTTTATTTTGACAGAGTACATATCAAGCCGCCGTTGTTCCCGAAGGTACGCCTCCCGGCCAGCCCGTTCCCTTCGTGCCTGATGTTTGGCGCTCGGTCACCTCGGATGGACATCCAAAGAGAGGAGACCGAGTGTTAGGGATGGGGGATTAAGGGCGGCAATGCCCATCGACGTCGACCGGCCGTCGGCCAAATCTTTTCACGCTCGAGACTCGGTATAAAGATCCGAGGATCGACACTCTGGAGGCTGAGTTGGCTGAGGAGAGACGCGTGGGTGCAGAGACTAGGGCACAACTTTTGGGCGCTTTGGAGGCTCAGGAGCAGCGTCTGGTGTAGAATGATCGGAAATTTGCGATGTTGATGGCCCATATGCAGAATCAGCAGCAGGGTAATAATTTTCAGCCTCCTCAATTCCCCCACCCCAATTTGGTACGCTGATATTTGGTTTTATTTAGATCCCCCCCCCTATTTGGTACACTGATATTTGGTTTTTTAGATCCCCCCCTATCTATTGAATTGTTATATCAGGTACAAAAAAAATTGGTAAATTTGATATTTTAAATTATTTTTTTAATTTTATTTCATTATCAGTGACGAAAATTTCTGTCGCTGTATTAATTAATTTTAATTAAATTTTTATTCCAGGGACGGAAATTTTCGCCGCTATGTCAATTTATTTTAATTAAAATTTTATTTTCACCGGCGAAATATTCCGTCGCTGGAATAAAAATTTATTTAAATTAAATTAAAATAGCGGCGAAAATTACCGTCACTGGATTAATTAAATTTTTATTTCAGCGACGAAATATTTCGCCGGTGAAAATAAAAATTAATTAAATTAAATTATCTCAGCGACGGAAATTTTCGCCGCTGAATTAATTCATTTTAATTAAATTTTTTTTTCACCGGAGGAATATTCCGTCGCTGATATAAAAATTTAATTAAATGAATTAATTCAGCGGCGGAAATTTCCGTCGCTAATATCAAAAGATCACCGACGGAATTAATTCCGTCGATAAAATCAAAGGTTTACCGACGGAATTTGGTCCGTCGGACCATTGCGGCGGGATGATAGCGGCGGACCACCGACGGAATTTTTCCGTCGGTGTTGAAATTTAGCGACGGAATTTTGACTTTTGCGGCGAAAATTTCCGCCGCTAAAACATGTTTTTCTGGTAGTGATCGTACCATCTAGAAAACCAAATTTTCGGCGAGCTTCAAGAGATGTTTGCATATCGCTGGCCCAATCATCGTAATTTTCACCATTGAAACTAGTAGGAGTAATAAAATCGTCTAGCCTATCCTGAGGATCAAGGTAAAAGGGAGAGTTATATTCGATTTTAGGAGGATTGTTGATGAAAGCATCGTTCCCTGCCCTGGATTTAGACTTGTGTATGATGCCGCTCTGATATCATGTAGGAATTTAATTTAGAGTTTTTCCAAACTTGTGTTTTTCATTGATCAACTTCTGAATATATATGTTACATAATAGAAAAGGAAAAGATACCTATTCAAAATAAATTTCTAAACATAAACCTAGAAAGAAAAGGAAACGGAAAACGCCAGATTTACTTTTCCACCGAAAGCATGACTCGTGCTCCCCACTCGTGAAACGATTCGTGCCTTTTATTGCACTCGCGCTGATCATCAGCACGACTCATGTATGTGGTCACGAGTCATGCCCCTTGCGTTTCATCCGCCTGTTGTTCCGTAGCTGCATCATCTTCACAGGTAGTGAGATCAAGAATTGTTTGAAGACTCATTTTTTTTTTAATTATTGTTATTGATGTACACCATTAAATTACTGTTAGTATATTTATTATAATTTTTATAAGGATTTTTAAGCTAAATATTGTTTTTTTTTAAAGCAGCTAAATACTGACTTAGTTATAGAGTATATGATTAAAAAAAAATGTTTGGAGACAAAACAAGCTAATTTTATTAATATTTCTTGCTGGGATAGGAAGTTGTTGGTTAGTTCCAATGTTAGGAATAAAATATATTCCATCCGTCTCATTAATATTTAGCCACAACACAAAATTATACTATAGTTTAAGAAAATTTAATAAATGTCTTGTTTAATTTTTACATTTTCGGTTATACCCTTCCTTAACTAATACATGAGAATCCGTGTAATTCTAATTGATTAGTTAAATGTAAATCATAAATAAAGATATAATAGTAAAATAAGATAAAAATTTATATTGAATTTATAAGTGGTCAAACAAAATAAAACAAACAAAAATGAAAATGTAGCCAAATATAATGAGACGGAGGGTGTAATTGGACAGAAAGAAGGACAATCTTAAGAGTGAAGGAGTAGCTTAAATATAGGCTTCTTGAATTTGTAATTTTCCTCAACACAAGAAATCAAGAATCATGAAACCTAGACACTTTTGTCTTCCGGCAACGTTACAGCAGTGAAGAACACGAAAGAGTATACTCTTGTTTTGATATGATTATAGCGCGAAATATGTCATTTATCCATGTACTATATGTTATACAAGGGTGTACAATTACAGAAAAATAATACAATATAAATTGATAAAAACTGAAAATACAAAAAAAATGAGAAGTTCTTGAATTTGCTGCACGAGCCCAATGAAATCACTGTCTCCTTAAGACATATTTGATCCCTCACCGAGTGTGCTTGAGTTTGCTTGGATCGCTTGTCTCCCAGGATAGAACGTGCGGACCGGGGGCACTTTGCACCTGATGCTACCAAAAAAATAGGTTGCACAGGAAACTGACCGGGGTAACAACGGTGATCGGACCGGACGAACACGCTCCTCGAGGTCCTAAATAATGTGGGACCTACAAGAGAAAACACCGTTAGGGTGGGGGGATTTTCCCCCCAAAAACCCTCCGGCGTGAGAATCATTAATCCGATACAAAACATTTTTATATGACATATTTCTAGAGAGAGAAAGAGGGAGGAGAGAGAAGCTCTCGAAAAAACACATTTTAGAACATACCTCTTGAAATGAAATGGGAGGAGTATATATATCCAAGGGTGATGTCATCAATGACATCACCATCCACATCATTCTCCTTTGCCACGTGTCACGCCGTCATTGGAGGGAAATCTCTCGTGAGATTACATTTGGATAAGGCCAAAGTCCTTAATCTTGACAAGGCACGAATCTCTCGCGGAGACATCAGCATGCTGCTGAGAGAACCAAGATGCGACATGCGACATCCCGCATGCGGGAACCGACATCCCACATGCGGGAACCAACCTCAGACATGCGACATCCGACATGCGACATCTACAGGAGACATGCGACATGTGCAGGAGACATTCAATTCTTAACAATCATAACATTAGCAACATACGACATGAGACATGCTACATGCGACATATGATATACGAGAACCAAGCCATATGCGGGAATCCGGCCATAACCATACACACATAATCCTTGGCTAAAATCATCATCGGAACCCGAACATGCGACATATAACATGCGGCAGGTAACCATTATAACATTAATAGCATACATCATGGGACATGCGACCTACGATGTGCGACATGATACATCGACAAACAACACCCGTCATACGGGAACCTCCATCCGACATGCGGGACTCAATATCCGACACACCATATACAATATGCGAGGGCCAAGCCATTGGCGGGAACCAGGACCAGAACTATAGCGATAAGCCTAACTTTGGCTAGCATCATAATCATAAGCACTCAATATACAGCATATAACGTACAACATATAATATGCGGCATATAGAACGTAACACATAATATGCGATATATAAAACATAACACGGGGGAACCAAATCATAATTATAACTTTGACAATATTCTTATAAAATGTGGACCCCCCCTATCCTCATGAAATAGGGCCCCCTACCCTCATAAAATAGGGGCCCCCAAAGACCATATACTCGGGCCGGGTAAACATTTAACGGGAAAATATTTTGCTATGTCGGATCAGAAGCCCCCGACTCCTTAGCTCGATTATTCATGATCGAGCTGAGGAGTAAAATAATATACATAACAAAATATAACTTATCACATCGAGCCAATTTCCCTGGTACAAAACGTAGGTCAATATCCTTGACCTTTCCAACACTTTCGTTACTAACTTCTCATTTTTCTTCAACTTTTTGCACTTTCTCTTTCCCATTTCAATCATTTCTGTAAATTTTTGGCTGGTAAAATATGCGTAAACCAATCATACTAGAGCCAACATTATACGGCTCAGATCCATAAATGCCAGTGACATGAACCCTGGTCGCTGGACTTTCGAATAACTTTCCTTCCCTATAATTTGTTTCGACAATTCTGCCAAAAACCCCTCGATCCCTCTGACTTTTGACGTCTTTTCAACAATTCAATCTGATCTGGGTCTATACTAAAACAATTTTACTTTTCTGTCTTTTACCTTCGCTTTTCATACTTTGGTCGTCGCAATCTGCGACTTATCCTTAACTTTAACTTGAACGATACTGCATACTTTCTTTAACTTGCTTTGAATTTTCATTTTTTGCGCTCATTATTCTACCTTGATCTCACTTTATATGTCTCCTACTGCATTTTGCTTCAATAGTTACCTTTTTTGCTTCGATAGTTTATCGAAGACTCCTTTCTCATAACTTATCCATATACATACTACTCCCTTCAAAAGAGTGAGGCTTGTCTTTAGGCAGCCTTACTCCTTAGCTATGCTTCTCACCCTTCAGCTTTACTTAGCTTCGGAGCGACTTACTATTCCTTGTCCATCTGTGTCTGACACCTTTAAGCCAGGTCTTTCTCGAACCAACTCTAAAATCAAAATATACCCAGGCCACAGCCTCACTTGGGCTAAACTTCGCGGCCAAACCCACTTGGCCCAAACCAAAACTCGCAGCCAAACCTCACTTGGCCACACCTGGCCAAATCGCACTAAGGCCATACTTGGCCAAACCACACTGATCAAAGCATAAAAAACGTGCCAATCACAAACGCACTAACAGAACCACGTTGATCAAACCCGCGCTAACCAAAACCTTATTAATCAAACCGCGCTGATCAGAACCACGCTGATCAAACCCGCGCTAACCATAACCTTACTAATCAAACCGCGCTGATCAGAACCACGCTGATCAAACCCGCGCTAACCAAAACCTTATTAATCAAACCGCACTGATCAGAACCACGCTGATCAAACCTGCGCTAACCAAAACCTTATTAATCAAACCGCGCTGATCAGAACCACGCCGATCAAACCCGCGCTAACCAAAACCTTACTAATCAAACCGCGCTGATCAGAACCACGCTGATCAAACCCGCGCTAACCAAAACCTTATTAATCAAACCGCGCTGATCAGAACCACGCTGATCAAACCCGCGCTAACCAAAACCTTACTCATCTAACTGCGCTGATCAGAACCGCGCAAACCAAAACCGCGCGAACCAGAACCGCGCTGATCAAAAAATGCGATAATCAAAACTGCGCACTAGGAAACCGCCTCAGATACAAACCTTGCTTGATGCTAAACCGCATCACTAACAAGCCGCATTCGAACATGCTAAATAAAACTCAAACCGCCTTAAATAAAATCTTGCGCCTTAGACCACTTGGCCAAACTATCTAGTTCCATCGCTGCTCAACTTTTGCCTAGCACCGTTAAGCCAGGTCTTTTCTATGCCTGTTAAAAAGTCAGGATTTTTCTGTCAAAACTTTTCAAGCTGTTGCATCTCGCCAAACTTTTCATTTTTCAAAAACTTTCCAAACTGTGGCATCTCGCCAAACTTTTCACTTTTCAAAAACTTTTCAAACTGTGGCATCTCGCCAAACTTTTCACTTTTCAAAAACTTTTCAAACTGTGGCATCTCGCCTCAATGTCACCAGGTCGAAAGGTTTGGCGCCTGAGACCAATATCCCCAGGTCGCCGCCCCTGATCTCGCCCGTAAAAAAGCCGGGACTTTCTAGACGCCTGGAACCACTATCTCCATGTCGCCGCGTCTGGAACCAATATCTCCAGGTCGCAGGAGCTTCGCCACTCAGGCTAGGCTAGATCACATAAGCTTCGCCACTCAGGCTAGGCTGGGAGCTTCGCCACTCAGGCTAGGCTGGATCACATAAGCTTCGCCACTCAGGCTAGGCTGGGAGCTTCGCCACTCAGGCTAGGCTAGATCACATAAGCTTTGCCACTCAGGCTAGGCTGGGAGCTTCGCCACTCAGGCTAGGCTGGGAGCTTCGCCACTCAAGCTAGGCTGGGTGCTGAGCCAGGCCTCTGCCAGGACTCCCGAGTCCGCAAGCGCAGATCCCGTTGTGCCTGGCTTTTCAACCAGAACTTTTCTGAGCCAGGCCTCTGCCAAGACTCCCGAGTCTGCCAGTGCAGATCCCGTTGTGCCTGGCTTTTCAACCAGGACTTTTCTGAGCCAGGCCTCTGCCAGGACTCCCGAGTCTGCAAGCGCAGATCCCGTTGTTCCTGGCTTTTCAACCAGGACTTTCCTGAGCCAGGCCTCTGCCAGGACTCTCGAGTCTGCCAACAGCATGGGATGTCAGCCCAATAGTTCGGGATGTCAGCCCGAGGTTTGGCGACTTGAAACCGTTATCTCCAAGCCGCCGCCCCCCCTGTGCCCATAAAAAAGCTGAGACTTTTCTAGACGCCTGGAACCACTATCTCCAGACGCCGCGCCTGGGCCTCAATGTCCCCAGGTCGAAAGGTTTGGCTCCTGAGCCTCGTTGTCCCCAGGTGGCCGCCCCTTATCTTCAAGATTTCGCAATCCATCTTCAAGATTTAACGGCAACAATCTTTATCAACTTTGTCGCATCTTTGGCGGCAACAATCTTTATCAACTTTGTCGCAGCTTTAGCGGCAACAATCTTTATCAACACATATGCAGTTCGGGATGCGAGCCCTTTGCAGTTCGGGATGCTAGCCCAACCAAGCTACTTAGCCGACTTTGTCACACTTGACAGAGTCCCTACAAAAGACATGAGGTAGTCATTTGCAAATCAAGTAAACATTTTCTTTGTATTTAACACAATAAGCAAATATTATGCAACTTTTATATAAACGAGAGAGATAATAAAACACAAATATCTTTCGCATTTTACTGAGCATATTATCATTTCAAACATATTATCGTGACTGCCATTTTTCACTATTCATTATTTCAAGATCCCAAAAAGTGGCTGGTCAACGTACCCCAATACCATGATACTTTAATTTTGTTCGATATAGCATATCTTTTCACAATTCTGACATAATTTTGCACATAAACACATAGCATAAAACTCACATATTTTACTACACGGAATATTATTTTTCTAGCGTCATACTTCTTTTACATTTAATTCGCTCAAGATTCATATTTCGCTAATTTGATGACTTTCACAATTAAACAACCAAGTCAGGTTACTGTCTAAATATTGGCATGAAGCCTGCTACCACAAGGTATTACTAATACATATACATTCATCTTTAGCAAATAACAACAAGCATTTTCACATCATATTACACATTCTGAGGGGCATATATTAAAAATCCTTATGTGGATCATGCATATGGGCTTTACGTTATTGACCTTATATCATATCTATAAAGTACGCTCCATATTAGCGGCCAAGCATATCTCTTATCATAACAATAACATATTGTAGCATAATATCACATAATCAATTTCGCAAATGAATCATAAACTCCATATATTCCAGTTATATTAAATTTGTCTCATTCATACTAAAATCACCATTATTTTCTTTCTTAATAGATGTCGATACTTAGCATTTTCACGCATGCACCACTGCCTACGTCTCATCCATTTCTAAAAAGTTGCCACATTTAAATTTTATCAAATCCGCATTTTGACTCATAGGTTCACTTAACCAATATCTTTCTACGAGAATCTATTTTCGCAACCCCATTATAAACGATGGTCGCTAATTCAAATAACTCATATCCCCAGAATTAAATAAAGTCCCATACCGTCTCACTAGAATTTCATATACGAGTCATTTTTAACATACTTTCACTTTTCGTCTAAGGGATTCATCGTATAATCAATTCATTCTATCAAGTGGGCATAGAAAGCCGAGAACACATTTATTTTTGCCATGTAACAGGTTTCAAAGCATATATTCATATTGTCACGTAACGAGTTCATGTAAAAATCATTTAACATGAATAGAAAAGATGGGAAAAGACGACCTGACGGAGGTTAACGATATTCCGGATGGATTCAACATCAAGGCTGTCTCACGCTTGTCCTTCCCATTAACTTTTAACTTTCTCCATCCACTTTTCCTATCTCAAATTCTTATCCCAACAAATAACAATACCATTTTTCTACTTTTTGTTTTATCAAAGTAAAGGCTACCATGAAAAAAGGAAGAGTTGACCTGATTTATTTGGCCGGCAATCATTGTCTCCGGCGGCTTCCCTTTTCCCGAACCAAATTCACGGCCCTACAGATAACAAAGACTCCCAAGAAGGCATGCAATTTGCTATTTCTTAACCAAGAATACATCATTTAAAAAACATAAGGGTAATATTGGCAAACTATCTTGAATATAGAACTAAATATAAATTTTCATATGTCGCCAAGCACTTCTTTCTATCTTTTTCATATGAAATCGCCAATCATAAAAACATTATTTCAAAATATACTTTAACCATTTCACGGAGCTTATTCCCGCTAGGTTATAATCATTCATATTCAAGTTTCTATATCCCATTATTTCTTATTAGGAGCAGGAAATAGGCAAGTAACGCATTAAGTCGATTTATTCTATCAAGTTAGCATAGTAAATAGAAAGCATATTTGACTTTACTACGCACCGGAATTTCTAATAACTAGAGCAAATTGCACGGCAAGATTTAATATCGCTTGAAATAATATCAAGTCAAAGCCCGGCATTTAACATGACGAACATATTTCAAAAACATTTTCATATCTTTATTAAAAGCATATTTGCATATACTTGCCATTAATTTACTAAGCATGTACCATTAGGCATTCATTCAATATAAATGACAAAGATGGAAAGACGCGACCTGATGGAAGTTTGCGGTGATTCTGACGAAACCCGTCAAAATTTTAACGGACTCCAGAACAGCCGACCCTCTATGTAACCTCCAAGTTAACAAACATAACTGACCAAGAAAATGATCCACCTGATGATCCATTAAGATAATTGGTGGCTGAGAATCCATTTTACTTTGTTCAACCCATTTTGAACCAAACTCACAGCCAAAAAAAGGAATTCTAGTTGACCAATACTTATTTCCTTTTTACTTCCCATTTTGCTTTTTCTTTTTTAATTCAATTCAATTTCTTTTCATTTTCTATTCATTTCCCTTTCACTCTCATTCTTCTTCCTCATTTTCCATTTACTCTCTCTCTCTCACCAGGAAACGACCCTTCTCCACCGGCGACCTCTACCAGGCGGCGGTCCCTCAGGCGACGATCTCCTCCCAACGGCGGCTTCTCAGATCTGCGACAACCCCAAACGCACGGCTCCTACCGGCGACAATCAACCTCGGCGACAAGCATTCATTCCGAAGAAACCTACTCAGATCTTGCTCCTTCTCAGGCGACGATCTCCATTCTCGGCGAGATCCGCACCTGGCGACCAAACCCCAACTGCAACCTTCTTCCCAAGCGGCGACATCAACTGCTGCGCCCTCACGTTTCGCGCCGAGGCACACTCATAGTCCTTTTCCTTTTCGAATCCTTTTGATTTCACTATCCTCCATTTCATTTCTGGGACTTGATTTTTGGCGACCTTTGGTTGCGATTTCATTTTGATTGCGCCTCTCCCCGAATCCGGCGAGATAACGACGGCGACCCTCTATGAGCTGACACGTGCCGGATAACGTGGCTAGCTTATTGACACGCGTCGGACAAGGCTATTCTCCCGCTGACACGCGTCTCCGGCACTGTTCATCACTATTTACTTTCTCTTTCTAACTTTCCGGCGAACAAACCCGTCTTCTCCGGCGACGGTCACCTTATTAGATCTGCCCTTTTTCCTCCTTTCGGAACTGTTTCCTCTGCTCCTCATTCACTAATCCTCTGCTACTACCCCTTTAAACTCAGATATCAAGATTGCTGACTTTCGGATCTTGGCCAAGGAAAACGAAATGTTTATTTCCAAAATTTCGGCAAACTCCGGCTAACTCCGAACTGAGTTTTTCTCTTCCCAAACCCAACGGAAAACTGCTAAAACCACTCCGGCGAACTTCGACTGACCGTCTGATGCTACCCCCAAACTGCTGTAGTCCCACTGATACCCACAGCTCCTCTAATCCGGTCAACTTCGCCGGAAAATGTCAATCCCGACAACGGAACCAACTGATGCTACCAAAAAAATAGGTTGCACAGGAAACTGACCGGGGTAACAACGGAGATCGGATCGGACGAACACGCTCCTCGAGGTCCTAAATAATGTGGGACCTACAAGAGAAAACACCGTTAGGGTGGGGGGATTTTCCCCCCAAAAACCCTCCGGCGTGAGAATCATTAATCCGATACATAACATTTTTATATGACATATTTCTAGAGAGAGAAAGAGGGAGGAGAGAGAAGCTCTCCAAAAAACACATTTTAGAACATACCTCTTGAAATGAAATGGGAGGAGTATATATATCCAAGGGTGATGTCATCAATGACATCACCATCCACATCATTCTCCTTTGCCACGTGTCATGCCGTCATTGGAGGGAAATCTCTCGTGAGATTACATTTGGATAAGGCCAAAGTCCTTAATCTTGACAAGGCATGAATCTCTCGTGGAGACATCAGCATGCTGCTGAGAGAACCAAGATGCGACATGCGACATCCCGTATGCAGGAACCGACATCCCACATGCGGGAACCAACCTCAGACATGCGACATGCGACATGCGACATCTACAGGAGACATGCGACATGTGCAGGAGACATTCAATTCTTAACAATCATAACATTAGCAACATACAACATGAGACATGCTACATGCGACATATGATATACGAGAACCAAGCCATATGCGGGAATCCGGCCATAACCATACACACATAATCCTTGGCTAAAACCATCATCGGAACCCGAACATGCGAC
This sequence comes from Adenophora triphylla var. japonica, assembly GCA_022495995.1. Taxonomy (NCBI): domain Eukaryota; kingdom Viridiplantae; phylum Streptophyta; class Magnoliopsida; order Asterales; family Campanulaceae; genus Adenophora; species Adenophora triphylla. Next base: position 17,577 of record JAFEMH010002792.1, read on the forward strand.
ATATAACATGCGGCAGGTAACCATTATAACATTAATAGCATACATCATGGGACATGCGACCTACGATGTGCGACATGATACATCGACAAACAACACCCGTCATACGGGAACCTCCATCCGACATGCGGGAGTCAATATCCGACACACCATATACAATATGCGAGTGCCAAGCCATTGGCGGGAACCAGGACCAGAACTATAGCGATAATCCTAACTTTGGCTAGCATCATAATCATAAGCACTCAATATACAGCATATAACGTACAACATATAATATGCGGCATATAGAACGTAACACATAATATGCGGTATATAAAACATAACACGTGGGAACCAAACCATAATTATAACTTTGACAATATTCTCATAAAATGTGGACCCCCCTATCCTCATGAAATAGGGCCCCCTACCCTCATAAAATAGGGCCCCCCAAAGACCATATACTCGGGCCGGGTAAACATTTAACGTGAAAATATTTTGCTATGTCGCATCAGCACCTAAGTTCCCGGCGAGCTGAACTATGCTTGGACAAAATCACCTCTTCTTTGAACTATGCAAGGAGGCCAAGAGAAGAAGATAACAATATGCAACCAAAGAAATGGAGGAGGATTGCAGAAAAAAAGTGTTTGTTTTCTTGCTGTGGTTTTCTCTCAAAAGTTCTACCAAGTGTTTTTTCCAAGTGTTTTTATTTGTTGTTAACAAACAACAATATATACATGTTCAAAAGCCAAGATAAAAACTGAATTAATATGATTAAATTAAGTAATAAATAACATTATTATGAAATTAATCATCCATTAATCAGAAAATATTAGCCATAATGATTTTCCGTTTCAGTTTTCACATTTAATACTTGGCTGTTACATGTCTGTCCAGGATCTGCTCGGCCGAGTCATATAGCTTGCTCGGCCGAGCAAGGCTCTGCTCGGCCGAGCAAGGTAGTCCAGAAACTTGGGACCTTCTGCCTTGCTCTGCTCGGCCGAGTCAACAACCCGCTCGGCCGAGCACCTCAGTAAAGTTCAAAACCAATTTTGATTTACAAAATCAAAATTTATTTTGCCAAATTCTTTGAGCATTTATATTTAATTCATCCAAAACCCATTTTGGACAATTAAATATTTTATTTTCACAAACACAAACCACTTAAGTAATTTGACAAAATTACCCTTTAGAAATTAACCCATTAATTTCCTTCAAACACACTATTTTTTCCAACAATTCCCCACATGAAGGAAATTCATGAGGATAGGTGATAAAGTCCGGCAGTCGAAAACCTGCATAGGATAGGTAGGGGTTTGCCCTTTGAACCTTCCCTTGTAAAAGCATATTTACTCTACTCGCTAATCAGTAGACACGATGTCCTTGAACTGCTAGCTTTTTGTGTAGTCGATCATATACTTTACACAGGTATCTCCCTAACACAATTCAGCTCTCATAGCTGTGTCCATTCATGGCCCTGGATCACAATGCCCGGTTCTCAGGAGAAGGTCTAAGAATTGAGCCTCACACAATTCTCCTCGAAGCGGCCTCTACTTCTTTCTCACATAGGTGATTCTTTTAAGTAACCCATTTTACTTCACACAAGAATCATTAAAAGCCATAAGCTTAACCTCATTCATTTCGGGATGTCACTTTAAGGAATGAGTATAGGGTTGACCCCCACAGTGACGCTACAAGTCTATTAACAGTTAGGTTGTCCCTTTGAACCTAGATCTTGGGATCTCCAATCAACTAGGTTGGGTTTTCCGCTGCGTTTAACTTCTCAAGAGGCTTTAAACCCATTCTCAATGTCAATCTTGCAACTATCTCTTTACTTAACCCTTTGGTTAGCGGATCCGCCAAATTATCTTTTGACCTTACATAGTCAATAGATATGGTGCCAGTTGCAAGTAGTTGTTTATTGGTATTATGTCTTCGACGTATATGTCTAGAATTACCATTATACATATGACTTTGTGCCCTACCAATCGCAGATTGGCTATCGCAATGTACACTAATTGCGGGCACGGGCTTTTCCCATCTTGGAATATCTTCTAGAAATTGGCGTAGCCATTCGGCTTCTTCACCACATTTATCTAATGCTATAAACTCAGATTCCATGGTTGATCTGGCTATAACAGTCTGCTTAGAAGATTTCCATGATATAGCTGCACCTGCTAATGTGAATAAATATCCACTTGTAGACCTTAAGTCTTTGATATCCGATATCCAATTAGCATCACTATATCCTTCTATCACAGCTGGATGTCTAGTGTAATGTAATCCAAAATCACGAGTATATCTTAGGTACCTTAGTACTCTTACTATACCCTTCCAATGATTTGTTCCAGGATTACTTGTATACCGGCTTAACTTGCTAACAGTATAAGCAATATCCGGCCTAGTACAACTCATCAAGTACATTAGACTTCCAATAACTCTCGAATACTCTAATTGAGACATCGGTTCATCTCTATTCTTTGATAGATGAAGATTCGGGTCGATTGGAGTACTCGCTATTCCATTGTCATTCTTGCTAAATTTCTCAAGAATTTTATCCACATAATGAGATTGACTTAGCACAAGTCCATTGGATATTCTAGAAATTTTAACTCCAAGGATTACGTCCGCAAGTCCCATATCTTTCATGTCAAATTTCGAATTCAACATGTCTTTCGTGGATTTGATCATCTTATCACAACTCCCTATGATAAGCATGTCGTCTACATAAAGACACAAAATGACATAGTCATTTTCCGTGGTTTTAGTATAGACACATTTGTCACACTCATTTATCTTAAATCCACTTTGCATCATAGCATTATCGAATTTCTGATGCCACTGTTTTGGTGCTTGTTTCAAGCCATACAATGACTTTACTAATTTGCACACCTTCTTTTCTTGTCCATGTGCAACAAACCCCTCGGGTTGTTCCATGTAAATCTCCTCTTCTAAATCTCCATTTAGAAAGGCTGTTTTAACATCCATTTGATGTATTTCAAGATTTCTCAATGCGGCAATTGCAAGTACAACTCTTATTGACGTTATTCTCGTGACAGGAGAATACGTGTCAAAATAGTCTAGGCTTTCTTTCTGTCTGTAACCTTTAATTACAAGTCGGGCCTTGTACTTATCAATTGTTCCGTCCGCCTTCATTTTTCTTTTGAAAATCCACCTATATCCTAGTGTTTTACTTCCCGGAGGAAGGTCCACTAGTTCCCATGTGTGATTTTGCAAAATGGAATCAATTTCACTTTTAATTGCTTCCTTCCACAAAGGTCCTTCCGAAGAGCTAACGGCTTCTTTGTAACTTTGTAGTTCGCTTTCTACCATATAGGTTAGAAAGTCCGGACCATAGGATTTTTCAATCCTAGCTCTTTTGCTCCGTCGAGGTTCTACCTCTTCTTCTTCACTTTTATCTTGAACGTGTTCTTCTTCTATTGAATCTTTTACCCTAGTCGATGAGCTTGCCTCATTTCTTGACTTACACGGGAATATATTCTCAAAGAAAGATACGTTCACAGATTCCATTATAGTATTTTTGTGTATAGCTTCAATTTTCGACTCATACACAAGAAATCTATAAGCACTACTGTTATGTGCATATCCAATGAATATGCAATCAACAATTTTTGGTCCAATTTTCACCTTTTTAGGAGGAGGTATGGCTACCTTTGCAAGACACCCCCACACTCTCAAGTGTTTATAACTTGGCACTCTTCCATGTCATAGTTCATAAGGAGTTTTGTCTTGTTTCTTTCGGGGTATTTTGTTTAACACGTAGTTAGCCGACAACACGGCTTCCCCCCTTATGTTATCCGGTAGTTCCGAACTCAATAACATGGCATTCATCATTTCTTTTAATATCCGATTTTTCCTTTCGGCAACACCGTTTTGTTGGGGTGTATAAGGTGCCGAGGTAATATGTTTAATTCCACTTTGAGCACAAATTGCTTCAAATGGAGATTCATATTCACCACCTTTATCACTTTTTAGCACCTTAATTTTCCGGTTTAATTGATTCTCAACTTCATTTTTATATAGAGTAAACTTCTCTATAACTTCATCTTTACTTTTTAGAAGATACACATAGCAATACTTTGTGCCATCATCTAAAAAAGTCATGAAGTACTTATTGTCGCCCCGTGATTGTGTTGATTTAAAGTCACATAAGTCCGTGTGAACCAATTCAAGTGGTTCACTATGTCTTTCAACTGATGGGAATGACTTTCTTGTTAATTTTGCTTCTACACAAATTTCACATTTTTGTTTACAATCAACTTTAAACTTTGGAATAGAATTTGCTTTTGTCAAACGACGTATAGAATCAAAATTAACATGACCAAGTCTACCATGCCACAAATTAGATGACTCAAGCAAGTAAACGGAAGAGATATTCATATTATTAGCTTTCGCCTTAACAACCATTACACTTAGCTTAAACAGTCCATCATTGACATAACCTTTGCCTACAAACATTCCACTCTTAGACAAAGTGACTACATTGGACTCAAACACAATACGAAATCCATGCTTTATCAAAAGCGATCCGGACACCAAGTTCTTCCGGATATCGGGCACATAAAGCACGTTGTTGAGAGTCAACTCCTTCCTGGATGTCATCTTCAAAACCACTTTTCCTTCTCCTTTGATCTCGGAGGTGGCTGAATTCCCCATGAATAGCTTCTCGCCATCCTTAGCAACAAAAGTACTAAACATGTCTCTATTGGAGCACACATGTCTAGTAGCACCGGTGTCAATTCACCATTGATTTGGGTTTGAACCCACCAAATTCACCTCGAAAATCACAGCTGCGGGGTGCATCTCGGACACGTCTCTAGCTTCCACCATGTTTGCCTCACGAGCCTTCTTTGGCAACTTGCAAGCATGAGCCTTGTGGCCTTCACCGCCACAATTATAACAAGTTCCTAAGAACTTCTTCTTGGAAACACCACCTTTTGGTCCCAAGTGAGAATTTTTGGAAGTTGTCACAACCTTCCCTTTTCCCTTTCCAAACTTTTTGCCGTTGGAGCTTTCACCATGCTCCACCACATTGGCCTTAGCCACACTAGAAACAAACTTGCTTTCAGCAACTCTATTGTTTTCTTCAATACTCAATCGAAGGATAATTCCTTCCACATCCATTTCCTTTCGCTTATGCTTAAGGTAGTTCTTGAAATCATTCCAAGATGGAGGCAATTTTTCAATGATTGCAGCCACTTGAAAGCTTTCACTTATAACCATACCTTCGTCATGAATCTCGTGCAAGATAGTTTGAAAGTCATCCACTTGAGATTTCACACTCTTGTTGTCCACCATCTTAAAATCAAGGAAACGGGCAACAATGAACTTCTTTGTTCCCGCATCCTCAATCTTATATTTGTGGTCCAACGACCCCCACAATTCCTTTGCAGTTTTCTTCTCATTAAACACGTTATAGAGAGAATCTGAAAGCGAATTGAGGACATAATTTCTGCACAAGTACTCCCCATGCTTCCATGTTTCAACCGCAGCCAAGGTTGTAACATCCTTTTCTCCTTCACTCACCTTTGGCATATCTTCTTTCAGATATCTTGCCAAGTGCAAGGTAGTGAGGTAGAAAAGCATCTTTTGTTGCCAACGCTTAAAGTCGTGGCCAACAAACTTCTCGGGTTTTTCCGCATGAGGGGTCGGGATATGGATTATATGAGGATTAGTCACAGTCGTAGAGCCACTTCCGTTTCCAGTTTGGGAATTAATTTGGGATTCAGTTTGGGAATTAGTTTGGGTCTCCACGTTGTTGTTGTTCATCGCCATCTGAAACACAACAACTAAATTAGAATTTTCAGTTTTTCAAACTGTAATCGACACTCCCTCGATTAGGATATGTCTTAAGATTGTTACACAAGGGTGTACAATTACAGAAAAATAATACTCCCTCCGTCCCATTACAAACCACAAACTTTCCTTTTTGGTCGTCCCATTACAAACCACAAACTTCCTAAAATGGAAAGGAATCTTTACTATTCCCTCCACTCATTCTCTCTCCTACATTATTTTAATACTCACAACACCATTATAATTCACTATTCTCTCCACTATAATTCACTTTTCCTTAATTCCCGTGTCTACAGTAAATTTGTTCTTACTAATGGGACGGAGGGAGTACAATATAAATTGATAAAAACTGAAAATACAAAAAAAAGGAGAAGTTCTTGAATTTGCTGCACGAGCCCAATGAAATCACTGTCTCCTTAAGACATATTCGATCCCTCACCGAGTGTGCTTGAGTTTGCTTGGATCGCTTGTCTCCAAGGATAGAACGTGTGGAGCGGGGGCACTTTGCACCTAAGTTCTCGGCGAGCTGAACTATGCTTGGACAAAATCACCTCTTCTTTGAACTATGCAAGGAGGCCAAGAGAAGAAGATAACAATATGCAACCAAAGAAATGGAGGAGGATTGCAGAAGAAAAGTGTTTGTTTTCTTGCTGTGATTTTCTCTCAAAAGTTCTACCAAGTGTTTTTTCCAAGTGTTTTTATTTGTTGTTAACAAACAACAATATATACATGTTCAAAAGCCAAGATAAAAACTGAATTAATATGATTAAATTAAGTAATAAATAACATTATTATGAAATTAATCATCCATTAATCAGAAAATATTAGCCATAATGATTTTCCGTTTCAGTTTTCACATTTAATACTTGGCTGTTACATGTCTGCCCAGGATCTGCTCGGCCGAGTCTTATAGCTTGCTCGGCCGAGCAAGGCTCTGCTCGGCCGAGCAAGGCATATGCCTCGGCCGAGCAAGGTAGTCCAGAAACTTGGGACCTTCTGCCTTGCTCTGCTCGGCCGAGTCAACAACCCGCTCGGCCGAGCACCTCAGTAAAGTTCAAAACCAATTTTGATTTACAAAATCAAAATTTATTTTGCCAAATTCTTTGAGCATTTATATTTAATTCATCCAAAACCCATTTTGGACAATTAAATATTTTATTTTCACAAACACAAACCACTTAAATAATTTGACAAAATTACCCTTTAAAAATTAACCCATTAATTTTCTTCAAACACACTATTTTTTCCAACCCTATATCCGATTACAAATTCTGCCTAATGTTGTGTACTTCAACTATATTAGGTGCTCCGTCCAGTAATAATATGTGTCACATTTTTTTTTATCCGTTCTTAAATGTTGTTTTATATTGTTGACAGGCACTCCGCCCCATAATACATAACACTTTTTTTAAAACGTCCTTAAGTGTCGTTTTTTAAATAAGAAAAGAAACGTAGTTCAATTTTATTATTGTATAAATAATGTACACACTAATAAGTAAGACATTTTTCTTAAAAAAATACGTTGACAAGTCAAATCCGCAATTTATTTTGAAATGGAGAAAATAATTCAATTTTTGCAAAAAATGATATTTTCATTGATTTTCGGTTGTTAAATGGTCATGTATAAAAAATATCACACACATGTACAATTTTTAGGAGTTATTTTAATATGGTACGACTATAAACTACGGGTAGCGATGGCCATTTTGGGCTTAAGCCCAGCCAAACCTATTGTCTGTGGCCCGTGTAGTCCGTGCTCATGGGCCATCCTGACTCCCATCCCGCTTGATAAACGGAACGGGCTTGGACTGGGATATATGTGACGGATCGGGCTTTGGCCCGCGTATCAAAAGATCCGTTGGGTACGTGGCCCGTTTAACCCCCTTTTTTTGTAAATGTTAAAAATGTGCTCAAATATATCTGTTAATAAATCTGTTTGAGGTGTATATTCATCCAATTTAATTATAATGGCTCTTTTATCTGATTTTAATTTTTTGCAACATAATTATCCCTTCCAACAGCCATATTTAGAGATAAATTTGTTCCAAAATGAATTTATAATTACTATAAATATAAGAGAAAGTTTTACCATTTTTCTCAAACAAAACATTCAATCCATTATAAAATTCTCTCAAACCCAAACCATCAAATTATTTCCAATTTAATGTTTCCATTCGAAGAAAAAAATGCATGAATATTTCAAATACGAAACTTTGTGATACATCGTAAGAGTTGAAGGTAATTTTATTGTTTTAATTATTTAATTGTTTACTAGCCAGTTAAATATTGTTTTACGTAGTTAATTTTTTTAATCTTCATAAATTTTGAAAATTCAAAAAATAAGTAAAATTATATTTGCATATATTACTAGTTAATTATTGCATTAAGTAATTAATCTTTGTAATTACATCTATTGCGAAAATTACAAAAAAAAATTATAATTGTTTACTTTTATTGTTATTAAATTATTGTCAAAGGTATTTAATCTTGAGTAGGTCTTGTGAAAAACTAGTTTTTTCAAAATGTTATGAAAAAACTAGTTTTCAGCATTGTTCATCCCTCTTATTAGGTAGGGTTAGTGTTTAAAAACTAGTTTTTTCTTATGTTATGGAAAAATTAGTTTTTTACAAGATTTTGACTTTAATCTTTATAAATTTTCAAAAATTCAAAAAATATTTTTTTAAGTCCTGCATTTTTAATTTTAATTGATAGGTAATTTATATTGCTAGTTATCATGTAAGATATAGTTAATGATATATTTGCATATCCTAAACCCCACCACAAAATCAAACCCTACAAAATGTACCATATAAAAATTTAGGATCAATTGATAATTCACTTTTGCACCATAATGATCAAATTATGTTTGATCTGATTAATTAATCCTCGAACCCAATCAATACCCCTCAATTTCCCGGCTATACTTCGGATTCGACCCCAGATTGGATGAATGAGTCCAACACAAATTATATATCTAGAACCTATCATCACATACAAGACATAGATGAGGGTAGGGAGGGGGATGAGGATGACGATAACGATTCACAAGTCACCCACAAAATCAGCACAATTTCAAGTACACCTACTAACGATGTTGCCTCGGGTAGTGCACCTAGTGGGGTAAGGGGTAAGGGTAAGAGTAAGGCAAAGGCATAACCTAGAGTGTCCAAGTATGCCCATTTATATGATTTGGTAATTGTTAACGGTGAAACAAAGGCCAAATGCAAGAGGTGCTCGAAATTTATATCACCGACGGGTGTTAATGGTACCTACCATGTAAAGAGACACATATATAAACATGATCGGGAAGCCCCTAAAGAGATAGATGGTACCGTGAAAATGGAACTCAATATACCATGTGTCACTTACCCAAAAGTGGACGTCGATTTGATAATGATGTTAATAGTGAGTTGTCGGTTGCCTCTTTCACTTTCGGATGATGATAGAGTCACCTGCTATTCTAAAGGCCTCAACCCGTCATACCAACCAATGAGCCGCCAAACTATTACTAGGCATATAAAGAGGCTCTTCCAAAATCGTCAACTTAAACTAGCGAGCGAACTCTAAAATTTTAAGGGTAGTGTTTGCTTGACCATCGATGCTTGGAAGGCCACTCTAAGTTCTAGTTCTGAAACCTTTACTTATATAACCGCTCATTGGATTGATGAGGAGTGAATGTTGCAAAAGAGGGTGATTTCATTTAGAACAATGCCCTATCCCCACAAGGCTTTGCAATGTACAAGTCACATTAAGGATATATTGAGTGAGTATGTTATCACCAACAAAATTTTAACAATATCCTTTAATAATGTGACTTATAATGCCCTCACCGCCACAATGTTGATACAAGCTCTTAATCCTCCTCTAGATGGCACTTTATTTCATGTTAGGTGTGCATGTCACATTGTTAATCTATGTGTCCAAGATTTGATCCAATCACTAAAGTCTGTCACCAATAACATTAACACAGCCTCCCATGTTATCAAAAATTTCGGCCCACGGTTGAAAATTTATGCCGATTTATGCGCCGCATATAACATGAAATACTAGAAAACCTCACGTGGCCGAAGATATTAAGTGGAACTCAACCTATAAAATGTTGAAGAGATCTGTCGAATATAGGGTGATTCTCACGGAATACTTTTCTAATCATCAAATGGACTACAAAATTAGTGAGTATGATTGGTCGATAGCTAACGAGCTTTTAGATTTACTTAAACCTTTGTGGAAGGCAACCAAGATTTTTTCGGAAAGTTATTATCCCACCTCCCATCTTTTGTGCCGTGAAATAAATGTCCTAATTGAAGTTATTAGGCAATTTAGATCATATGTCATGTTTGTAGGTGCCGTTATGAAAATGGAAACGAAATTCACAAAATATTATGAAAATTTTCCCGTAGTTTCCCAATTAGCGATCATAATGAATTCTAGGATTAAGTTCTCCTCATTAGGTGCCTTGTTTGATGAATTTTATGAGAACATGAGGCCCGATATTAATGTAGATGTTGTAAACACTTTGTTCAACAGCAAACTGAGGAAAATTCACACAATCATATATCGCTTGTTCGACCACCATTGTAAAACACTAAAGGGACCAAATACAGCATCCAAAAGAAAAGGGAGTGGATCAAAAAAAATGTTAAAAAAAAAGGATGGGGTTTCATGACAAAAGGAAAAACTCCATCCTCATCTATTAGTGTTTCTCAAAGTGGTGTAAATAAATTAAATCAATACCTTGAAAGCCCATATTATCCATTAGATGGTGAAAGTTTTGAAAATTTGAATGTCCTACAATGGTGGAAATCGCATGCTAATATTTATCATATTCTTTCGGTGATGACACGTGATCTACTTACCCCTCCGATATCCACGGTAGCATCGCAGGCTGCTTTTAGTGATGAAGGAAGAGTTGTAACTTCAAATCGAAACCAACTCAAACCCGTTGTTATCGAGAGATTGATTTGTCTTGCGTACTGGGATGACGCAGAATTGAGAAAACAAGGCATATTCTGGGATCTTGAATACGATGATTATGAAAGCATCGAAAAAGACAATCTCAACGAGTAGTTTTTGCGAGAAGGATAGTAAAATAAGAAGAAGAATTCAACAAATTCAAATACTTTGAAGTAATAACAATATTAAATATCTAAAGCTTTTTGAAAACTTTGAAAATTTGAATAACATAATTAGTTTGAAGATTTGAATAATCATTTATTTTCAATACTTTGTTAAATTTTTAAACCATGTTATTTGAAGATTTGAATACTTTTATTTTAATATTATGTAATTTTAAAATGTATCATTTGAATACAATAAAAATTCCCCCAAAAAAATTATGAAATAAATATTCATAGATTTTCTATTATTAAATTGATTACATTATTACCTCATTTAATTTAGTTTTTAAAGAAGAAATATATGCTATTTATCAACAAATAAAAATTATTTAAACTAAATTATTTTCTAAAAGGTATAATTTATACCTTTTAGAAAATAATTTAGTTTGATTAATTTTTATTTGTTGATACCGTATAAACTATTGTTTTGTTATATAAATAAAATAACTAATTTTCTTATGTCTAATTGATTTTAATTTTTTAAAAATAGCTTATTAAATACTAAATTATTTTTTATTGTTTCCAAGCTTTTTCTGATTTTTTCTGATTTAAAAAAAAAAACTGAAAACCCGTTTAAGCAGTGGATATTCAGATCCGCGCCAAACGGGCAGGCTTGGAGGGCCATTTTGGATTTTTGGGCCGGGTCGAGCCGGGTTTAGGCCCGTTTGGTGAGACGGACAAACGGGCTTATACCCATTTCTCCCGCGAGTTTTTGGCAAACGAACCGGGCTGAGCGGGGTCGCCCGTTTGGCCATCTCCAAGTGCGGGGTCTAAAATTGTAAAATCTATCAATATATAATAATAAGGTTTTGGTAAATCTTTGGCCAATGAGGGGCATTTTGGTCATTTCACCTGGTGGCAAATTTGCAATAAACTCGGCTGAAGCTCCACGTTGCATACTGTGATTGGAGGAGATATATATATATATATTTTTAATAAGTTTTGGACACGTGTCGGCGTTTGGGTGAAGGGCATTTTTGTCTTTTCCACGGCCCGTGTGTTACACGCGCCTATAATGGCGCGTTAGCCAGATGCTTTTTCCTTTTTTTTTTTTTTTTTTTTGGTGGACACTTGGCGTGTTTCTATTGGGCGATTGGATTTTGAATTTTTTTTTTCACCCATTTCTTTTACCTTAATTATTTTATAATAAATTAATTTTTTTAAAAAAAAAATTACACCAAAATTCATTATTTTTTTTTCTCTTTAAATAGAGACTTCTTTCATCTGATTTGGACAAAGAAAAAAAATCCTCTTTTTTAAATATAAATTTGTTAATTATCCTTTACTAATTTTTCAATTTGTTTTTAGTTAAAATTAATTAAGTGTGAAGTAATTGTTTTAATTATAAATGATAATTAAAAAATTCCTCTTTTTTAAAATAATTATTTTTTATTACACCAAAATTCATAAAAAAATTTCTCTTTAAATAGAGACTTTTTCATTTGATTTAGACAATGAAAAAAAATTCTCTTTTTTAAATATAAATTTATTTTTATTAAGTGTGAATTATTTATTTTTACTTATAAATAATAATAATAATAATAATAATAATAATAATAATAATAATAATAATAATTTATTTAAACAAAAATCATTGTGTATTTATAAAGTATATAGGACGATGAGTTGAGATGGTGTTGAATTTTTTAAAACAAAATCATTGTGTATTTATAAAGTATATAGGTTATTTAATATATATATATATATATATATATATATATATATATATATATATATATATATATATATATATATATATATATATATATATATATATATATATATATATATATATATATATATATATATATATATATATATATGGGGGAGTGTGATGAATGTGGGTTTTGGTTTCTATGTAATAAGTGGGATGGGGTAATATGATTTTTTATTTTTTTTAGTTCGATATATCAAACAAATTATTAAAAAAAATTTAAATAAATCTTTGAAGCATAGTAAATAAAGTATGAATAAATTTGTTGATTTTTCTATTCGTCTCAAAAATTGTGTATTTATAATATAGGAATTAATTTGATTGAAAAAAAGAAAAAATAGTGAAGAAAAAAATTTCGTATAAATAAATGATTTTAAATATTGATATGTAATAATGATAATACTGACCACTTTTGATATTTGTACTAACAATATAATATTCAAGAAAGTTTTCACAATATATAAACCAACTCGCTTTTCTGTTTCTTTTAATTTAATTGTCGTCTTTAATTTATCTATATCTACATCTAGATATATATAATAACAAGGTTGTCGTAAATCAAGGGTCTTCGAGGGGCATTTTCGTCTTTTCACATGGTGGCAAAATGGAAAAAAATCGACTCAAATGCCACGTGTCAAGCTCTGATTGGGCTTACTTAAAGTTTTTTTTTTTGGAAAATTTGGCCACGTGTCGCAATTTGGGTGGAGGGCGTTTTGGAAATTTCTTTGGCGCGTGGGTGTCACGCGCCGACAAGGGCGCTTGAAGCCAGATTGGTTTTTTTCAATTTTTTTTTTTGGGTTTGGACAAGTGTTGTCCTCTGGTTCTTTTTGATTTTTTTTTCACCCATTTCTTTTATCTAAATTATTTTATAATAAATTATTTTTATTTAAAAAAAAATTACACCAAAATTCATAATTTTTTTTCCTCTTTAAATAGAGACTATTTTCATTTGATTTGGACACAGAAAAAAAACCATTTTTTTTAAATATAAATTTCTTATTTATTCTTTGTTAATTTTCCTTTTTAATTTTTTAATATGTTTTTTGTCTAAATTAATTAAGTGTCAAGTTTATTTTATTCATAAATGATAATGATAATAATAATAATTTTACTAATTCTAAAAATAAAGAATATAAAATAAAATAAAAGTGATGGGGTATAGTAGGGGTGTTCACGGTCCGGGTTGGTCCGATTTTTGTCAAAATTTTAGAAAACCAGGACCGGACCAAATACTTCGGTTACTGTAAAAATTTAGGATCGGGACCGGACCATTACATTATAGGACCAGGTCCCATCGGTCCGTGAGCGATTGCAAAGCTCGCAGAGGGGTTCTTGTCATTCGAGTAATCTTTGAACAATTAAATGTGCAAATCTTTGGCCTGTGAGTGTTTTCTGGTGAAGTTATTCATGCTGACTTTCTGTGGAACTTGGTATAGCTTGGTGCACAGACTGAAACAGAGCTGAAAGAGAAGAATCTTAGAGTAGAAGATGCCCTCAACGAAACAACGCAACAAAGGTAAATTTTCCATGGAGTTTATGTAATGAATGAAATGGGCAAGTGTGTGTACTAACTTGAGCAATATAAACTTATTTCCATGGAGTATATATATATATATATATATATATATATATATATATATATATATATAAATTCGGTCCGGTCCGGTTCCGGTCCAGGACCGCGTATATTTTTTTCAAAACCAGGACCAGACCAAATAGTCGGTTCCATAAAAATTTGGAACCAGGACCGGATCAATACTAATTTTTCGGTCCGGTTTTTATCGGGTCCAACCGGTTCTACCGGTCCGGTCCAGCTTCCTCGGATTTTTGTACAAATTTCTAGGGTATAGGATAATGAGTTGGAAGGGGTAATATGGTTATTGAGTTTATTTTAGTTCGATACATCAAACAATTTATTTATTTTATTTAAAAAAATTGAATCATAGTAAATAAAGTATTAATAAAGACGAATATTACATACTATTTTTTTAGATGTACGAGCATGAGTTAAGGGAAAGTTTTGATTTGAAAAAAATGTTTGTGTTTTTTATGTAATTTTTATCAAAAATAAAATACTTTAGAATTGTATTATAATATATTTTCCATTTGATATTTTCTTTATTTCTATTTGATTGAATTGTATGTCAATATTATAAGAACTCAATTCGTTTATACATTATGCATATTCCTTATAATTTTTTTTTATTTCTATTTTATTGTTTTCTAATTTTTATGTACTGAATGAGTGATAATCTCATTTTTTATTACATAAAATAAATTACTTTTATTAACAATTACCCAAATAAAGTGGATAGTAAATAATTTATTTTGTTTCTTATTTTTTTATTGGTTAAAATTATGAGAGTCGTAAATTACACGGGCCTAAAGAGGCGCGTCAACGCATTGGTTTTTTTTTCATTTAGTAAAAAGTAAATAAGTGTGAAGTATTTATTTTTAATTATAAATGATAATAATAATATTTTTACTAATCATATAAATAAAGAATATTAAATAAAATAAAAGTGGTGGGGTATAGGATGATGAGTTCGAATGGTGTTGAATATATGTTTTATATTTAAAATTTTATATGTATATTTAATATTAATAATTATATATGTATATAAATATAATTACACCTACCTAGAACTTGAAGGCTCATTATATACCAAGGCGAATGCCATTTTTGATTCGTTTTATTTTGATGTGGGAAATATGCCTTGCCCTTGGCCTTGCCTCGGCTGGCCTTTGTCTTGGCCTTTCCTTGACTCGGCCCTTGGCCTTCCCTTGGCCGGCCATGGTCTTAACTTGGCCTTGACCTTTATTCCACATGGGAAAAAAACCAAAGTAAGCTGACTTGCCTAGGTTATATAATGAGGATGAAGCTTAGTCAAGCATGCATGATTTGTCCATGGCATTATCAATGGTCGGCTTGGCCTTGGCTAGTGGCCTTGGCACTGACTTTTATATTTTTTCAAAAAATAGGTCAAATCGAATACTCGAATCGAATAATTCGAATATCAATTTCGAATCGTATACGAATCAATTTTTATATTCGAATACAAATCTAATACGAATAAAAATTAAATTTTATATTCAAATACAAATTAAATACTAATCGAATATGATGATATTCAATCCGATTCGATTCGATTACGCCCCTAATTGTGATGAATGTGGGTTTTGATATATTTAATAAGTGAGAGGGAGTAATATGGTTATTGTGTTTATTTTAGTTCGATATATCAAACAATTTATTTAATTTTTTTATAAAAAACTATTTGAAGCATAGTAAATAAAGTATTATTAAATCTGTCGATTTTTCTATTCGTCTCAAAATATTGTTTATTTATAAAGATGAATATCGGGAAAAATGGCCATCATTTTTAAAATTTTGATTGAACTGTATGTCAATATTATAAGAACTCAATTCGTTTATACATTATGCATATTCCTTATAATTTTATTTTTTTTCTATTTTATTGTTTTCTAATTTTTATGTACTGACAATGTAGTCTTTAAGAAAGTATTCCTTAATGTATAAACGAATTGAGTTTTTGGTATATTTTAGTTCAATTTTTGTCTTATAAATATATAGTAATGTCCCGTGCATCGCACGGGAGTCAATCTAGTATAAATAATAATGTACTATAAATTATGCTCCCCAGTCCCAAAATAAGGTTCCTAACTTGATTTTAATGGAAATTAAGAAAAAAATATTGTGAGTATAAAAAAATAAAATAGAAGAGAAAAAGTGAGTATAGAGTTTTTATTGTAAAAAATGATAAGTGGATCACATTGTCTTTTTTAAATGATAAAGCAACTAAAAATCTTTTTGTGTGACAGATCAAAATGAAAATAACACCTTATTCTGGACAAAAAAAATAATATGCTTTGTTACATGATAAAATAAGGAGACTCAACAGTATATTATGTATTATTTCTGTCTCTAAGCTTACATAATCTAGATACTCATATTTATACTCAAAATATATGAGTCCTAATTCTAATAGGATTCTAACAAATCTCTCCTTATTCTAATAGTAAAAACTTATAATTGAAAATACTTATAACTAATGTAACTTTTCTAAGTTGGCTCAATACCAACTTAGGTAACTAAATATTTTCTTTTCTTTAGAATATCTCTCAAATATAATGTGAACATATTGTGATAACTTCACAATATCTCAACTCCCTCCTCGAGTTGGAGGATCTACATCGTAGATACCCAACTTGCCAAATAAAAATTAAAACGTTTAAAAAAAATCTTTCACTTCGACATGCAGCATCTGCACTAAGTTCTTCCTTTTTCGTGTAGCAGTTCAAGCAACCTTGGGTTCGTCTTTTTTTTTGTCAACAACAAAAATTTGTTCCAATATTTGAAGAGTCATCCGCATCAGGTCTTCTTTCTTCAATTTCGCACAATTTGTGCTCGCACATGTCTTCTTTTTCTTCAATCTCCATTTTTAGAGTGAACGACACTTAATCATCGTTTTTATACTGAACGACACTCAATCATCGTTTTTATATTGAATGACACTCGATCATCGTTTTTATAGTGGACGACACTCAATCATCATTTTTATAGTGGACGACACTTAATCATCGTTTTTATAGTGGACGACACTCAATAACCGTTTTTTCAAGGGATAGTGACGGTGGTTCAATCAAAGGGATAAAGCAACAATCGGAACCCTAGGTTTTCGTTGCCAAAGTGAATTGGATAATCATGGAGAAGACATTAAAGATAATTTCACCATGTCACAATTCTCCCCCTCAAAGAGAGAATGTGACAATGGTTATTCAAAAAAGTATAGAAACATGATTTCAATTTCGAAACCATGCTCTGATACCATGATAAAATAATGAGACTCAAAAGTATATTATGTATTATTTCCGTTTCTAAGTTTACATAAGCTAGAAACTCATATTTATACTCAAAACATATGAATCCTAATTCTAATAGGATTCTAACAAATCTCTTCTTATTCTAATAGTAAATATTTATAATTGAAAATACTTATAACTAAGATAATTTTTCCTAAATTAGCTCAATATCAATTTAAATAACTAAATATTTTATTTTTTTTAAAATATCTCTTAAATATAATATGAAGATATTGTGATAACTTCGCAATAACTCAACTTTACACATTTTCTGTATCTCCGTAGAGTATCCAGCGGAATAATAGTAGTCGGCAAGCGTATAATTAAAGTCACATAATTAAGAAAATATAGTGGAAATGTAATATTAGAGCATCCACTTGCTTGAAAAGCTGATATGACTTTTTAATAAGAATATGGACAAGTCAATCCACACATAACATACTTCATTCGTTCCATTTCATTTAATTATTTAAATATTTAAATAATATGGACAAGTCAATCCACTCATCTTTCCCACAGTTGACAATAATTTAGTAATTGTAATATACTCCCTCCGCTCAATTAAAAGCTTCACTAATTATTCAAAAGGGCGTCTAGTTAGAAGCTTTACCTTTCCTTTTATGACAAAGAATCTTTACTATTCAACCCACTCATTCTCTTTCCTGTTTCACTACTACACTCACAACATTTTTCAAATTTATTATTTTCTCCACTCATTCTCTCTCCTATTTTACTATTATACTCACAACATTTTTGAAACCCTTAATTTACATGCCGAAAAAAAATGATGAAGCAATTACCGAGACGGAGGGAGTAAGTAATAATGAAAACAAAAATGTTTTTTTTTAGAATATATATAAATGGCAAATATAAACAAATGAGATGGGGACTATTTGCCTTTGCCGTTGTAACCATAGTTATAAATTTCGTCCCAGTCAGCGCACCGATTTTGCCATATCGGTACAGGAACCGATGTATCGGGTTTATCGCACTTATTCTGTATTTTATCATTATTATATCCCTAGTATATGTTAACAAAAACATAACAAAAATATAACACTTTTTTTGGTACAATTGTTAAATTGACATAAAAAATTCATTCCAAGTAATAGTAATTTTAAGAATGTTAGCTATTACCATGTTCTTACACCAAGTAATATTAATTTTAAGAAAGAAATGAAAAAAAATTGACTTTTGTTCATTATTTTCAATTTTCATGAATTTCTGGAGAAAAAAAATTGATTTTTTTTTTCATCATTTTCATGGATTTCTGGTACAATTGTTAAAATGACATAAAAAAATTGGTTTTTTTTCATTCTAAAAAAAATGCGTCCCAGCCGGGATATCCATCTCGGTCGATTTTTATCGATTTGGGACGGTTCAGCCGGTTCGATCCGGTACAGAGGGGTTTCTAGACTGGGACGGTATATAACCCGTTCCGCACCGTTTTTTCACTGGAACGGAACATACCGGTCGGGATGGACCGATACCGGACGGGATTTATAACTATTCGTAACCATCTCTCTTTTCACGTGATAACAAATGAGAAATAGAAGAGCGAAAATTGTACTCCCTATCCCTATGTCCCAGTTTAATGTTTTTAGTTTAACTTGATAGAGAAATTAAGAAAAGATAAATATTGTAAGTATTAAAAGTAAAGTAGGAGAGAGAAAGAGGTATTAAATTTTTGTTATAAGGTTGACAAATGACCTCATTATCCATTTTAATTAATGAAATAACTAAAATATTTAAACTAATAATACAGACTAAAAAGAAAAATAACAAACTTAAATAGAGAAATAAATGAGTATTCACATTTGTCATGCTAAGTTTTGATCACGATTGTTGTCATGTTCAGTTTGTCATTCTAAAAGGAAAAGCCAAGAAATTAAAAGTGAAACATAAGACCAAAAATAGTCAAAAGAATGAAGAAGTCAAATGAAAAAAAAAGAAAAGAAAAGAAGTGAAAATCCGTCCGTCCGTCCGTCCGTCCACAACGGAAATGAATGTTAATTGGTGAAGACTAGATCCGACCAAAATTTAGGGCCAGTGTTGCCTTGCTGTAATACTGTATACTCCCTCCGTCTTGCTAGAAAAGCCACAAATTTTCATTTTGGGCGTCCCATTTAAAAAGGCACTTTCCCAAAAAGAAAATTTTTTATTACTATTCCACTCACTCATTCTTTCTCCTACTTTACTTTTACACTCACAACATTCTCTCTCCTAACTATTCCTCCCACTCATTCTCTCTCCTATTTAATTTTTCATACTCACAACATTTAAACTTTTTCTCTTTTCTACATCATTTTTCTTAATTTGCGTGCAAAGTTTGATTTGAGCATTTTCGGACGGGGCGGAGGGAGTAGAATAGAAGTCTGAGGTAAATATTTCAAATGCGGGATGAACCGAATAAATGAACCTCTCTTATGTGTGGTAAGCCACTCCACACGTCCCCTTCTCTCTCTCACACACACACAGAAGAAGAGAGAGAGAGAGAGAGAGAGAGAGAGAGAGAGAGAGAGAGTCCATCTCCGGCCCTATAAATAAGAAGACGCCCATTTCTTTTCTATCCACCTCCACGAATCTCTCTCATTCTTAAGAATTTGTCCTCCATTTCCAAATAAATTATCCAATTTTCGATTCTTTGAGTATATATTAAATTAACACAGTAGGGAAGCATCTGTAAAGCTCAGGAGGGATAGCGCCATGGCTGGCTACCTCCATTGATCAATTCATTTTGCTTCTTTTTTTATTTAACTATGTGTTTAATTAATTGTAAGTAATTGAAATGATCATGGATTCAGCAATCATGAATGGCGCTATCTATCCTGAGTCTCACGGGTTCTTCTTACTCTCTCTTCTCTTCTCTTCTCTTCTTCAGTAAGCAATTGATGCTCATCAATGGATTATCATCTATATCCATCTGCTGGCTGGGTAGGTACTCCGTTTCCATTTTTTTTTCATAATAAGAAGCTACTTTGAATAAAAAGTACTTTTAGATGTTTATTAGTATAAATAGTAGTAGTATTTTGTATCAATAATAAAAGTACTTTTAGATGTTTATTAGTAAAATTAAATTCACTTAAAATTAAAATTATTGCTTAAAAGTAGTACTCCCTCCGTCCCAGACCAAGGGTTCATCTTTCCCTTTTGGGACGTCCCAGACCAAGAGTTCATTTCCAAAAAAGGCAAGTTTTTGAATATATTAATACCCTTATCATCTTCATATATTTACAAAAAAAACCATTCATTATATCCTTATACATTCTCTCTCCTATTTCCTACCACACATTTAACTACTATTCCTCCCACTCATTCTCTCTCCTTTTAAATATTTTTAACTTTTACATTCTCTCTCCTATTCCCTACCACACATTTAACTTTTACATTATCTCTCATATTTCCTACCACACATTTAATTACTATTCTCTATCTCACATTTAACTTTTATTCATTTTTTAAAAAAATTCTTAAGAAGCGTGAAATCCCCCCATATACCCTTGGTCTGGGACGGAGGGAGTATGATATTGATTTAAGGCCTAGCTAGCTTCTGTATTTGATTTCAACTTATGATCATGAATCCAAGAAATTTCACCTCATTAACTTCTGTACTCCATCCGATCCAAAATAATTGTCGTTTTTTTATTTTTTACGAGTTTTAAAAGAGTAATTATTACCACAATTTTACGATGAAAATGTTAAAATTACTCTTATATTGTGTTTATTTCTCTCTTACATTTCTTTCTCTCTTACACTACTTCACAATAGCCAGATTAATAAAAGAAATAAGTTACAATGAAAAAATAAAATAAAAAAATTAGATATTTTTAAGTGACAATTATTTTGGATCATCAAACATTTTCTAATTTCCTGAAATAGTTACCTCCAGAATCAGGTTGTTTTGTAGAGATCACTGCTATATTTGCACATATTCTTTAAAAGATAACTAGCGTAACACCCGTGTGTTAAACAGACGATCAAAAAACTTTGATAAATAGGAAAAATTAAATTAAAAAAATTACTATAACTATAAAGGTTAATTTAGGAAAAAAATTAAAATAAAAAGTATACAACAAAAATATATCCTGACATTAGTAATAGAAATTACAAACTTTAAAAAAAGTAGTGTCGTAAGTATTGATTTATTTGTAGTTTTATGAAAAGAAGAGGGTATAAATGTCTAAAACACTATTCATTATTTGCCATTTTGGGAATAAAGTATGTGTATTTTTTGGCAGAAAAATAATACTTTAACTTTGATTTCATTGGTTATATTTTTGTTTTTTATTGTCTTATTTCTTCATTTAAGAATTCAAAATAAAATTTTGATTCTCTTATTTCAACATTGATATTCTAGCTAATAGTTGTATAAAGAAAAAAGCTAGTTAAAAAAAAAAGCAGTGATAGGAAGTATTGGTTTCATAATTTTCGAATTAAATAAGTGAGAAAAAGGAAAAAAAAATATGAAAAGAGAAAATTTAAAGTGCCATTATTTGTATCAGATTTGAATAATGACATTTATTAAAGGTTGTGCCAAATTGATTGCTTCTTAAACCATAATGTAGCATTTCCCATTTAGCATTAAATGTAATAATGAGGCATGAAAAAATTTATGATTCAAAAAGACTCATTATTTGTACCAGATTTGAATAGGGGTAAATAGGTCATTTGCTATCACTAATTTAAGGGTATATTAGTCATGTGATGTCTCAAAATTTTGGAGGAAAAAATTGAGTGCTAAAATCACTTCAACCTTTATATATATATATATAGATACTACGGATCCATTACCTTTTATAAATGAGTGCACAAATAATAATATGAAACTTTAAAATGTAAATTATAAATGGATCCTTATGAGTCTCGAGTAAAAGCACCAATGAATTGTTTCTCATTTCCTTGTCTCAATTCTCTTATGAGAGATTTTTTGTTTCAAAATAATTACAATTTTGAAAATTTTCATAAAATGTCAACACAATTTGTCTAAACTACCTATATTTTCCCTAGATATTTGAAATATTCAAAGGATAATTTAATTTATTTGATATGTATTGATTGTTTTTTTTTAATATGTGTTAAAAGTTCTAAAACTACAATTATTTTGGGACGAATGAAATTATAGGCTAGTGTGACACATGTTACTGCCTTTTGGGAGCGTCCGCTCCCATGGAGGGGGAGCATCCGCTCCCAATGTGCCAATTTGCGTACAATGTTTCTGGATTGGGGAGCGTCCGCTCCCAGAGAGGGGGAGCGTCCGCTCCCAGTGTCGAACAGATTTAGTTTTCTTTTTCCCTTTCGTCTGTTTTGGAATAGGATAGTTGATTTGGAATAGGATTGTTTTTCCTTTTAGATTTTCTGTTCCTAAAACTATGTTACTATATAATTCCTCCTTGAGAGAAAAATAAACACAAGAAATTCTACCCAAATTAAATTTCTACATGGTATCAGAGCCTCCATACACAAGCTCTTGACAATGGCGGAACAAGTCTTGGCCGGCGTTGGTGATGGGCGGCCTCCACCGGTTTTGAAGATTGAATATAACTCTCCCTTCTACCTAGGTCCCCAAGATCGACCTGGTGATTTCATAATCCCTACTCGCTTTCGTGGTGATAAATATGATGATTGAGCTGGTGATATACAGACCGCTCTCGAAGCAAGACGCAAATTTGGTTTCTTGGATGGATCTATTCCCTCCGCCGTTCGTCCTTGCACCGAGTCAGATTGGAATACCATCCATGCTATGTTGGTTTCATGGCCCATGAATACTATCAATCCCGAGGTTAAAAGCACTCTCTCCAAATATAGAGATGCTAGACGTTTGTGGGAGTCCCTTAAATCTAGATATGCGTTGGTGGATGGACCTCGCATTCAACAACTGAAGATGTCGATCGCACGATGTGAAAGCGTACCAAGACCTACGCCCGCGGCTGTATACTTCGGTAAGTTGACTGGATTGTGGGAATCTCTGCATAATTACGAGCCGCTTATAGATTGTTCTTGCTGCGACAATTGCACAGCCGGATAAAAGCACGCGGTACGGAGGGCGACAGGCAAACTTCATGAATTTCTCAAGGGTTTAAATTCTGAGTATTATGCCTCTCTTCGTACTAACCTCTTGTCTCAGGATCCCTTACCCACTCTAGATCGTGCTTATCAGTTGGTAGCCCAGGCTGAACGAGTGCGTCTTGCTAAACCAGTTCTTGATGACCCTCCAGATGTTGTTGGCTTCTCCCTCAAAACTGGCAGTTCTCGTGGTCGTGACAAACCCGACAAATCCCATCTTACATGTACTCACTGTCAGAAAAAGGGTCATGATGTTTCTTCTTGCTTTGAACTCGTCGGCTATCCAGAATGGTGGGGAGATAGTAGCAAAACGGGTTCTCGTGGTGGCAGTCGTCCCCAACAAGGCCGAGGTAGAGGAACCGCTCGCACCAATTCGGCCGCCTAAGTCGGTGCTGCTGCTGCCGATGCACTCCCCTCTGCCTCTTCATCTCTATTTACTGCAGAACAGTGGAATGCTTTAGCTGGTCTAGTTGGTAACACTCGTATTCCGGATAATCGCCTTCACGGTACGTTTGATACATCTTCTTGGATCATAGATACGGGGGATTCCAATCATGTGACCGGAAACGCTGCTTGTCTCTTTGACTCTTACTCTATACAAGCTTGCCCTGTCAAGCTTCCTAACGGGGCTTCCGTATTTGCTCATATAGAAGGATCTATTCGCCTAACAGACACCCTTGTTCTTCATCACGTTCTTTACATACCAAATTTAAACTGCAGTCTTCTTTTTGTTTCTCAATTGTCTGATGAGATTCATTGCACTGTTCATTTTAATGCTTCTCTGTGTGCTATACAGGACCAGTCGAGGAACCTGATTGGAACGGGTGTTAGGCGGGATGGACTCTACTACTTTGGGGGCGCATCTTCTGCTTGTCACGTCTCAGTCAATAATGCATCTGCTTTGCTCGAGTTGTGGCATAACCGTATGGGGGCATCCGTCTGAAAAAGTAGTGAAACTTCTTCCTCCGGTCTGTCATCTGTCTGGTAGTCTTCATCAACTTTGCGATGTTTGTTTTCGTGCAAAACATTCTAGAGATAGTTTTCCTATTAGTGAGTATAAGTCTACTAGAATTTTTGAGAATGTTCACTGCGACTTTTGGGGTCCTTACACTCATGTTTCCTCTTGTGGTGCTCGTTATTTCTTGACTTTGGTAGATGATTACTCGCGATGCAATCTCCGATGGCCTTATCTCTCCTTCTTATATTCCTTCCAAGACACAGTTGACCGATATCTTTACTAAAGCTCTCGAAAAACAGTCGTTTGATCTTTTACTTAGCAAGTTGGGGCTTCTCAATCCTCACGCTCCAACTTGAGGGAGGGTGTGACGCAAGTTACTGCCTTTTGGGAGCGTCCGCTCCCATGGAGGGGGAGCATCCGCTCCCAATGTGCCAATTTGCGTACAATGTTTCTGGAATTGGGGAGCGTCCGCTCCCAGTGTCGAACAGATTTAGTTTCCTTTTTCCCTTTCGTCTGTTTTGGAATAGGATAGTTGATTTGGAATAGGATAGTTGATTTGGCTTTTAGATTTCCTGTTTCTAAAACTATGTTACTATATAATTTCTCTTTAAGAGAAGAATAAACACAAGAAATTCTACCCAAATTAAATTCCTACAGCTAGTTTAGATTTTGCATTTTATTGGTTTAAATCTTTCAATTTCGGAAATGGGCTAATATTTTAGGAATTAACATTATGGGATGAAGAGAGTATTGTTATGCTTAATAAAATAATTAAACATGCAAAATCTAAAATAGTCCGATTAAAAAAAAATGAAAAAAAGGAAGAGGAGGAAAAAAAAAAAAAAATGTGAGGTAATATAATGGCGCGAGTAAATGCATACTGATGAAGTTGCAGCAGTAATAAAGATTTTAATGCACAACAATTTGACTTGAATTTTTGCTGCAAAGTCTGCTTTCCAACTCAATACTAATCAATGCAATTCCAGAATTTAATTTCTACAATCATTATGATGACTCTCTGGCAGGGGCGGAGCCAGGAATTGGCCGAGGGGGGGGGCAAGATTACACGGGGGTTCGGGGGCAGCGCCCCCGAAAAAATTTTTTCGAGTCGGACAAGTAAAAAATGGGTCGGATCCATGAAATACAATGTATTTTAGTTAACAAAAATGATAAAAGTAAATAATTCAAAGAACGATTGAAATAATGTTGAAGTATTTAACGCAAACAATTTATTAAAATATATTACTCGTACAAAAAAGAAAATCAAATTTGCTAATTAAACTTGGGATAATAGGAAGAAAGACCAAAAACAAAAAAAATGGGAAAAGCCTAACTAATTAATTAAGATTGAAAAAATGTGAGGAAATTAGGAGAAAGAGAAAAACAAAATCATAAGAGAAAGAATAGCAGATGGAAGACAAATAAAATTAATTGAAAATGTAGGTAGCGGGGTTCGAACACGACTGAAAGCGCTTTAACTTCACCCCTTCTACCGCTGAGCCACACCACTCACTGGTATTAATCTTGAAGTTAATTATATATATACATATATAACAAAAATATGGGGGGGACAAAAAAAAAATTTCCACTGCATTTCCGCCGCTGGGGGGGGGGGGCGAGTGCCCCCTCCTGCCCCCCCCCTGGCTCCGCCCCTGCTCTCTGGATGTTGATTGCTTTCTCAACTTCTTTTTTATACGTCCGCTTCTCTTTACTTTTTATACAGTTTAGGTTTAGGATTGTGGTGTACCTTGTAGGGCATATATATACTTCCTTCGTTCTTCGTTCTAATAGTAGCTTCCCATTTTGCTATTTTTGGTGTTTCGTTAATAACTTTTACTTTCTTTTTTTGACAAAGGAATCTTTACTATTTCCTCCACTCATTCTCTCTCCTACATTATTTTAATACTCACAACACCATTATAATTTACTATTCCTTCCACTCATTCTCTCTCCTATTTTCAAATTACACTCACAACATTTTTTCTTCCCACCCATTTTATTAATTTGCGTGCAAGACATTTTTTGAGCAGCTCTTATTGAGACGGAGGGAGTATGTACACTACTAAAAATCATATTTATTGAGACGGGAAAGGGTCTCATTAAGTTGCCTAAAATAGGATCTAGTACCGTCCCTGTTTGAATTAAGATAAAACAGGGACAAATAGTGGTCTCAATAAGTGGGTGTCACAAATATTTTAGAGACGGCAATTACCGTCTCTGACATAAATATTACATGTTAAAACAGGGACCATTAGAAAATGCTGTCCCAAATTAGGGACTATTAGAGAATTGCCGTCTCAAAAGAGAGAGCATTATAGAATTGCTGTCTCAAATTTTTATAAACAGAGACTATTGTTAATTTCTGTCCCAAGCAAAGTGTCTCTAAAAGACATATTTCTTGTAGTGGTAGAAATATGAAAAGCTATTAGATTATCATAAATCAATCGCTGACTCTAATACCATCTACCAATCAAATTGGGTCAAAAGTAGAGAAAGGTGCAAAGTTGAGTATAAGCTTAAACTGATTCGGTAACAAAATTAGTTATTTTAATAATTTTTTATGATTTTTTTTTCCAAAATATTGATTTTTAAAAATTTAAATACCAAAATAACATTGATGAAAAAGTATTTACCAAACTAGCACTTTCCACATTAATTCCGAAATTGGTAATTCCGAATTACCTTATTCCGGAATTACCAATTTCGGAATTCAATTTTTTATTTTTTTTTTCAAAACTGAAAAAGCGAGCGACCGCGCTATCAGTTTGGGGTGATCGCGCCGAATGTTATCCGAAATTACCAATTCCGGAATCCATTTTTTTCTTATTTTATTTAATTCTTCTCTTCTCCTCTTTCTATATATATATACTAGTTTTACTCCCGTGCGATGCACGGATCATTACATATTGCTCTAAGACAAAAATTAAAGAAAAACAACAAAAAAGTGAAATAGATTTATACATTATGAAAAACTTCCTTAAACACTACTTTATCGGTAAATAGATCAGAATGATCGGGCTTATACATTATGAAATATTTCCTTTTAAAAATTACATTGTAAATACATACATCAGATTGGCCAGGTTTGTCATCATTACAAATTAATGTTTGAAGATCATCCAATGAACAGTAAGAGTGCCAAAAGTTTTGCCAAAATTTCAGAGGTACTTTAGTCATTTTCTTTCATGGCATAATTGAAGATATGCTACGCAAATTACACGTGACAGGTTGTGATAGAAAAAATGGCGTGTGCAATACACGTACCGACAGAGGCGCGTATATGTAGGCGGATTTCCTTGGAGTCTTTGACTTTGACAGCCATCAACCGGTTGATGACGTGGTCGATTCAGTTAACCGGTGGTTAACGGTTACCGAATCGGCGGTTCCAGCCTTCAAATTTCCCAATCGAAATCGAACCAGTTAATCATCTTAGTCGATTACGGTTTTACGGTTTACCGGTTAGACGGGTTTGCTTGCTAACCTGGCCTGAGGCCGGCTGCCCGTCGACTCACCAGCCGTCTCGACCGACCTAAGCACGCCGGCCGGGCCGACCTGGCGCAGCCGGGCCGACGGCCGAGGCTGCCCTGGCCGACCTCTGGGCCGGGCTAGCCGACCATACGCAGCTTGTCGGCCGACCTATGCAAGTCGGGCCGCCGACCCATGCAGCCGGGCGGCCGACCAAATTAGGCTGACTGGCTGACCGGTTGAGGCCGGCCAGCGTGACCTACGCAGCCGGGCTAGCCGATCGCATGCAGCAGTGCCGACCTGGCGAAGGCCGGCCGCACCTGGCTGAGGGCCGTATGACCGACCCATGCAGCCGGCTAGCCGACCTCCATGCAGCCGGGCCGGGCCGACCGGCTGAGGCCGGCCTCGCCGACCCATGCAGCTGCCCGGCCGACCTGGCTGAGGCCGGGCCGGGCCGACCATCGCAGCCGGCTAGCCGACCATGCAGCTCGGGCTGGCCGACCAATGCAGCCGGGCCGGCCGACCGCTGAGTTGCCTCGGCTAACCTACGCAGCCGGCTAGCCGACTCCATGGTAGCTTGCCGGGCCGACCTACGCAGCCGGGCCGGGCCGGCCGACGGCTGAGGCCGTCTGCCCGACCTACGCAGCCTGGCTAGCCGACCTATACAAAGCCTTGCTGGCCGACCGACGAGGCCGGGCCGGCCGCCCGTCGACTGGCTGAGGCCGGCTCGGCCGACCTATCCAGTGTGCTAGCCGACCGACAGGCTTGGCCGACCTGGCATGCAAGCCGGCCGCTCCGCCGACTCACGCAGCCGGCTAGCCGACCGGCCGAGGCCACGGGCCGACTCCATGCAGCCGGGCCGGGCCGACCGGCTGAGGCCGCTCGGCCGACCTACGCAGTCGCCTAGCAGGCCGCTGGCCGACCCGCAGCCGGGCCGGCCGACCGGCTGAGGCTGCCCGCCTAACCTACGCAGCCGGGCCGGCCGACCGGCCGAGCTAGCCGGCCGACCTACGCAGCCGGCTAGCTAACCGGCCTGAGGCTTCCCGCCCGACTTACGCAGAAACCCATGCAGCCGGGCCGGCCGACTGCCGAGCACTGGCCGACCTACGCAGCCGGGGCTAGCTAACCTGGCCGAGGCTCGCGGCCGACTTATGCAGCCGGCCGACCGATCGATTGAGGCCGGGCCGATCGACCACGCAGCCGGCTAGCCGACCTACGCAGACTGCCGGCCGACTCCATGCAGCCGGGCCGGGCCGACCTGGCTGAGGCCGGGCCGGGCTGACCTATGCAGGCTGGCTAGCTGACCGGTTGAGGCTTGCTGGCTGACCTATGCAGGCTGGCTGTCTGGCTGACCTACGCAGGCTGGCTAGCTGACCGGTTGAGGCTGCCGGCCGACCACGCAGCCGGGCCGGGCCGACCGGCTGAGGCTCGCTGGCCGACCTATGCAGCCGGGCCGGCCGACCGGCTGAGGCCGCTCGCCGACCTACGCAGCCGGGCTAGCCGGCTCCATGCAGACCGGCCGGGCCGACCGGCTGAGGCCGCTCGCCCGACTCCATGCAGCCGGGCCGGCCGACCGGCCAGGCTAGCTGGCCGAACTACGCAGCCGGCTAGCCGACCTGGCTGAGGCTTTGGCCGACCAATGCAGCCGGCCGTCGCCGACCTACGCAGTCCGGCTAGCTAATCGGGCCGAGGCTTGGGCCGACCCATGCAGCCGGGCCGGGCCGACCCGGTTGGGGCTTGCTTTAAAATGATCAAATTTTTTAAAATGATCAAATTTTTAGAACTCATATTTGAAGATTATAATTTTTTATAGAAGTATATTTTTTTAAGTATCTATTTGAGATGAAAAAAATAATATTTCTATTTAGTTTTCTTTATTAATAATTATTATTTTATAATTTAAATTGAGACGGAGTTTGAACGTTTGTTTGTTTGGTTTGGATCGGTTAGGCCCTATTTTTGGATCGCTTTCATTCCATGAAATTATATAAAAGTACGACCAAAAAGCCACATTACCAAGGATCGGTAAAGTGGTTGACTGATTGTCAGTTTGTTTTTTATTTTTATTTTTATTTTTATTTTATTTTTATTTTTCCAACCGATTATTGGTAATGGCTATAACTACTTATTGATTTTTCTCTCAAATAATTTCATTTTAAAAATATAATTTCCAAAATAACTCACATTTGAAACTATTTTCTAAAATAACCAATTTTTTAGAACTCACATTTGAAGATTATAATTTTTTATATAATTATATTTTTTTAAGTATTTATTTGAGATAGAAAAAATAATACTTCTATTTAGTGTTCTTTATTAATAATTATTATTTTGTAATTTAAAGTAAGACGAAATTTTGTTTGTTTGGTTTGAATCGGTTAGGCCTTATTTTTTGATCGATTTTCATTCCATTCCATGAAATTATATAAAAGTATGATCAAAAGGCCACATTATCAAGGATAAGGATCGGTAATGTGGTTGACCGATTGTGTGTTTGTTTTTTATTTTTATTTATTTTTTTACAATTGATTGTTGGTAATGGCTATAACTACTTATTGATTTATTTTTCAAATAATTTCATTTTAAAAATATAATTTCCAAAAGAACTCAGAATTTGAAACTAAGTTCTAAAATAACCAACTTTTTAGAACTCACATTTGAAGATTATAATTATTTATAGAAGTATATATTTTAATGTATTTATTTGGGATAGAAAAAATAATATTTCTATTTAGTTTTTTTTATTAATAATTATTATTTTATAATTTTAATTGAGACGGAGTTTGAATGTTTGTTTCTTTGGTTTGGATCGGTTAGGCCCTATTTTTGGATCGATTTTCATTCCATGAAATTATATAAAAGTACGACCAAAAAGCCACATTACCAATGATCGGTAATGTGGTTGACTGATTGTGAGTTTGTTTTTTATTTTTATTTTATTTTTATTTTTCCAACCGATTATTGGTAATGGATATTACTACTTATTGATTTTTTCTCAAATAATTTCATTTTAAAAATATAATTCCCAAAATAACTCACATTTGAAACTATTTTCTAAAATAACCAATTTTTTAGAACTCACATTTGAAGATTATAATTTTTTATATAATTATATTTTTTTAAGTATTTATTTGAGATAGAAAAAATAATATTTCTATTTAGTTTTCTTTATCAATAATTATTATTTTGTAATTTAAAGTAAGACGGAATTTGTATCTTTGTTTGTTTAATTTGGTTCGGTTAGGCCTTATTTTTGGATCGGTTTTCATTCCATTCCATGGAATTATATAAGGGGGCGTTTGGTTCGCCAGAATTGGCCATTTCAGGACGGAATGGAATGGTCAATTCCGTTGACTTCATTCCCTTCGCCCCGTTTGGTTGGTAGGAATGAAAAATTTTCCATTCCCTAGGGAATGAATTTTCATTCCTTCCATATATGGAAGGAATGATGAATTTCTTAGGGAATGAAAAAAAAAAATTTTTTTTTTGATCAAAATACCCTCAAACTCAAACCACCCTACCCACCCCCAATCAGCCCCTGCCGAGCCCTACCCCCCCACCCCCCACACGAATTTTTTTTTTGCACCCCCTGCCCTACCCCCCATCCAGCCCCTGCCCTACCCCCACCCCCTACCCCCCACCCCCCCAAAAAATTTTTTTTTTTAAAAAAAATCCCTGCCTACCTTCCCCCCCCATCCAGCCCATGCCCTATCCCCCCCACCCCCCCCCCCAAAAAAAATTTTTTTTTAAAAAACCCTGCCTACCTTCCCCCCATCCAGCCCCTGCCCTACCCCCTCCACACCACCCCCACCCACCCACCCCCACGAAAAAAAAAATTTACTCATTTTGCATACCCCCTACCTACCCCCACCCCCACCCCTCACCCCCTACCCCAAACCCCTACCCTACCCCCACCCCCACGAAAAAAATATTTTGTACTCATTTTGCATACCACCTACCTACCCCCACCCCCAACCCCCACGAAAAAAATATTTTTTACTCATTTTGCATACCCCTTACCTACCCCCCACCCCCCAAATTTTTTTTTTTTAAAAAAGGGTAAATTGGTCATTTTATATGTTTTCATTCCATTCCTATAATTTGTATTTTCAAATCAAACATGATTTGGCAAGGAATTGAATGACCATTTCATTCCATTCCGTGTCAACCAAACGGAGGGTTTGACCAGTTTTTTTCCATTTCATTTTCTTCATGAATTCCATTCTATTGACCATTCCATTCCTTCACTTTTTTTCCACCGAATCAAACGGCCCCTAAAAGTATGACCAAAAGGCCACATTACCAAGGATAAGGATCGGTAATGTGGTTGACCGATTGTGTGTTTGTTTTTTATTTTTATTTATTTTTTTTACAATTGATTGTTGGTAATGGCTATAACTACTTATTGATTTATTTTTCAAATAATTTCATTTTAAAAATATAATTTTCCAAAGAACTCAGAATTTGAAACTATGTTCTAAAATAACCAACTTTTTAGAACTCACATTTGAAGATTATAATTTTTTATAAAAGTATATTTTTTAATGTATTTATTTGGGATAGAAAAAATAATATTTCTATTTAGTTTTCTTTATTAATAATTATTATTTTGTAATTTAAAGTAAGACGAAGTTTGTATGTTTGTTTGATTTAGATCGGTTAGGCCCTATTTTTGGATCGGTTTTCATTCCATGAAATTATATAAAAGTATGACAAAAAATGCCATATTATCGAGGATCGGTAATGTGGTTGACCGATCCTCGTCCTCGGTAATGTGGTTGACCGATCCTCAGTAAAGTATTTCAAGTATCAGCAACACCTTTCACTGTAGAGTCCTAGCAGTTTTGTCATTAACTATTTAGTTTTAATAATTTCTTCCAGGACTCTTAATTTGCTTATAGAAAAAAAATCAATAAAGTATCAGCAACACATCGGTAATGTGGTTGACCGATCCTCTGTAAAGTATTAAAAGTTAGGCCATATTGCTGAACAAATCAATAAACCAAACAATCTGTAAAGTATTTATTTGAGATAAAAAAAAATAATATTTATATTTAGTTTTCTTTATTAATAATTATTATTTTGTAATTTAAAGTGAGACGAAATTTGTACCTCTTTGATTTTGGTTTGGTTCGGATTGTTTGGGTTGTGGGATGCTTTGGATCGGTCAACCAAGTCACATGCTATGGATCGATCAACCAAGTCACACGCTTTGGATCGGTCAACCAATTTACTTGGTTTGGATCGGTCAGGAGGCATGCTTTGGATCGGTCAACCAATTGATTTGTTTTGCCAAAATTTATATATATAGAGAATATATAGAGATATATAGAGAGAGATAGCGATGTGGGATTAATTCTTTTTGTAACAAAACTTAAGGACATTGGTTGATTTAATCCCACATCGCTATCTCTCCCTCCATATCTCTATATATTCTCTCTATATATAAAAGGAATTAATGTACTGATTCAAATTTGTCACAACTTAAGAGAGTAATTACAAAAGTGCCACTCAAATTTTGGCAAAATTTTTGGCGCTTGGACTGTTCATTGGATGACCTGCTTTAATATATATATATATATATATATATATATATATATATATATATATATATATATATATATATATATATATATGGGGGTATGGCGGATTTTTCGGGTTTCCGTTAAACCACTATTAATTTAAACATATCTCGTAGTTTTAACAAATAATTTACATTTGATGAACATTAAGTATAAACAAATATTAATTTTAAGCATTAATTTATATTTAACGGACAAAAAATTAAAACATAAAGCAAACACAAAAAGAACACACATAATATTTAAAATATTTTTATAACTAGACGAAGGAGGAAGATGATGAATACTTACAAATGAGGAGGTATAGTGATATTTCTTCAGAGTTTGTACAGCGGAGTAGAAATAAAATAAACACTTTTTTTTTTTTATATGTAAGGGCTCTAATATGAAGTGCAGAAGGTATAAAAGGAATTTAAGTAATAGGACTTAAGGGGTCGGAAAGGTGTTTAAGCTGCCATGGATTGGATGAAAGCAAAGGATTCTTATTTCTCAATTTTTTCTCTCGTACTTACAACTGAAGAGGAGGAGCCTTTTTATAGCTCTTACACAAGCAACTTAAAGAACCAGTATTATCACCGGTTACCTAATATTTGATAAAAAACAAAAAACTTTTCTAAAAGCCACCGGTTGCCTAACTTTTGACAAAAACTTTTCTAGAAAGCCACCTAATTTTTGACTAAACAATTTTTCTGAAAGAAAACGTCAATTAATAAAGTAGATTCTACTATTTACAAACCAATTACTGTCAAATTTTTGGCTTTTCTTTAAAAAGATGATTCCTACGTACGTTGATAAAGTAGCCGCCTGTCGTCAGTGCATACGTCTTCTGTCTAAAAGTCTCTGTGAGTACTGTCAAATGAATATCCGTCATCCTGTGCATCTTGCATATCATCATCATGATGAGGCCATGATGTCTCTTCGTCTTTGTCTTGCTCTGTGTCTTCTTCTTTGTCTACGATGTCTTTGTAATTCTAATTTTTCTGCTTCCCCAATGAAGGGAAGTAACATGTCCCAATTTGTCTTTGCCCAGACCTGTGTATAGTGTCCTTCCGCCATTAACTTGTAGTGAAACCATGGGAAATACCTCGGAAGTTCTGGGGTTGTCTGGTGATCTGTGATGAACTTGTTGTAAAAAGGCATGCTGGTCTTCATTTTTTTCATGTATCCAGAAAAGACTCGAGAAGTCAATGTTGTCTTCGATCTTGAGCGCCATTTCTAACAATTCTT
This sequence comes from Adenophora triphylla var. japonica, assembly GCA_022495995.1. Lineage (NCBI taxonomy): Eukaryota > Viridiplantae > Streptophyta > Magnoliopsida > Asterales > Campanulaceae > Adenophora > Adenophora triphylla. The sequence goes on from JAFEMH010002792.1 coordinate 52,383, forward strand.
GATCATTAGGTGCATTCTTTGATGAAGATCCTTTTAAGGCAGTGCAGTATGTGTATGCATCCATTTCGGAAAGGAAGCAAAAATTTTGCATCCTACCTCATGTGGATAAGGCGTAAAGCAATATTTCCGGCCACCATTGTGAATTTTTCCCCAAAGGCATTTAAAATTTTTTACGTAGTGGGGGTTAGCGAAACTTGATATAATCAATCATACCATAATGGTAAAGCGAGATATCAAATGCGGGGGCATATCTGTTTTAAATAGATCAATCTGTAAAAGAAGAACACTGTATCTTCTCCCCTATTATTGATCCTTTCTGTAACCTTTATTCCCCTGTAGTTTATTTCTTTAAACACCATTTGAACAATTTTCTGTTGTAATTCATACAAGATTTTGGGAAATCCTGCACAAATTATCGGATATAATTTTATCTAATTCTTCAAATCTGTCTAAATTTGGTTGAAGAGTCTGTCTCCATGGGAGATCCAATACTCTAGCTTTAAAGCTGTCAAAACTTCTATTTCTTTCTTTTTCGGTTTTCTGTCTCATGTAACTTTTTAATGTTTTCTTCTAGAACTGTTACTTCTTTGTTTTAGCATGTTGTTTTCAATCTATGCTTGTTGGTTAATTTGTGGAGCCTTTCCTTTATTCATCACTGTTTTTGAAGATTTGCAATCAAATCTTCCTGTGCTTTTATAATATGTTACGGATTTTCTTGGATCACGGTAGAAAAAGATTTAACTTCTTACGGTTCAATAAAGAACGGTTGTGTTCCAAAATGATCCCGAGCACCTTTGTGGATGGCTTCATTGAAGCTGTAGAAACCCTTATAAATTGGGTTCGAAACCTTTGTATGTATTTTGCCACTGTTTCCCATTTATTAAAAATTCCCACTTTTGTACCTCTGTAGATCACATAATGTGTGAATTTTTTACGTATTATTTGTTCGGGAGTTTTTGTGACTGTTCTACGAAATAATGTCCTAGAGCGTTTAGGACACTGTACTTTAAATTTTGCCGCATTGGGCCTTTGTTTGGATATGCCGGAGATTGTCTAGCAAACACTTGTTGTTTTTACGTTAAATTCATCCCATAAATGGGCCTGAACTTTTTACTTTCTTCTGTGCAAATTTATAAAGTATTTGGGCCGAAAGTAATTGTTTTTACTCGGTCTTGGGCTTTTGGTATAAAATTTTTATCAGCCCGAAACTTTGAAAAACTGGGCCCTGCTTTCTGTGAAAACCTTCTGTTCAGATCCATGACTGTTGGATCGTAATTTATTGGAATTGTCAAGCTGTAGCAACTCTGTTCCTCTTTCACACTTTCTGTTTTCATGCTGCTTTCTGTATCTGAATCTGTCTTTTTCTGTTGAGGATATAGAACTTTCTTTTTGCTTCTATCCATTGGTTGTTCGAAATAACCTGTTAAGATTTCTAGACAAAATGTCAGCAATCATATTATTGTTCCCTTTTATATGTTCAAAATTAATAAGATAACCACTACCCTGTATTATATTTTGTAAGTTTATCCACCTTGTTCTGTTTACCTTTCTACTTTGATCATTTTTTATAAATTTAACTATTGCTTCGCAATCTGTTCTTACTGTAAACTCTTTGTTTAGAAAGATCTTAAATTTTTCTAATGCATTAATTAATGCCTGTATTTCATAATCTAGGCTAGTCCAATTCTGTCCTGTTTTATTGAAATTCCCACTAGCATAAGAGCATATTTTTTCAGTGTCTTTAGGAGTATATTTATTAGGTTTACTAAGAAGGACTGCTCCCCATCCTTCTTTACATCCATCTGTTTCTATAATTATGTAATCTGTTACTAAGGGTAATTCTAATGGTTTTATCTTTTTTACCCTGTCCTTTATTTCCTTTACTAATTTTATGTCTTCTTTATTAAAATTCCTTTGACCATTTTTTGTAGTTTTACTGTAAAGTGGTCCTACTAATTTAGATAAGTTTGGGATAAATTTTCTTGCATAGTTAACTAAACCTAAGAAGGCTTGTATCTGTTTTAAATTTTCAAATTTTTCTGGGAAATCAATAATTTTTGTTGAGATGTGAGGTTGTAACTCTATTTTCCCATTTCCTATCTCTAATCCTAAAAAGGATATTTTTCTTTTAAATAATTCCATTTTTCTTTTTGATACTACTATACCATGTATTTTTATTTCATTAAAAACTTGTTTCAAATGTTCTTCATGTTCCTGTAAAGTTTCACTTGCTACTAAGATGTCATCTATATAAACCATGCAAAAATCATATTTTAGGAATATACTGTCCATAAATCTTTGAAATATTGAGGGTGCATTTTTAAGTCCAAAACTTAAAACATTCCATTCAAATTGTCCCTCTGAACATGTAAATGCTGTCCATGGTTTAAATTTTTCTTCTAATTTTAATTGATTATATCCGGATTTTAAATCAAATTTAGAGAATATCTTTTTCTTTTGTATTAAGTTTACTAAAGAATCTTTATTTGGTATGTTATATCCATCATCTTCTGTATTATCATTTAGTCTTTTATAATTATATACTATTCTGGCTTTTCCTCTTTTTATTTCACTATGATTTCTAACTAGAAAAGCTGCTGATCTATGTGGACTTTCTGATTTCCTGATTAATTTCTGTTTTATCATTTCTGGGATTTGTATTTTAAATTCCTCTTTATCTAACGGACTGTATTCAATGTTAGCTGTTCTGATTGTAATATCAGGATTTTTTATTTTGAATTTACACGTGTATGTAACCTTTGAGTTTGTAATATCTTCTCCTATTAGTCCTATTTTTTCTAGATGTAGAATTATAGGATGATTTATACTTTTTGTTATATCTGTCCCTTTTTCTAACTCTTGTGTTAGCATTTTTGTGAGAAGATTTAATGTTTCATTTTCTATATGACATTTTTTATTTTGATTTGATTTTAGAAATTCTAAGCTACCTAGTCCACCACGCTTCTGTGCGAACTCTGATGTTTGATTATATCGTAGGGTAGGGATGCTATAAATATGTTTACTAAGTGTAATGTAATTTTTTGTAATTGTTATAGCCCCTTGTAAACCTAGAATGAAATTTAGGCCTAATATAAAGTCTTTTGATTTTACATATTCTGGACTAATATTAACCTGTGGTATATCATATTTAAAGCTATAATTTCCTGAAAAGTCTAGAAACTGTATTCCTATAGGTTCAATGCAATGTGTGATTGTCATTAGCCTATCTTCTATTGTTCTGGTCACTAATTTATATGTTAATTCTTTTTTAAACTGTTTTGGAACCATGTCATGTGATATTACACTTTTTGTAGCTCCCGTGTCTAGTAACGCAGTTAGATCTAAATATTCACTGTTATCTAGCCATAATCGACACTGTAAATTTATCATGTTAGTTATATTCCTTGTTTGTATTAATGTATGTTCTGTTGACATATTTGTATAGTCTACTTGTTCTTCTTCTGTTATTTTTTGTTTTCCCTTATATCTTTGTATTTTCTATTTGCAATATCATTTTTTCCATATTTCTTATTTTCAGACTGTGTAATTCGGTTGCTACTTCTAATTTATCTAATTTTTCTGTAACTAATTCCATATTTATTGTTTTAGCTGATACTTTTGTAGTCATTTCTTGCTCGAATAATGTTTTTAAACATAGATAGCAAATTTCTTTAAAGCATATGTTGCACTTTGTGACCTTTTTCTATACTCGGAAAATAACCACAATTAAAACATTTTATGTAATTATTTCCTCTTCTACTAATCCAATTATGTATACATTCTTCTTCTTTATTCATATAAGTGTATGTAATTTTTGTAATTTGGCTATTATCATCACTACTGTAGATACTGTATACTGACTCATTATCTGATTCCCTATTGTCTAGATGTTCTACGTTGTATTCCCCTAATTGTTCTATTAAGTTACTTCTTTCTATGTTTTTGTTTTTATTTGGGCATTTGTTAGCTAAATGTTTTTCATCACCACAAATAAAACATTTACATCTTCTAGTTTGCGGTTTTCTTACATATTTATTCCCTGCATAAGGTTTATACTCTTTTCTGTATGTTGTACTTTTTCTTATTTTCTTTTTGAATTTATTATATTGTCCATAAGCTTTGTGGTGTGTAAATTGCTTTGTTTCTGAGAATGCATAAGCACTCTTCTTTAATTGTTCTTGGAGGGTTACTTCTTTACATTTGTCTTCTAATATGTTAAAGGTATATGTAATTCTAGGTCCAATCCCTAGGTTTTGTCTGTCACCAAACTCTTGTTTCCATGAATTATGGATAGTTTTACCTAAGTCTCCAGGTAATTTAACAAAGTATTTATCACATAATTCATCATTCATAGCCTGTCCTGTTTGTGATAATAACCTGGTAAAATCTAAGGTAAATTCATTTATGTATTTCATGTCTGCTATACTTAGTTGTTCCAGATTTCTAATAGCTGTATCTTGTATAAGAGTAGTATTTTTTGCTGGGTCTACTCCTAGTATTAATGTTCTAATTTGACTGGTGAAGTTGTATGGATTGTCTCCTATAGCCTTTAATCTGTTTATTTCATCCGGACTTTGGGCTTTTTTACTTTGCCATATTCCTAAGGCTATTGGGCCTAATGTGGTTTCTAAATATGAAAACATGTCCATACTGTCTCTTTTATTTGTTTCCCACATTCGTACTACTGTTTGTTCCCATAGCAATATTTCATCACTCCATAACTGTGGCTTTTGTTTTTCTAATAACAACATATTACTACTGTATAAATTTCCTATAGGTAATCTAGCTCCTTGGCTAGTGTATTTTGATTCTCCTGTATATTGTCTAGACGGGGGAGTCCAATTTTCTCTACCTATTACATCTTCTGTAGCTGTTCCTGGTTCTGTCCATTCAGGTTTAGCTCTTTTTCTTGCATTTTCCATATGTTGATCCATAAATGCATTTTCTTGTTTGTAAAAGTCTGCTATCATTATTTTTCCCTGTTGTATGTCATTTACCAAAGGTAAATTGTAAATGTCTTGTAATTTATTATAACTCTCTTCGTATGTTAATCCTAATTCTGTAATACAATCTATTATCATGTCATCCACTTCTTCTTGGATATTTAGTTCTGTGAATTTTTTATTTATAATTTCTTCAAATGTTTTATTAGTCTCTTCTACTTTAAAACCTGTAGAGGGTTCTTCTTCTAAATAGTCTATTATACTAAAGTCATTTCTCTCTTGTTTCAAATTGGTCAAATCCTATGACTATTTCTTTATCTTCACTATCTGTATCATAGATTGGTTCTGTGTCATATTCTATATTCATAAAATTATATTCTGTTTCTGTTTCATTATCACTTTGTGTAGGGTCTTCTCTTTTAAAGTTTACAAACCTTAAGCTTTGCATTCCATTTGCATTTTCATATATATGACTTTGTTTTGGTATTAATACTTTACTGTCTGGTTCTTGTAGGTCATCCAAAGACCATTCCAGTCCTGCTAATTCCTCGGGATTTATTTTAAGTGGTTCTATCATCTGTATTGATTTTGAGGCAATTGTATTAACAATTCCGTCTATGTTTACTTTATATTTCATTCCTGATCTGTTGCTAGCTTTTCCTAATGTTCCTACACTTATTACTATGTTATTACCTACATAATTATCATATCCTTTTGTTTTTAAGGCAATTTTAATGTTTTGTAAATCTTTTATGTCTTTTAGTATTCCTGGTGTACAGTAAAATAGAGCTGTATTTTGACTCAGGTCTATTTCCATTCCTGAGATAATGGCTTTTTTCAAATCTGTTTTCCATGATTTATCTAATAATAAGGCTAATAATTTTGTTCCTAAATTTTTTCTTCCTAATCCTTTTATTCCAATTACCACTAATCCCACATGTGCGAAATGTTTTCCAGATTGTTTGATTTTTTGTATTGTTTCTGGTGAAAATAAATCTATTGTTACTGTTCCATCAACCACCCTAAGTCTTTCTTCTCTACTACTTCGTATTAAAACTGTATTAATGTTTAACATTCCTGTTTGGTATAATGTTCTTGGATTTAAAATATCCAACTGATGCTGGTTATATAAATCTAGGTTTCTGTTTACATCTATATGTTCTTCTAAGGGGGCTTTTGTTTTTTCATTTTACCTCTTATTAAGAGGTAAATCACTTAATTCTAAGAGGTAAAACACTTTAAGTGTGTTTGTTTTTTTTTTTTTTTCAGCCTTAATGCCTCTTAAAAGCCACTGATTTTTAAGAGGTAAAAATGGTCTTGAAAGCCTCTTAAAACGCACTGCTTCATGCTTGGTTTATGTTAATTTTTTTAAACCGTTTCTTCACCTTTGCATTTACGTTTGGGTTTTTTTCTATTTTTTTTTTAATTTTTTTTAATTTTTTTTAACTGTTTCAGATAATGAATTCAGATACAAAATCAAATAACTTATCCAATTCAGAATTCAGTTTTCAGTTGCTGCCTCTTAATCATTCAGCCATTTTCAGAACTGAAATCAGATTTCAGCACTTATCACTTAAAAAAAACAAAAACCCCCTAACTGTACTATTTGTTGGTTACTGTTAGATCCTGATCCTCTTCTTAATATCCTATTTATAAAGTTATCTGTTGTAATAATATCTTGTAAATTACTTGTTGCATTTCTTGAATCCTGTACTGTCCTACTTCTTCCTAAAAAACTTCTATTTTGTTGATCACTCATTTTCTCGGTACCCAATGTTTATAAGGTATAGGTTTTCTTTTAATTTTGACTTCTTCTCCTAAGCTTAATTTATTTATTTCACTAATTATTTTATCTAGGTCGTTGTCTAGAGTATTAGTACTTGGTTGAGGAGTGTCACTTTTACTTAATAATATGTTTAATTTTTCAATTATCTGTAAGAGTAAACTTATAATGAAATTAAAGATAAGAGGGTAATGTTTATCGGCTTTACCGTTTCCTGTGTAAGTTGTAAATCCTGTAACTTCTTCTGTATTACTTTCTGATTTGTATTTTTTAGCGTCACTTAGAGCCTGTAGGTATTCTTTTGATTTTTCCAGTTTTAGCCTTCTACTATCTTTTTAACTGTTTTAACAACTTGTTCAAGATTTTCAACCTGTCTTTCTATTTTCTGCAAAAACTCTTTAACTTCTACAATTTGTCTAGGCTTTGAATTTTCTAGCAAATAGCTAATTTGTTGAAATTCTTGTTTAGTAGGTAGATGTTTACGTATGTCTTTTAATTCTATTAAAACTTGATTGTTTTGTTGTTTAATGTAGTCTAGGTTATTTACTATTTTGCCTAATAGTTGTTGACTTTCAATATTTTGGTTGCAAATTTCAACGAGAGTTAATGATGATGAGTTATCAATTATAATTAAGGAGGAAACCTAACCCTTAGTCTTTTTCTTAAACCCTTTAATCCTTCATTAAATAGTCATAAAGCCCTTATAATTAAAGCATAATAAACAATTAATAAAGCATAATAAACAATTAATAAAACAATATTAACATAGCGTGAAACCAAAAATTTCCATCATATCATCCTAATAATGATATAAAAGAATGATTAATCCTTCATCTTCACCTACACGGGTTCTTGATATATTGTGGACTTACATCAACATGCCACCGATCAAGCCTGTTGTAGTCTTTTAGACTTAGGATCTCTCATGCTCTGATACCATAAAAGGGGGGTATGGCGGATTTTTCGGGTTTCCGTTAAACCACTACTAATTTAAACATATCTCGTAGTTTTAACAAATAATTTACATTTGATGAACATTAAGTATAAACAAATATTAATTTTAACTATTAATTTATATTTAACGGACAAAACGTTAAAACATAAAGCAAACACAAAAAGAACACACATAATATTTAAAATATTTTTATAACTAGACGAAGGAGGAAGATGATGAATACTTACAAATGAGGAGGTATAGTGATATTTCTTCAGAGTTTGTACAGCGGAGTAGAAATAAAATAAACACTCTTTTTTTTTTTTTTATATATGTAAGGGCTCTAATATGAAGTGCAGAAGGTATAAAAGGAATTTAAGTAATAGGACTAAGGGGTCGGAAAGGTGTTTAAGCTGCCATGGATTGGATGAAAGCAAAGGATTCTTATTTCTCAATTTTTTCTCTCGTACTTACAACTGAAGAGGAGGAGCCTTTTTATAGCTCTTACACAAGCAACTTAAAGAACCAGTATTATCACCGGTTACCTAATATTTGATAAAAAACAAAAAACTTTTCTAAAAGCCACCGGTTGCCTAACTTTTGACAAAAACTTTTCTAGAAAGCCACCTAATTTTTGACTAAACAATTTTTCTGAAAGAAAACGTCAATTAATAAAGTAGATTCTACTATTTACAAACTATTTACAAACCAAATACTGTCAAATTTTTGGCTTTTCTTTAAAAAGATGATTCCCTCTGTCTGTTGATAAAGTAGCCGCCTGTCGTCAGTGCATACGTCTTCTGTCTAAAAGTCTCTGTGAGTACTGTCAAATGAATATCCGTCATCCTGTGCATCTTGCATATCATCATCATGATGAGGCCATGATGTCTCTTCGTCTTTGTCTTGTTCTGTGTCTTCTTCTTTGTCTCTGATGTGCTGTAATTCTAATTTTTCCGCTTCCCCAATGAAGGGAAGTAACATGTCCCAATTTGTCTTTGCCCAGACCTGTGTATAGTGTCCTTCCGCCATTAACTTGTAGTGAAACCATGGGAAATACCTCGGAAGTTCTGGGGTTGTCTGGTGATCTGTGATGAACTTGTTGTAAAAAGGCATGCGGTCTTCATTTCTTTCATGTATCCGAGAAAAGACTCGAGAAGTCAATGTTGTCTTCGATCTTGACTGCCATTTCTAACAATTCTTGATCATTAGGTCTGCCGATGAAGATCCTTTTTCGGGCCGTGCCGTATGTGTATGCATCCATTTACGGAAAGGAAGCAAAAATTTTGCATCCTACCTCATGTGGATAAGGCGTAAAGCAATATTTAGGCCACCATTGTGAATTTTTCCCCAAAGCCTTTAAAATTTTTTTACGTAGTGGGGGTTAGCGAAACTTGATATAATCAATCATACCATAATGGTAAAGCTGAGATATCAAATGCGGGGGCATATCTGTTTTAAATAGATCAATCAGTAAAAGAAGAACACTGTATCTTCTCCCTATTATTGATCCTTTACGTAACCTTTATTCCCCTGTAGTTTATTTCTTTAAACACCATTTGAACAATTTTTCATTTGTAATTCATACAAGATTTTGGGAAATCCTGCACAAATTACATCGAGATATAATTTTATCTAATTCTTCAAATCTGTCTAAAATTTGGTTGAAGAGTCTGTCTCCATGGGAGATCCAATACTCTAGCTTTAAAGCTGTCAAAACTCTATTTCTTTCTTTTCGAGTTTTTCTGTCTCATGTAACTTTTTAATGTTTTCTTCTAGAAGCTGTTACTTCTTTGTTTTAGCATGTTGTTTCCAATCTGTGCTTGTTGGTTAATTTGTGGAGCCTTTCCTTTATTCATCACTCTTTTTGAAGATTTGCAATCAAATCTTCCTGTGCTTTTATAATATGTTACGGATTTTCTTGGATCACGGTAGAAAAAGATTTAACTTCTTACGGTTCAATAAAGAAGCTGTTGTGTTCCAAAATGATCCCGAGCACTGTGGATGGCTTCATTGAAGCTGTAGAAACCCTTATAAATTGGGTTCAAGCACCTTTGTATGTATTTTGCCACTTGTTTTTCATTTATTAAAAATTCCCACTTTTGTACCTCTGTAGATCACATAATGTGTGAATTTTTTACGTATTGGCTTGTTCGGGAGTTTTTTGTGACTGTTCTACGAAATAATGTCCTAGAGCGTTTAGGACACTGTACTTTAAATTTTGCCGCATTGGGCCTTTGTTTGGATATGCCGAGAGATTGTCTAGCAAACCTTTGTTGTTTTTACGTTAAATTCATCCCATAAATGGGCCTGAACTTTTTACTTTCTTCTGCAAATTTGTAAAGTATTTGGGCCGAAAGTAATTGTTTTTATTCGGTCTTGGGCTTTTGATATAAAATTTTTATCGGCCGAAACTTTGAAAAAGCTGGGCCCGCTTTACGTGAAAACCTTGTGTCGAGATCCATGACTCGTTGGATCGTAATTTATTGGAATTGTCAAGTTTGTAGCAACTCTGTTCCTCTTTCACACTTTCGTTTTCATCTTTGCTTTACGTATACGAATCGTCTTTTACGGTGAGGATATAGAACTTTCTTTTGCTTCTATCCATTGGTTGTTCGAAATAACCTGTTAAGATTTCTAGACAAAATGTCAGCAATCATATTATTGTTCCCTTTTATATGTTCAAAATTAATAAGATAACCACTACCCTGTATTATATTTTGTAAGTTTATCCACCTTGTTCTGTTTACCTTTCTACTTTGATCATTTTTTATAAATTTAACTATTGCTTCGCAATCTGTTTTTACTGTAAACTCTTTGTTTAGAAAGATCTTAAATTTTTCTAATGCATTAATTAATGCCTGTATTTCATAATCTAGGCTAGTCCAATTCTGTCCTGTTTTATTGAAATTCCCACTAGCATAAGAGCATATTTTTTCAGTGTCTTTAGGAGTATATATATATATATATATATATATTTTTATATATATAATAATAATTGTAGCGATGCGTGAATTTTTGAAATAACAGAGTCGCCACTTATTATTTATTTAGGAAAACAATAAGAAAAACCTTAAAAAGAGATTTGAGGGTTCGGGGGTTAAGATGTTTTCTCGATCGAGAAGTGATTTGGACAGAGTTTCGACTCAATATGAGAGTCAAATCTTGATGCGGACAGAGCTTCGCCTCAATCCTTGATTCGGGTTTGGATGTTTGTTGATCAACAGGGTTGATAAACAAACTTTAGGTAATTTTAGGGAGGTTTTGTGAGTGATTTGAAGGAATCTTTCGTGGAGAGAAACCAACAAATTGTGTGTGCTGTGTGGAAATCTGGACCTCTGAAACTGTGGAAGTCACCAAGTATTTATAGGGGTTTAAGAGGTAGAGGTGGAGAGGTAAAACACTCCTAGGAAGCTTCCACAAAACTCAATTCTGATTGGAGAACCGAATTAGATGAGGTTTATCAAGAAAGGAGGTTGAAACGGAGAAGGAGAGTGATTTCTGCACATCCTGTCGAGGGGATATCTCGCGCGAGATATGATATCTCGTGCGAGATATCTAGTCTGATGACTATTTTGTCCTCTTCAGTTTATTCCGTTAGTCAGTTAGGTCCAAAACTAACGAGGTTAGTTAGAAACTTAACGAAACATGTCGAAACTGATATGCTTTCATCAAAACATAAAAGAGAGACGAAGAGTAGTGTAATCATGATTTATTGGTTCAGAATGGGGTGTCTACAGAGCCCCTCGGCGACAGGTCTTATGAAAGAAGAAGTGTCGTCGATAGAAAAGACATCATTCTGAACATTGGGATGGTCGTGCCGCACGGCTGCCTACGTATCTCTAAGAGAGAATCAGACCAAACGTAGTTCGACTCCAAAACACTAAAAAGGCTATTTTAGGTATTTTGAAAAGCATTTTTGAAAATCAATTTTGAAAGAGAGAAAGGTAAGATCGTACTGAGGAATCAAGGACTTGACCCAATTCTGATGATACCCAGTTTGTTGATGAAGTTGTTGAAGTGTGCCGCCCGAGGTTACTGACGTTCCCGTTGTTGTTGCCGAGGTCACGGACTTGAAGTTTGCTGCCATCACAGACTTTGAAGTTGTCGCCGAGGTCACGGTCTTGAAGTTTGCTGTCGTCACAGACTTTGAGGTTGTTGCCGAGGTCACGGACTTGAAGTTGCTGCCGTCACAGACTTTGCTGGTGTTGCCGAGGTCACGGACTTGAAGTTAGCTGCCGTCACAGACTTTTTTTGATGTTGCCGAGGTCACGGACTTGAAGTTTGCTGCCATCGCAGACTTTGTTGATGCTCCACTCGAGGTCACAAGTGTCACTGTTGTTGCCAAGGTCATGGACTTGAAGTTTGCTGCCATCACAGACTTTGAAGTTGTCGGTTGAGGTGGAGGTTCTGTCGGCCCCTGTAATGCAAGGATATATGCACGATGGTCTCGGATGGACCCGAATGATTCTTACCTTTCTGTACCTGTCAGCACATAAAGATTCAAATAGATTTTCCAGATTTTAGTTGTTTAACTGGACTTACGTGGTGGTGCACACGTCTGTTCGTGTAAATGGCCGATCGGACATTTTGGTGGTAAGTTTATGTATGAGTATATGGTATATGGAAATGTAGGGAAATTTGTATGGATTTGTATTTGAGATGGGTGAACTATATGAGTGAACTTGTGTTTGACAAGTTGGGACCCAATCAGGTTTTGTAGAATCTGTTGCTAGTCAGCGAGGTTGTATTGTTGTAGAATTTCGTTCGATGAGTATCCTTGTGTGAACCCATCTAGGTCTGTTGAGAATCTTCATTCTTACTTCTCCTTGAGTCGTGTCTCTAGGAGGTAAACGACTACACATCTGTTGACTGTCGTAATGGCTTTATGTCCAAGGCCCTTTGGTGTCTCAAGCCCCAAGTTGCTTGCAAGTGGTAGATGACTTTGTGAACAGGCTTGTGAAGCTGTTCTCTTGATTTGAAGGTGATCGAAGAAGACTCTCCTTGTTGATTTGATTTGAAGAAGATCGAATGATGCTTGATGAAGAAGGCTGAAGAATACTCTCCCTTTGTCCTTGATTTTTTTTCTTTTCTTAGTGACGCACCCTGATTTTTGCCTAGACCGCCATTTCGAGTTTTCAATCTAGCGGGCATCTCTTTTGCGTCTTTTTTTTTCGTTTTTTTTTTAAAGTAGTATGTTAACTCGAAGAGAACTCAGAGGAGAGAATCTTATTGAGGAGAGAGAGATGAGATCTCAAGTTAGTTGAGGAGAGACGGACCCTATTTTTTGGAAGGTGATCCAAGCATTGATTTTTTGGAGGAGTGTATTCTCTAATGATGAGAGTGAGAAGCAAAGAGGAATGCTCCTAATGCAGATTTGATTATTTTGAGGAGTTGAAGTAGAGATTGACTGGGGGAGGAAAGGTTAGGAAGCCCCAGTTTTGATGCTTGGATTTCGAGAGTGTGTATGAAAGCGGCAAACAAGAAGCCCCTAGACTCAACAAGAAACGCTTCTTGGCTCAAAGATCTAGAAAAGTTATTCTACCTTTTAATGAACCGTGCATCATCTAGAAATTTCTAAATAAGTTTGAGGAAAAAGCCAATCATTAGTATGACTTAAGGGTAAACATTTTTCTTGATACTGAAAGTCTTCTTCACTTGATGTAGGAGGATATTGAGGAATCCTCTTTTCTTTTGTTGGTATCACTTGACTCCTCTTCTTTGTGGGAGAGCCCTTCTTGCCTTTGTTGAAATTCCATCCTTGTTGTGGGGCGATGAAGGCTTGAGAGTTTTTCTTTCTCTTTTTTTTTTTTTTGATGCTCTATTTTTGCCTAGGACGATTTGAGGAGTTTCGACCTAGCGAGCTTTTTATTTATTTTTGTACTCTCAAAGCCTTGAGTTGAGTAGCCCCACTCTTCTTGGAATGAGGGTTGACAGCAGCACCTTTGGCTTTCTTCGTTTGTTGATCTCTGACTTTCAGTAGGGGTAATGTTTAACCCTTAAGCCTCCTAATGATAACTTGCTTTTTAAAGTCACTTAGAAGTTTCTATTTTTGCGATGATTTAGGAAATGGAAGGTCCATTATTTTGCATGAGTTGAATGATATTCATGAGGTAGAACAACTTTAGGGAAAGTGTTTAGGAAAAGAAATTACTTTAATTTATTGAGAAATTTAAGAACAGACTCGATAGTTTAGAAGACACAAACTAGAGGAGGTGAGGAGTACTATAAAGACAGAACGACTCTTCGAGTTCATACTTGGAAATTTAAAACCTAATCTACTTCTATCAAAGGAGAAAGGGAGAGGATAGTGGTAGCCCCAAAGTGGTAAGTGTAGATTTCTTCTTGGAGCTTCATCTTTTTCATGGATTGCGGGGGAGAGGATTGGTGATGACGTTGGGACGTTCTAGATCTCCATTATCAAAGAGGTCTTGTATGATGTCCTTCAAGTGGTGGCAGGAGTTGGTGTCATGGCCGGTGAAGTTGTGGTACTTGCAGAATAAGTGATGAGCATGATTCGGACCCATATCCTTCGGAGGACCACCTTCCCTTGGTTTGATTTTTTCATTCTGGACAAGCACATCGAAGAGTTCTTCTTGAGTGATTCCATCAATTTTGTCGTAGTGCCTCTTTTTCGTTTCGGGAGGAGGGACAGCAGAATACTTTCCGGTGTTGGGGCGGCTGAGTGCAATAGCGTTGACTGAAGCATCCTTACTTGAGGTGGGCTTGTTGTAGCGGAAAGTACTTTCCTTCTTTTTGCTTTTTAGGAAGTCGTCAACCCTAATTCCGGACTCGAGGAGTTCATTGAAACTAGGAAAGTAGTTACCGGCGAGCTTCTCTTGAAATTCATCACGAAGGCATTGAAGGAAGATGTGGATTTGCTCTTTGAGAGTAGGCCTTTCGACAATTTCAGTAAGTTTGAGTCTCCATCTTCTAGCAAATTCAGCAAAGGACTCATTTGCATGTTGCTTGGTTTGTTCAAGATCCCTCCTAGTAGGGCGGTAAGTGGAGTTGTCTTCAAACTACCTTTGGAAGACCAAACATGCAGACGACCAATCAAGCCTTGTAGTCGTAGGAAGAGACATGTACCAATCCCTTGCAGCACCTTCTAAAGTTTGAGGAATGCATTGGGCCAAGATTGTGTTATCAACGCCCATTGGAAGCATGGCCCAAGTGTAGGTCTCAACATGAGCTCGAGGACAGGTAGTACCATTGAACTTGGAAATATCGGGTGTCTTGTACTTGCGAGGAAACTTGGTGATGGATTGTTGAAGAGCATCGGGATCAAATGGAACGAATGACCCCTTGGAAGTGTCAAGAGTCGCAAGCTTCTTCTCGAGGTAGTTCTTAGTAACATGGTCACCAAGTTTAGTAGTTTCACCACTTCCTTCTTTCTTGGTTTTAGTGCCCTTGGAGGTATGTCCTTCGTCATCGGAGGATGATGAGGAAGAGGATGAATCGGATTCTTCCTTTTTCTTGCTTGTCTTCTTGGTTTTCTTATTCACTTTGGTGTAGGATTCCTCTTCATCGGAGGAGGATTCCACTTTCTGCTTTTGCTTTCTTCCTTTCTTGACTTTCAAATCGTTGAGTTCTTTCATGAGGGCGGCCATTTGGGCGTTTTGCTCATCAATTTGCTTACTTTGTTCATCCAATCTAGTCATGGCTTCGATGAGTTGGACCTTAGCATCGTTGAAATCGGCCTCGGTGGTAGAAGGAGAAGCAGACATAGTGTCGAGCTTTGGCGAAGGACCTAGACGTGTAGCAACCGGGTTAAACCATGATCGAGTCCCAACAAGTCGGCTGAATAGGGTGAATGAAGGCTTGAAGGTTTGAAGGTTTTGGCCAAAACACGAAAAGACCGAACACTTATCTCGTACGAGACAAGTAGTCTCGCGCGAGACTTCACCACGGAAAGTCACAATTTTTTGATTTTAATTCTAATTTTGGTCGGACGAAACATCCGTTTTGGGGGTTTCTAATATTCAGAATCCAAACCTAGGGACCTAGGGGTCGGAGTAATCTCAAGTAACATCGAGTTTTGTGCAATAATTTTGGTGAGAAAATTTTCTCTTTTTAGGGGCAAATCCGAAGGGACAACCGTAGGGACGTTTCCGAAGGGACAATTTCGAAGCGACAATTTATTGATTTCTTTTCCGTGAATTATTGCACAAAACAAAATGATCTTGACAAGGGATTACAAGGACTCCAAGATCAAACCGAGCGGTCAAGGAGTGTCTTAAAAAGTCAATCTACATAATATGTGGCGATGCAGGGCTGGAAGACTAGGCTCCCCGCGATATGACAATCTAGGTGGATTGAATACGCGGAGTGGGATGATCCAACTTCGGAGAGACCGGCGACTAGGTGGTTACCGTCATCCGTCCTTAGTGTGGGTCCCGGGTTTATAGAGGGTATGTAGTGCAATGACAGTTATATATAAGTGCGCGTGTGTGAGAGTCAATCTAGGTGATAGAGTAAAATAGAGAGTTTTATTTTTTTTGAAAACTAAAAGAAAAACAGATAGTGGCCGCACCAAGTGGTTGCCTACGTTTCTCCCAAATTAAGAAGACTCAGGCCGTCGTAGTTCCACTTAAAGGAGAGAGAGAAATAAATAAATAAATTAATTACAACTCCCGAATTCTCCATGGACCGGATTTTAAATTTAAAAACCAATCGCACGCAGGTATATATAGTTCGAGTAATTAAAATTTATTTTACCCTGCAAAACAAAGTTAGCACAAGCAAAATAATAATAATAATTTATTTTTTGAATTTTCTGAATTTTTTTTGAAAGTTTTTGAAACTGTTTTTGTTTATTTTAACTTTTCTGTAAAGTTTTCCTTTTTTTTTTAATTATTTACTGTGATCAAACAGTAAGGAAAAATCAATTGACCAAAGTGTTTTTTGGATTTTTTTTAATTTTTTTTTTCAATGTTGAAACTTTGGAACAGTGACTCCTTTTTTTTTTCAATGTTGTTATCTTTCTTGAAGAAAGTCAACTGTGTCATGTGCCCATGTTTTTTTTTTTCGTTAAATGCCGCCGCCAAACAGGAGCTTTTGCACTCAGAGAACCGTATACTAATCTCGCGCGAGATTAGTATATCTCGCGCGGGATAAGTATTCGAACAGTTTTTTTAAAAAACAGTGTCGAAAAATTCTAAAAAATTCAAAAAAATCAGAATTTTTACAGAAAAATAAAAAGATTGATAATACTCAATTGTAACGCAAGTCTAACCCTCTTAATAGATTTTCCCCAGCGGAGTCGCCAAACTGTAGCGATGCGTGAATTTTTGAAATAACAGAGTCGCCACTTATTATTTATTTAGGAAAACAATAAGAAAAATCTTAAAAAGAGATTTGAGGGTTCGGGGGTTAAGTTATCGAATGGGTAGGTCGAGTAGCATCCATTCCACCCAATCCGGAGATCGGTCTTGCCAATTGAGTATTATCAATCTTTTTAATTACTAATCAAACAAAGAACAAGAAAATCCTAATCAATTTCTTGATTAGGAATGTCGGATTGTATGCTTCGAGATTTCCTTCATCGATTGAAGGGACTCTAGGCCAATCCTTTTGATGGGATTACACCACTCTAAAAGCCAATAGAGAGAGATTGAGAAGAAAAGAGTAAAAGTATAGGAGTTTACCTAGTTTAGGGAGGATTTGATTTAGAACGTGGTTCTAAGATGTTTTCTCGATCGAGAAGTGATTTGGGCAGAGTTTCGACTCAATATGAGAGTCAAATCTTGATGCGGACAGAGCTTCGCCTCAATCCTTGATTCGGGTTTGAATGTTTGTTGATCAACAGGGTTGATAAACAAACTTTAGGTGATTTTAGGGAGGTTTTGTGAGTGATTTGAAGGAATCTTTCGTGGAGAGAAACCAACAAATTGTGTGTGTTGTGTGGAAATCTGGACCTCTAAAACAGTGGAAGTCACCAAGTATTTATAGGGATTTAAGAGGTAGAGGTGGAGAGGTAAAACACTCCTAGGAAGCTTCCAAAACTCAATTCTGATTGGAGAACCGAATTAGATGAGGTTTATCAAGAAAGGAGGTTGAAACGGAGAAGGAGAGTGATTTCTGCACATCCTGTCGAGGGGATATCTCGCGCGAGATATGATATCTCGTGCGAGATATCTAGTCTGATGACTATTTTGTCCTCTTCAGTTTATTCCGTTAGTCAGTTAGGTCCAAAACTAACGAGGTTAGTTAGAAACTTAACGAAACATGCCGAAACTGATATGCTTTCATCAAAACATAAAAGAGAGACGAAGAGTAGTGTAATCATGATTTATTGGTTCAGAATGGGGTGTCTACAATAATAAATTAGAAAGAGGAAGTCCCCTTAAAGGTCCTCTCAATAAGAGAGGTCCCAAAAAAACTTGAAAAACAATGAAGATGAATCATCTATTTATAGTAGAAGAAAGTTTAGAAAAAGGTAGGATGCATCTATGTGGAAAACACTAAAAACATTTGAATTTAGAGATAGTGGAAAAAACAAAATTTCATTTGCCTCCAAAAATTTCATTTGCACCCTCATGAATTTTTTGGAGGCAAATGAAATTTTTTCTTAAATCAATTACTTCTCTTGGGCCTTTTACTTGTTCCATTTTTATGTGAAAGCCTCATGAAATTTTTGACTAGTAATATACGTGATTTAATTATCTTAATAATGAAAACTTAAAAAATATTGTATTTAATTTTTCAATTTTTACACTTTTATGAATATTGATTTAGTGTGAGGGGGCTCATGAAATTATTTCTACATATTTCTCATATTCTATCAGCTAATAATTAAAAAATAAAAATAAATAAACAATGAAAAAAACTAAAACAAAGCCAAAATCACGATAAAAATATTATCCTAAAAAATTCTTCTTTTTTGTGATGCATTATTACCATAATTTTTTTTTTGAAAAAATTAGATATTTATGATTATGAGTTTTTATTTATATTTCAATTAAGTGAATCACCAAAATTGAAATGGGATTATTTTTCCAAGGATAAAGTAAGTATCAAATTAGTACTTTTTTTCAAATATCTATTATGCTACAAGTAATCATTATAATAAATATGCAAGAGCTAGTGAATTATTACTTTCGTCTCACATCTAGATTAAGAAGAAAAGGAGAAGAAGAAGAAGAATAATACGAAAGCGTGTACCTTGTGATTCCATGATTGTGTTCTTGATCTTGTTCTTGAATAAATGAGAAAGTAGGGAAGAGTAGATCTTCTAAATGATAGTGTCCACACTATAATCTTCTTGATGAATGAAGAGAATTCTTATGACTGAATTGTATATGTAACTAGTGTCTCTAATGGCTGATGGATAGCCTTTATATAATAAGAGAAGGGGCACTTCATTTAGGGACTACACCCTTTCATAAAGATGATGGTGTGAAGTTACCATTATGCCCATCATTTAATGGTACTTACACCTAATGGAATTCTACACATTTTGTCTATACTTTAACATTATTAAATGATTATAACAAATGGAATTAAATAACACATATTAATTAATCAATGTTCTAACAATCTCCCACTTGGATTAATATTAATATGTATCTTTTACTAAATAAATTCCTTAATCATTTATAACATGAATGACAACCCTTATGTGCACGTTTATTGTCATCCAACACAATCCCGTCCATTAGTCTTATAAGTATAGGGACTAAAGGGACAGTCATTGTAATTGATTCGCAACTAAACCCACATTAATCACATATATATATCCAACTAAATGACATAGATTAAGTATAGATATGTAGCATAGAATATTAATGAATATATATGAAGAACGCATATATATATTCTCCAACTAGTCATACTTAACCAAATGAGATCAATATAAATAAAAACAACACAAAGAAATAGAAAACAACACAAACTCCCACTGATTTAAGCATTATCAAAATTGTTTCACCCATATGAGCAGTATGCTCGTGAAACATCAAAAGAGATTACGCTTTACAAAATGGATCCAATAACATGGAGTTTGATCCTATAAGTTGTATATCTATTTGTTCAGTTTATACTTATTTCTCTTCAACAAGAGACATAACCATATGATGTCTTTCGACATCTTTGCATCCACTAAAACATAATCGGAATACTTAATGATCTCAAAATGATCCGATTTTATATACATAAGCATGTAGTTTAATGTTTTATAGGTACTTCATCATTCTTTTGGATGCGACTTAATGTTCTTCTTTCCGAATTGCTTTGGTATTGACCAAGCATCCCAATAATAAATACAAGGCGCATACATTAAGCTTCCTACTGCCGGTGCATAAGGGATATTTTCCATATACTTGGATTCAAAATTAATTTTAGGACATTGCTTTAGACTGAATTTATCTCCCTTAGAGATAGGGGTGTCATGTGGTTTACAATTTTCCATGCTAAACCTTTGTAATACCTTCTCTATATAGCTCTTTTGTGATAATCCCAAAATACCTCGTGAATGATCACGATGAATTTGGATTCCTAATACAAAAGATGCCTTACCAAGATCTTTCATCTCAAATTTGTTTGAGAAATTTTTTAGTTTCTTTTAGAAGGTCCTTATCATTACTAGCAAGAAAAATATCATCCACATATAAGACCAAAATAATAAATCTACTCCCACTGAACTTATGGTACACACAATTTTTACCAAGATTCATTTCAAAGCCAAATGAAAGAATAACTTGGTTAAATTTTAAGTACCATTGACGAGATGCTTACTTAAGCCCATAAATGGATTTCTTAAGTTTACAAACCAGTTGACTAGTTTGATCCGAATTAGTCACCATTTCTGGTTTCTTCATATAAATAGTTTCCTCAATGTTGCCATTGAGAAAAGCTGTCTTAACATCCATTTGATGAAGCTCAAGATCATAATGTGCTACTAATGCCATAATGATCATAAAAGAGGTTTTAGAAGATTCCGAAAAAAAATATTTCTTTATAATCAGTGCCTTTCTTTTGAGTAAATCATTTAGTAACAAGACGTGCCTTATATCTTTCCATATTACCTTGCTAATCCCTTTTGGTTTTAAATATCAATTTATAATCAATAGGTTTTACACCTTCAGGTAATGGGACAAGATCCCAAATGTCATCGTCTTTCATTGATTTTAACTCCTCATTAATGACATTGATCCACTTATGAGAATTAGGACTATTAATGGCTTCATGGAAGGTGATTAGATCATCTCCCACTAAACTTAAGGTGTCCTCATTCTCCGCAAGATACATATCATAAATATCCGGAATAACATTTCTTCTTTCTCTAGTAGATCTTCTTAAGGGCACCGGTTCATCCTCATTTTGAGGTTGTTGAATTTCATTACGTCCAACATTTTCATGTTGTCCGTTATTTACGGGAGTCTCTATATTATTTTGAATTGTATGTTCTTTGTTGAATTTCAGGTACAATTACTTGATTTTCAACAGGAACTAAAGTTTGAGGAACAAAGAGTGGTTCCTCTAACTCTTCAAATTCAAAATCATTACTATTTCTCCCACTAAATTCAACATCCTCAAGGAACCTAACATTGTCAGTCTCGAAAAATGTTCTAGTTTTCGGGTCATAAAATTTTTATCCCCTAGATCTCTCGACATACCCTACAAAATAGCTACTAACAGTATTTAGGTCCAGTTTGCCCTCATTAGACCTTATAAGGTCTAGCATCTGCTGGACACCCCCATAAATGAAGATGATTTAAGGACGGTTTCTTATTCCTCCATAACTCATAAGGGATTTTGTCGGTAGCTTTTGAAGGTGCTCTATTGAGAATATAAGCTGCGGTTTTTAATGCTTCGCCCATAATGAGTGAGGTAAAGAAGTACAAGAAAACATACTTCTTACCATATCCTTAAGGATTCTATTATGTCTCTCCAATATACTATGCTAGGTTTGCCCGGCATGGTGTAGTGAGGGACAATCCTACACTCTTCAAAAAATAGCGAGTATAAAGGACCCGGACGTTATTCACCCAATACGTTATACCGTCCGTAGTTTTCACTACTATGATCGGATTTAACGTTCTTAATAGTCTTTCTTATGCCTTAAAAGACTTGAAAACGTCCAATGATTGAAACTTTACATGAAGAAAATAATGTATCCATAACGAGAGTAATCATCCATGAACGTAATGAAATATTGTTGACCATTCCATGAAGAATTAATGAATGGTCCACAAATGTCCATATGAATTAGTTCCAAGACGTTTGATATTCTCAAAATTTTATTTCCTTTAATGTTTGTAAATTTATTCTTTAAAACACTTAATGCAAAAAGTTTTATCCGGAATATCAAGTTATTTTTAGGATTCCCTCCGATATAAGCTTTATCAATTCTCCCTTTGGAGATATGACCCAAACGCCTATGCCATAGAATACAAGAATTTTCACTTGATAATTTTTGCTTAGTGCCTTTAGTATTGGTTTCATTATTATGGGACCCATTCATTTTCTTGACTGTGTCAAGTAAATTAAGATTATCGATATATGACAAAGTACTAGTACCGACAAGTTTGAAATTTAAAATAAAGATCACATTTATTATTATCAAAGAACAAGAGTAACCTTCCTTGTCAAAATTGTGATAGATATTAAATTCCATCAAAAGGATGGTACAATAAATGTATTATTTAATACAAAATAATAGCCAGTACTTATCAATAATCTAAAAGTCCCTATGCCTATAACTTCAACCGGATTTCCAGCTTCCATATAGATGTATTTCTCATCTTCACTGGAAATTCGGAAATTCAGGCAACCCTGCATACATGAACTAATGTGAGTTGTTGCACCAAATACAACCACTATGTATATTAAGGAATTGAAACCAAATTTGCCTTAGTACAAACAAGACCAAATGACATACCATCCTGAATTCGCCATTTGCGATACTTATGGTAGTCGTTCTTCATGCGAGTAAGGTCATTGCAAAAGAAGCATTTCTTGACTTTATGATCTTTAAATGATCCCTTATGCTTCTTACTTGCAACCGCAATTTCCTTCCCTCTTCTCTTAATCCCACGAGAAGAAGTAAATGCTGAGTGAGTACTTTCTAATTTGAGATATTTCATCCTATCTTCCTCTAATGTCATATGTGAAAGTAATCCATTAATATTCCACTTTTTCTTTTGACATTTATAGGTCACTTCAAAAGGACCAAATTGAGGAGGAAGATAGATCAAAACTAAGTGCACGAGCAAATCTTCCGAAATCTCTAACTTAAGTGCTTTTAGTTTGATCGAAAGATGAAATAATTCGATAATGTACTCCCGAAGATTTTCGTCACCCTTGTACCGAATGGAAACAAGTTTCCACAAGAATTCAAGAAAAAACTCAGCATTTTCGATTTCAGAGACATTGTCCAAAAATGTCTCTGAAACTGCATTTTTCATTATCATTAGACTCACGCGGTTGGACCGTTCCCATTGCTTAACATTTTTCCGTTCTATAACGGTATTTTCTTTAGTGAGAGCAGCGGGACTTGATTCCCCAAATGCATGATCGATGTCCATATTGCCTAAGATCATCGTTATATTATTTTTCCAAGTTTTAAGTTTAGTCCCAATAAGCAAAGGTGCATCATTTATAGCAGTAGTTACGGATGAAGCATTAATCAAATCTGAAGGAGAAGAACAAGAATGAAACAAAACATATATACGAAACTACATAATGATTAATTATATCAAATGAATTCCATCAAAATAAAAGATAATCAACATGACATCAAGACTAATCTTTGGATTGCGAATTGACTCAAAATTTGATTTATCTTAAGATAAACAAATAGCTTAAACAACACACTTTAAATACTTGCCTTCCTTCGGGCTGGATCAAGTACAAAAAGTGTCCTAAAGTTTAAGGTACTTATTCCCCGACAATAAAGAATATAAACAATTCACTTTAAACACCCGCCTTCCTTTGGGATGGTTCACAGCATTTAAAATGACCAAAAGTTTAGTTCAATTATTACCCCATGAATGTAAATACTTAGTCAACAACAAGGTCTCCTTTGGAAAACAAGCATGTTATCACATATCAATATTTACATTTATCTTTTAACAAGTTTGAATTTAATCAACAAGGTCTCCTTTGAGAAATAAGCATGTTAATTATGTCCAAAATGTTAAGGATATAATTAATCGGAAACAAAAAGCCTTAAGGTTATTTCTGAAAATTTAAAGGGTAAATAAATAAGTGAAATTTATCATTAAAAGATAGTATCCTTTTGTTCTACCCGTCCATTCTTAAAGTTCGATAACTCTAAGAATCGCCGAAGCGCGACTGGTGTCCAGATACTATAATTTACTAACAAATTATCACAAATGACCAAAAGGGTACGAATGACCAAAAATTGCAGTTTTATAAACATTGAAGCTTCTGCACACATGGGCGGCCGCGCAGGTCAAGGTGGGCGACCGCCCAAGCTTCAATTCCACAAATTTTGAAGTCGCTGTGCACATGGGCGACCGCCCAGGTCAAGATGGGCGACCGCCCATGTGCCCAGATTTGACGAAAAGTCACCATTTTTAACACCCTTTTATGAACAGTTTTGAACCAAATAGAGAGAGTCATACCATACCGCGGGGGGCGCAGCCCCCCGCACCCCCCTTTGATGCCCGATACCAGTCTACACGACGGAGGGCGCCGGGCCCTTTGCCAGGACAACGAGCCATAACACCCAATTAGACTATCAATTCTTAACTTAATGGTGAATCAATATTCAACCAAAGCAAGTAGATCCGCATACTCACATCACATTTTTAAATGCGTGGCTATGCATATGAACAAACTCACAACGCATCCAAGGATGGTGGCTATGTTCAAAATGGGATAATCTTACATTAAGAATTGAAAGCCTTTGAGTAAACCAAAAACAGAAATAGAATGAAGTTTTATGAATATAATACTCTTAGACAAGATGAGTATCATGATCAAGAACAAAAACTAAATGAAATCATACAAGAATTAAAGCATAAGGCTTTATAAGAATTTCAAACTCAATCTAGTATATGAGTAGGCTCTGATACCAATTGATGGAACATTAACGATCCATTAACCATGAACCGACTCACATCTAGATTAAGAAGAGAAGGAGGAGAAGAAGAAGAATAATACGGAAGCGTGTACCTTGTGATTCCATGATTGTGTTCTTGATCTTGTTCTTGAATAAATGAGAAAGTAGGGAAGAGTAGATCTTCTAAATGATAGTGCCCACACTATAATCTTCTTGATGAATGAAGAGAATTCTTATGACTGAATTGTATATGTAACTAGTGTCTCTAATGGCTGATGGATAGCCTTTATATAATAAGAGAAGGGGCAATTCATTTAGGGACTATATATATATATATATATATATATATATATATATATATATATATATATATATATATATATATATATATATATATATATATAGAGAGAGAGAGAGAGAGAGAGAGAGAGAGAGAGAGAGAGAGAGAGAGAGAGAGAGAGAAAGAAAGAAAGAAAGAAAGTAGAGAAGAATTAAATAAAATAAGAAAAAAAGGAATTTCGGAATTGATAATTTCGGATAACATTCGGCGCGATCGCCCCAAACTGATTGCTCGATCGCTCGCTTTTTCACTTTTGAAAAATAAAAATAAAAAATTGAATTCCGGAATTGGTAATTCCGGAATAATGTAATCTGGAATTACCAATTTCGGAATTAATGTGGAAAGTGCTAGTTTGGTAAATACTTTTTCATCAATGTTAATTTGGTATTTAAATTTTTAAAACTCAATATTTTGGAAAAAAAAGCCAAAATCTAGGGAGAAACGCGTTTCTTCGTAAGTTATGGAGAAACGGGTCCCGACTTGTCGCGCGACAAAGAACTGGATATCCAGAACCTTATGAAAGTGATATCCAGAAACCTTCAAATGAATATCCAGAAACCTTCAAAATGTTTCTGGATATTCATTTGATGGTTTCTGGATATACATTTGAAGGTTTCTGGATATCCAGAAACCTTCAATAGCAATTTCTGGATATGCTCTAATACATTTCTGGATAGGCACCTAACAGTTTCTGGATATGCACCTAACAGTTTATGGATATACATTTCACATACTTTTGGATATGCACCTAACAGTTTCTGGATATCAAACCCAAAGCTTCTGGATATTGTTGGAATTTGTGTATATGTGGTATGAAGTTCATAGGCTATGACATGGAATGTCTTGGCTTGAACTAAATTGGCAAAAGGGAGAAAAATCACGTCGGAAATTTCAGCAAGGAGGGCGACCGCGCTTAGGCCGTGCGCGGCCGCGCTTAAGGGCCGAGAATTCACCTTGATTTGCTGGAGTTGAGCACGGTCGCGCCACCCTCAAGGGCGGCCGCGCTTGTGACGGGATTTGACTTCCTGGGCCGAATTTTCTGTGGGTTTTTTAAGGATTAATTAAGTCCTAAACCTAATTTTATCACATATATATAAATACTCCTTCTTCCCAGCCGTTTTCACCTATGAGAGATTAAGAGAAAAACCTAGTTTCTCAAGTTTCTTTCATTGTTGATTACTCCCGTTCATAGAGATTCGTTCGTGAGATTCAAGGCGACTGAGATAGGACCGCCGGTGACTACCTACCTGTGTGCTGCTCTGTGGTACGTAGTCCGTGATCGTTTTATCCTCGGAGAAATTTGCCTGTACCTGAGTTGCACCAATTGGGGGCAATATTTTCTCTTAGGACAGTCTTCCTAAGGCGACTCGATCAAATCACGATAAGTTTTCTAACTGTTTGTTCTTCTTGTTTCTGCATTTTCCCCGATCCTGTTCCTTGGCTTTCGGTTTTGCTATTGGCTTAATTGGTACGTTTTGACTTGATCAATAAAATCCCCTACTGTTGATTAAATCGTTGTTTAATTTGTGGTGCTTATAATTTGATTTCAACAGTCTAAGAGAAAATAAGTTTTTATTCGATCATGTCTGGTGGTTCCTCTAGCTCTCCCTTTAAGTCCCTAGTTGACACCTCCGATCTTCCGGAGAAGTTTGGTGGCAAGAACTTCAAGCGTTGGTCTGAACGCATGAAGATCTGGCTGTCAATTAAGGGTATGTCTGGTATGCTGACATCTAAATGTCCCGCTCTGAATGGTGATGATCCAGTTAATGTGGCTGCTGTTAAACTGTGGAAGGAGCAGGATGATGTTGTTCGAGGATGCATTCTGTCAGCTTTGTCGAATGCACTCTTTGATGTTTATTGCTCTGCTCCTCTCACTGCTGCGTCACTGTGGGATTCGCTTTCCAAGAAGTACAGCACCGATGAATCCGGTGTGGAAAAGTACCAAGTGGGAAAGTTCCTGAATTATCACATGAGTGAGGGAAAGTCGGTTACCGACCAAGTGCACGAACTCCAAATCATTTTGCAATCACTCAAGAATGCTGACATGGGACTTCCTGATAAGTTCGCTGTCATGGCTATCATTGAGAAGTTTCCTCGATCTTGGGGGGAATTCGGTATGACCCTCAAGCATCGTACAGGAAGCTTGTCACTCAATGAGTTGATGAATGCAATTGCGATTCAGGAGGTGCATAATGGTAACCAACCTAGCGTACCTGTGGAGGCTGCGACTAATATGATAACCGGTAAAAGCAAGTTTAAAGGAAAAGGTGTGAAAACTTCTAAGGATAAAGAAAACCATGATAAGCTTAAAGTTAAGAAAAATAACTTTAGGAAGCCAAAAGCAAAACAGAACTGCTGGAATTGTGGAGAAGGTGGACACTTTTCTAGGGACTGCCCGTCCAAGAAAGGAAAAGGACCACAAGCCTCTGCTGATGACCATCCTGCTGTCAACATGGTGTTGGGTCCGAAGGATTATGATGATCCTGACTCTGACGCACCTGGAGTTGACGCTCTGACCTGCAATGTTACAAAGTATGTAACTTCTTATCCTGAAATCTTTACCGTCTATGAACCCCAACGAGTGGCTAGTTGACACCGGGGCAAATGTGCACGTTTGTGCTGATAAATTGCTATTTGTGTCTTACCGGCTGAGCGTGGTAGATCGATGGCGATGGGGAACTCTAGTGCTTTGCAAAGGTGCTTGGGGCGGACGCGTGGACCTGAGGTTTCCCAATGGGCGCATTCTTACCTTGCATCGAGTGTATCACGTTCCTGATATTCGTCGCAACATTATTAGTGGTTCTAGTCTAGTTAGGGAAGGATTTGAGATTTCATTTAAGTGTAATAAGGTTATAATTTTAGATTCTGGTAGTTTTGTGGGGAAAGGTTATTCCTCGGATGGTTTATTTAAAATTAGAGTTGAAACTGATGTTTGTTTGCACAATAATTTTAGTTCTATTGATTATCCTGTCTCTTATTCCATTGAATCTTCAAATGTTTGGCATGGTCGTTTAGGACATATTAATTATGATTCTGTGAAAAGAATGATGAATTTAGATATTATTCCTAAACATGCTATTGATAAGAATTCTAAATGTCATGTATGTGTTGAAGCTAAATCTACAAAAGGTCCGTTTAAGTCGGTTGTGAGAAATTCTGAAATTCTAGATTTAGTTCATACTGATATTTGTGAATTTAATGGTGTGTTGACCAAAGACAAAAAGAAATACTTTCTCACCTTTATTGATGATGCTAGTAGATACTGTTATGTGTTCTTGCTTAATTCTAAGGATGAAGCATTAGATAAATTCATTATATTTAAGAATGAAGCAGAAACACAAACTGGCAAGAAACTTAAGCGGTTAAGGTCTGATAGAGGAGGTGAATATGAGTCTAACCCCTTCATGTATTATTGCTAAGAAAACGGAATTGTACATGAAGAGACTCCTCCCTACACCCCTCAATCAAATGGTGTTGCAGAACGTAAGAATAGAACCCTTACTGATATGATTAATAGTTTACTCATAAGTTCTGGACTGCCCAAATATATGTGGGGAGAGGCTTTGAATACGGCTTGCCATATTCTGAATAGAGTCCCTCCTAAACATAGAAAGGAAAGTCCGTTTGAACTTTGGAGAGGTCGACAGGCTAGCTTGAAACACTTAAAAGTGTGGGGGTGCCTTGCAAAGGTACTTGTACCCGCACATAAAAGGAAAAAGCTTGGACCTAAAACTGTTGATGCTATCTTTATAGGTTATTCTGAAACAAGTTATGCATTGAGATTTCTTATTATAAAATCTGAAATTTCTGGCATAGATGTGAACTCTATAGTTGAGTTACGTGATGCAACATTTTTTGAGGATGTGTTTCCTATGAAGGACGGACTTCCTAAGGAATCCAACCCAACCACTAATTCCATTCCTGCTCAAGTAGAGGAGCTGACAAATGTGGGGGTTGATTCCAGTGCAACTCATTCTGACGATGAGATTGAACCAAGAAGGAGTAAAAGGGCAAGGACCACCAAGGACTTTGGAAATGATTTTATCACTTACAATGTCGAGGGTGATCCTCTAACCTTCAAAGCTGCTATGGCTACTTCTGATGCCAAGCAGTGGAAGGATGCTGTTAAGAGTGACATGGATTCTATTGTCTCTAATGGGACATGGGAATTGGTCGATCTCCCTCCTAGTTGTAGCACGATAGGATGTAAGTGGGTCTTCAAAAGGAAACTGAAACCGGATGGAACCGTTGACAAGTTTAAGGCTAGGTTAGTGGCTAAGGGATTCAAGCAAATGGAGGGAATAGACTATTTCGATACCTATTCGCCAGTTGCTAGAATGACTACAATCCGAATGCTTATCGCATTGGCCTCTGTATATGATCTTCCTATCCATCAGATGGATGTTAAGACCGCTTTCTTGCATGGCGATCTAGAGGAAGAAATTTATATGGATTAACCTGAGGGTTTTGAGGCCCCTGGCAATGAGAGAAAGGTTTGTAAACTTGTTAAGTCCTTGTATGGACTTAAACAAGCCCCTAAGCAGTGGCATGAGAAATTTGATAAAATTGTCTCATCGTTTGGCTTTGTTACTAATGAGTTTGATAAGTGTGTTTATAGCAAGAGTATTGGTGATAGTAGTATTGTCTTATGTCTGTATGTCGATGATATTCTGTTGTTTGGAACGGATATGAGGATAATTGATACTACTAAGGAATTCTTGAAAAGTAAGTTTGAGATGAAGGATATGGGAGTAGCTAGTGTGATTCTTGGCCTTAAGTTGACTCGTTCAACTAGTGGCATAACCATATCGCAATCTCATTATACTGAAAGTGTAATTGAGAAATTTGGTTATAAGAATTGCAAAGTGGCTAAGACTCCATATGACCCTTCATCTGCTCTTACTAAGAATGAAAGTGGAGTACCGATGGCTCAGTTGAGATATTCTCAAATTATTGGAAGTTTGATGTATCTTGCCAATTGTACTAGACCGGATATATCCTACTCGGTTACTAGGTTGGCTAGATATACTCAATGTCCAAGCAAAGCACATTGGGAAGCTCTTGATAGAGTTCTCAAGTACTTTAAGGGAACAATTTCTCTTGGGCTGCATTACGGGAGATATCTTTCTGTTCTTGAAGGATATAGTGATGCAAGCTGGATTGCCTATAACTCCGGAAGTTATGGCTGTACGGGGTATGTTTTCACCTTAGGCGGAGCTGCAGTCGCCTGGAGGTCGACCAAACAAACTCTGTTGTCTAGGTCTACATTTGAGGCCGAATTAGTTGCCCTTGACACTACTGGATTGGAAGCTGAATGGCTTCGAGGACTTATGTCTGAGTTGCCCATGGTCAGTAAGCCCATGCCTGTTATCTCTGTACATTGTGACAACACTGCCACAATTGAGAAACTGAAAAGTGTCAATTACAACTGTAAAACTAGGAGACACATCCAAATTAGATTAAAATCTATAAGGGATCTTGTGTCTCGGAAGGTGATAGCTGTTGATTATGTTGGTACCAAGGATAACATAGCTGATCCTTTAACCAAAGGGCTAGAATTTGCTCTAGTTCAAAAATCTAGGTTGGGGATGGGACTGAACCCCGTCTGATTCAAACGCAGTAGCAACCCAATCTACCTGAGTGGAGATCCCACAAAGGAGATTCAATGTGGTAATAACAAGCTGTGGGGTGAGTCGGAGCACCAAATAATAGATTGACATGTTACATGTCTGAGTCTATCCCCTGAATAGCCTAGAGGTGCTCATTGTTGCTAATTTAGTAAAAGTTTGGAACTTTGAATGGGATCAAGTCTTTTAGACAAGATGTTAGCAGTACATCTTCTGAGATGCCCAGATAAGTGAGTGTTGTTGTTGGCCACAACTAGAGGAATTTGGGTTATTCCTTGAAAGCACTCATGATAGAGGATCGGGACGTATGGCTTATAAGCGTCAAGTGTTCGATAGAGGGCCTATCATAGCATTTGTCGTGTTTGTTACCAGCAAAGGCTTCTACATCCAAAGGCATCAGATTCAAGACACCCGTTCATCTGGTCCTGTGGAGGTTTGCGTTGGATAACATAGGTAGTGGTTCAAGCCGGAAGGTACCATTATTGAAAGCATGGCAATGGACAATCTGTACACGTCATATTTCTATGAACTTGTGGGGGATTGTTGGAATTTGTGTATATGTGGTATGAAGTTCATAGGCTATGACATGGAATGTCTTGGCTTGAACTAAATTGGCAAAAGGGAGAAAAATCACGTCGAAAATTTCAGCAAGGAGCGCGACCGCGCTTAGGCCGTGCGCGGCCGCGCTTAAGGGCCGAGAATTCACCTTGATTTGCTGGAGTTGAGCGCGGTCGCGCCACCCTCAAGGGCGGCCGCGCTTGTGACGGGATTTGACTTCCTGGGCCGAATTTTCTGTGGGTTTTTTAAGGATTAATTAAGTCCTAAACCTAATTTTATCACATATATATAAATACTCCTTCTTCCCAGCCGTTTTCACCTATGAGAGATTAAGAGAAAAACCTAGTTTCTCAAGTTTCTTTCATTGTTGATTACTCCCGTTCATAGAGATTCGTTCGTGAGATTCAAGGCGACTGAGATAGGACCGCCGGTGACTACCTACCTGTGTGCTGCTCTGTGGTACGTAGTCCGTGATCGTTTTATCCTCGGAGAAATTTGCCTGTACCTGAGTTGCACCAATTGGGGGCAATATTTTCTCTTAGGACAGTCTTCCTAAGGCGACTCGATCAAATCACGATAAGTTTTCTAACTATTTGTTCTTCTTGTTTCTGTCTGTTTTCCTGATCCTGTTCCTTGGCTTTCGGTTTTGCTATTGGCTTAATTGGTACGTTTTGACTTGATCAATAAAATCCCCTACTGTTGATTAAATCGTTGTTTAATCTGTGGTGCTTATAATTTGATTTCAACAGATATCCAGAAGCTTTGGTCTTGGCCTTGGGTTTTTTTTTCTGGATATCAAATGCAAAGCTTCTAGTTATTAAAAACACGTTTCTCCATAGTTATGGAGAAACGCGTTTCTCAGCAGACCTACTCGAAAAAAAAACATTTTTTATTATTATTGTTAGCAATTTTGTTATTGATAATATATAATTGATATATCAATATCAAATTTTCTTCATTTTCTCTGGCGAATGAAATGTGTATCCCGGAATAAAAATAAGGTACTTGACAAATGAAAATATTATTGTTCAAGATAATACGGACTCTCACATGTAAGCGGACAGGGTTAAGCGAAATGAGGTCGAGTGTAATGTAGTCTATCGAACTTGCATTTATAATTATTGAGGGGGGTTTTTTTTTTTTTAATGAAGGACAACATCAAATGCATCATAATAAAAAAAATTGATCTGGATCGGCCTTAGTCTATCGATTAAGTTGTACTTCGACATCTAAAACCTGAAATCACGAACAAACGACAATTCGAGATGATCTCCGAATAACACCCAACGGCGTGAGAATAAATATAGGTGTTTTGTGTATGAAAATGTTTTGAACAAAATAAATAGTGTATAAAATGACACAACCTTCTCATGAAAATTAGAGGTAGATATTTATACCAAATTAGTAGCAGAGGTGTCGTAAATCTCGTTAAACCCGGCGGGAATATAGTAATTAATCGTATTCGAGAATATAGGAGTTTGTTATTTTGGTGAGGTGGGTTGCTTCTGCTTAGCTTGGTCGAGGCCGCTCAACGGGATGAGATAGACCTAAGTTCGTGTCTTGGTTAGACAGAAAAACGTACGAGTGATTGAGACGGAAGTTTAACCCACAAATGTTTTTTTTTTTAAATGAAACCGGTACGTGGCATTGTTACACCATATTTTATCCCCGACTCCAATAAGGAGGCGTTAATAGGAAATTTAATGGTTTCCCGCCTATATACTCAGTATCATTTTTTTATTATTATTATTTAAAAAAAAAAAAGCTTATTTGCATTTCCCAGCGGAGTCGCCAGTGTGATGATGTGTATCCGCGAGCAACGATTTTAACTTTTGGGTCGCCCGACAAGATTTTTTTGTTTGTTTTCGAAGAAACTTTGAAAATTCTTTATCGGACTTTTTAAAATCGTTTCGGAGTCGCCACACCGTTTTTAATTTAAGGGTCAAAACTTTAAAAAAAATACCCAATATTAGAGAAAGTGAGTTCGGAGGTCACGTTACACTTCGGAAAGAACGTTGGTGTTCACCCGAAATGCCTCGTACGACGTGTATTCCTCACTTGAAACCTTTGGCTTGTGTGTGTATTTAAAGGGACTTTTCTGAAAATAACTGAAATTGTAAGGACTGAACTGAAAAACAGTTTGAAAACAGTGATTAAACTGAAAATAACAGAAAAATGAGGGACTGTTTGCAGATGACAATGTCATCCACGTGGACAAGACTGCAATGCAATCTTATCCGCGCGGATAGGGCTACAGTCTCCATATTTTACAGTTTCCAGTTTAGTCACTGTAATTTTCAGAAAGTTAACTGGATTTACAGGACTTAACTGAAATTGTAACTGAAAGACAGAAAATAAATGGGGATTGGGATTTTGGCATCCATGCTTGTTCTCTCTTTCCCTAGACTTTGATTAGTGGTCATAAGTGATGAATCCACTTAATCAAGTCATCCCGGGGGTACGTTAGGACTTTGTGACCGGGGGTACGTTAGGACTTTGTGAGCATTTCATTTGCTAGGGAAAAAGGGAATTTGACATGAAAGTAAATTGACAAGAGAGTTAGGTCAAGATGTATCAACTTTAGAGGAAGATCTCTAAGGTGGTCATAAGATGACCATCATTGAGATCTATACTCAAGTGTATCTCCTACATCTTGTGTGACCTATTTTGTAAGTCTAGATGATGTTCATCCAAGGAAAGTGTTCCAAGGTGAGCATCTTAGACATGGGAAGGGGAATTTGCAAGAAATGTAAATAATGTGGACTATTTGAAATGGTCATCCATGGAAATTGACTCCAAGATGACCATATTTAGGTCAAGAAAACAAGTAACAACTAATAATGTAAAGAAGCATGAAATATGGACCATTTGAAGCGGTCATCCATGGAGATGAACTCCAAGATGACCATCTTCTTGGTCAAACAAGCAAGTACCAAGAGATATAAAAAGGAGAGTGGGGAATGACATAAAATAAAAGAGGATGTGGATAATTTTAGAGGATCATCCATGAAAATGGGTTTCATGGAGATCCTCTTGGATTCTTGGGACAAGAGGGAAAGGGGATGAGCAAGCAAGTAAAGAAACTAAGCTACATCATTTATATATGAAAAATATGCATGGATGAAGGAGATTTGAGTAAGGGAGGTGAGGGTTTACCAATTGTTTCTTGGTTTGTTGTTTAGGGTTTGAAGGTTTCAAAGAGTTGGAAGTGGCTTTGGGATGGATTAGAGAATAAATATGATGTGGAATTTGAGTTATGAGAGTGTAAATGGTTGTTTGAGGGTGAATTTGGGTAGAGTGACAGTAGGTTTTCATATTTTTTGGACCTTTTGAAACTGAGGGAGAAGGGCTGTATTTATAGGTTGCCAGGATGCTGATCTTATTCGCGTGGACAAGATTGTAGGTGCAATCTTGTCTGCGCGGATAACCCAAGCAGACGTGCCTGAACAATGCAGAAAAGCAGTTTTGACATTTTGTTCTTGATCAATATTCTATTTTATTGGAAATGACAGACTTCCAGCGAGGTTTATTATTATTTTTTTAATTTCTAAGAGGTCCTTCCTCATTCAAATTATCAAAATAATGTCCAAAATATTTCTAAATGATTATAAATCATTAATTTGAGCTGACGAAACATTAACGACCCAGATTGAAATACTTACACTTCTCAACCACTTCCTTGAAGAGTATTATTATGGAGTATGTTTTTTTTTTTTTTTTAATGGGAGAGTATTATTATGGGATAATAATAAAGTATCAAAAATGTTATAAAGTTTGGTTCACAAAATAATATGTAATAATTTTGTTGATACTTTTAATAAGAGTATGTTGGGTGCATAATCGATGCAACCTTATTTTGTATTCATATTTTTGTAAATTTCCTTTATGCTTCTATTATTGCCCGTATTATTATATGCTAGGAGCCAACTGGAAGTTAGTACTTTATTTAATCTAATATTTATAACTTTATGTAAATCAATTAATTTCATTAAAGATATTAAGCTTCTTTTTTCTTACTAGAACTATATGTATACATCTCGGAAAAAATTATTTGTATATAACAATATGTTGCTTTATAATTTTATTAACTATTCCTTCCGTATGATATTTTTGGTCTATTCAAATAAAATATAATAGAAAATTCAATGAAAACATAATTTAATTTCATAAATTAAAATAATTGATATTGATAAACAGTTATAAATATTATCAATAATATATTTTATTTTATATAAAAATAATTAATTTTTTATAAATATATTTAATTTTTTGTATGATAAATTTTTTGTTGTAGATGGAGATAATGAGTAGTGAAGATTATGGTGCGACTTTAGGGTGCAATGAGTGAGGAAGCTGTAAGGGGACAAATGGACAAGCTTACCTGTAGCAGATTTCTCAATTGAGGCATTTGATCTTTCTGATATTATTGCTTAGTTTCACTTTTTATATTCATATAGTAAAACGAATAATTAACAAATTTCAATGAATAAAATTATAGTTAAGGTGTTGTACTTTCTAAAAATATTTGTTGTACAATTATGTATACAAACCATAGAAAATTTATGCGGACACAAAAAAATAAACATAAATGGTTAAAAATATTATTTGTAAATGTGTGTATTATTCCAAGTCTTAAATTTCCAATCTGAGTAGGATTTTGAGACATACAATTATGAGCATAGTTGTAACGATCCAAACTCGAATCCCAACCTGCTACGCAGTCACCACACATTTGATGTTTAGTAGTAGTGTATGAGTGTTCGATATATCTCACCAAATATCCAAATATTTTCAATTTGGGATGAGGGATATCACAATCTCTCACCTACTAAGCACCTTCTCAGTTGTGCTAATCACATTCCATCACATGCCTATAAAAAATCCAATTGATAATTTGATTCTTAGTATTAAAGTATGAGTCTTTTATATATTTCACCAAATTTCCACATATTTTCGATATATGACGGAGGATATCACAATAGTTAGCGATGAAAGTTTCACGATATAAGTGAACATGGTTTATGAGTGAAAGTTCGTCTCGAAAACTCACATGGTGTAGTTGTGAGTCAATTTTTTGTTCACCATTACATGTTTATAATTAAAAAAATTAAAATTATTTATTTTAAACTCAGAATATTAATAATATAAATTATAATTTAAATATATTTTATTAGTCCACATTATACAAAAGATAACTTTTATTGTATTATCTTAATTGTATATCTTTATAAAAACACACTAAAAAAAAGGTCAATTGTGATATCTAAAACGGGAAAATATAGAAATAAGCCCATGTAATTAGGTGAAGGATATAGATATGCCCTTATAAAAGTTAATTGTCATATTAACCCCCTACTTAAAAAAAAATGTGTGGAAGTTAGGACACCGTTAAATTTCCGTCTAAACTTAACGAAAATGGTGACTAGTAGTCTTAGTTGGCACTTGAAATCGCAAAAATTTGCTGACGTGAAAATAAAATTGGGTAAAACTGTAAAACATTAAACTAAAGACCCTAAAAATTATTTCTCATTATTAAGGCCCTTAAAATTAAAATTATAATTTACAAACACACCCCTCCTCTCCTCAATAAAGTCAATAAACTAACCAAATATTTTTCATTCATTGCTTAGGAAAACTCATCTTCTGTTCTTCATCTCTAACCTCTCACCTACCATCACCATCCACCCATTCCAATCCCAACCCACCGTCGGCACCCCATCCTTCCAGGGCACTCCCTCTCTCGCAAGACCACCCACGTCATCGCCTACTCTCACCGTCGCGCCTCCTGCCCACGTCGCCGTCTCCTACTCCACCCTTCAACCTCATAAAATTTTCCCTAATCTGGGTTTCAATTTTGATAAGATATGGGTATCGATTTTGTGCATCAAATCCTGCTCTTATTTGGATTCCGATTTTGAGTATTGGTTTAAAAATCAAATTTGAATTCGTACCCACCAATTTTGCCCTAATATGGGTTTCAATATCTTACCCACTAATTTTCGATTGACTTTGAAAAACAAGGTTTAATTTTGCTTTAATCCAGTTTTTGCTTGACTTTAGGGATAAATGATTTGGATTTTGACTTTGGAGAGGCCATGATTTTGCCCAAATGTGATCTTTTTTTTTTATTTTATTTTGAAGATGGTGGTTATTTTGATGATGGTGGCTATGGCTTATTTGATTTAGTGGGTTGAAAATATAATATTCGCTTTTGTTTATCTTTTATAATTTTACTACTCTTATTTATTTAATGCTATATATTAGTCCTATTTTATCTTCTAACAATGAGGAATATTTTCCCTATACACAGTTACAAAATCATTCATATAATCTATTTCAGGATTTATATTCACCCAAGTAGACTTGTACGACAAGGATTCACTTTCCTAGTAGGACTCATATAAGGATCTCCTATTCTTGAAGGATAATCCACTCTAAAGGTATTAATAGGGGTCCAACCCCTCACATAAAAGGTACGTCACTGTAAGTACCCAAATCTGGCTCATGCCTTCCGGTTAAGTTTCCCGGCAATTCCCAAACTTTCATAAAGTTCGAGGGCGATTCGGGAACTTTTCCTAACTTTCCAAGGGAGGAAGGACCTGCCAAGAATATTGAATTTGAGCAGAATCTAGCTGAAAAGGGCCTTCTAGAATGCCACCTTGCATGTTTCTAGAAAAATCTGGGTCGACAGCAAATGTAGCCATACGGCCTCTTTTGCCGCAAATGAAGCCACGCGGCCTCTTTCGCTGACCTTCTAGAATGCCACCTTGCATGTTTCTAGAAAAATCTGGGCCGACAGCAAATGTAGCCATACGGCCTCTTTTGCCGCAAATGAAGCCACGCGGCCTCTTTCGCCTTTTTCCAGCTGCCTATAAATAGAGGCCTCCTCTACCCATTTTAGACACACAAAAATCATCCACCATCACACATAATACGTAAAATACACTCCCAAGAGCTGCTGGAAGTCCAAGAAGGTGAAGAAGAAGGCCAAGAAGCCACCTCCCTCCTCCTTGAAGATCCCAAGATCAACTCCTCCTCCTAGCTCCATCCAAAGAAGAAGAGGAAGCCATTGGTAACCTCGCACACCCTAACCTTGCATCCTAATTGCTCTATGTGATTCTAATTACTCATTGCATTTCATATATTGCATATTATCTTGCTTGGGACTTGGTAGTTTATCATAAAGATCATATCTTTATCCCCTTTTCCCCCTTTGCATGCATTAGACATCCTTTGTCATTAAAAATGTAGTCTTTATCCATAAAGGTGCATCCTTTGCACCTAAAACCCCCATTTTCCAATAAAAATGTCATCTTTATGCATCCTTTGCATATAAAAATACAATCTTTTTCAATTAAAATGCATCCTTTGCATAAAAATCATGTCTTTACATTCAAAATGCATCCTTTGCAATAAAGATCACTTCTTTAAATCAAAAAGCATCATTTGCAACCCAAAAATGTCATCTTTTCACTAAAGTGTCATTTTTATCATACATTCCCCCATGTCCCCATTAATAACCTTGGAGCGGACCGGTGTAAAAGATCCTATCTTTACATCGTTCCTTCCATTAAAGGTTCATGATCTCTTTAGAAAGGGACACCTTGAACCCTATATCTCCGATTATCGCTTAAGAAAGAGTATGAAGCATCTATACGAGCTCGACCGTCTTAAAGCGTAGGATTGATGGGCTAAGGACCCTCCTTTTCTAAAGAACCTCATCTTTGACCAAAAGAGAGTCATTCTCTCGATCACGCAAGTCCCGAGGGTCCCGAGGTTAAAATGCGATGATCACAAGTCATAAGATGAGGACGGGATCATAATCCCAACTACATAAAATTCCAAGGAATCCCGAGCGACAACCAACAAATGGTTTGTACGTCCGGAAGACAACTTGGGACATTTCCCCCCTTATTTTCAAACACATGCACACAAGAAAGCACGCAAGCAAGCACGATTATTGAAATCACGGGAGACTTGCTCCGGCAAGGCACTTTGGGTGAACGCCAAACGTTCTTCCCAAGGGGTAACTTAACCTCCGAACCCATAAAACAACCTTTTTTCAAAGTTTTGAGGTAATCAAAATGGCGTGGCGACTCCGTTTTTCAAATAACTCGGATGTCTTCAAACTCGCGTGAATCCAACACAAAATTTGGGCACCACATTCACAGTTTGGCGACTCCGCTGGGGAAAACCCAAAGGAGAAAAGCTTTTATTTTTTCAAAACAAAAAATCAATACTCGGTATATAGGTGGAAACCACTTACCCTTCCTGTACACTCCCTGACGTGGGAGTTGGGATAACCGGTGGTTTAACAATCCACGTACCAGTATCCCTTTTCGAAAAAAAATAATTTTGAAAAAAAAATAGAAGAAAGCTTTTCCCTTTGAGCGGGTTAGACTCCCATCGCCGATTTCATTAATCATGCTTGCTTTCTTTACCATGCATTGCATCATTTGCATCTTGGAATCTGTGCATACTTTGAAACGGGAAACAACCCGAAAAATAGCAAAAGGAGTGGAACCTGGAAAATTGATCCATGCAGTCGTACGGCTCAATCCTCATTGGATTCTGACCGGGCGACCTCAGTGGCAATTCCACCAGGAAAAATCATGGTTAATCTGGCAGTCCTAGCAGCTTGGGGCTATTCGGCTCCATGGTAACGACAGGGCTCCCAGAAAATTTACGTGCTTATGTGTTGCATTCTCCCCGTCCCGAAAATCATTCCTTTAAAACACATTTCTGAAAATCTCTGTTTTAACTCAAAAGGAACATTTTTAGGAGACCGTACACTACGCGCACCTGATATATCCTGTACACTTTGCACGCACGTCCTTCAAACCCGAGGGTGGTTCCAGCTGCAGTCACGGACAGCCTTACAATGCTCCCGGACGCGCA
This sequence comes from Adenophora triphylla var. japonica, assembly GCA_022495995.1. Classification (NCBI taxonomy): domain Eukaryota; kingdom Viridiplantae; phylum Streptophyta; class Magnoliopsida; order Asterales; family Campanulaceae; genus Adenophora; species Adenophora triphylla. Next base: position 92,492 of record JAFEMH010002792.1, read on the forward strand.
CGGAATCATCCCAACCTCCCCATGGCAGCCAGTGTCGACCAATGCACAGTCCGTATCACACGTTTCAAAAAACCGTGACTTTTGGTTGGTTTTTGGTCTAGTCCGTGTCATATAAGCCCAGTTGCATACCCACGTAAAGGTCAAGCCTTAGCTCATAACGGAAGCCATTTTCGCCCAAGCGAAATTCTGCCGAAATTCCGACAAGGAAAAATCGGTGGGATCTTGACTCCGACATTGACTATTGACCTTGACCCGCACGGAATGCGTAAGAGTCAAGACCGAGTCTTTGCCAAAAAAAAATCAAAAGATCTTTCGCTCAAGCGAAGCTCTGCCAAAATTCCGACAAGGAAAAATTGGCAAGATCTTGACCGGCATTGACTTCGATTCCGACTCACGCACTGCGTATGCAACGAAGTTCAATGTGACACTGTGTCATCCGGCTTTTTACCGCCCGACCCATGCCTATTATTCTCTCGGACATTACCGAAAGTCAAAAACCGTCATTCGCTCAAGCGAAACTCTGCCAAAGATCCGTCAAGGCAGAGAGACGAGACTTTCCCGGTATTGCCTTGACTATAATCCGCATCGCTCGTGCGTTGAAAGGTCCTATGACCCGCTAGACCCGATAGGAGCGTTCTTTACTCTCGGTCGGTGGGATCCGCGTGCCCTATAGGACCCTCGCCCGGGGCTGTCCACCCTGGGAGGTCGAAATACAGGTGGAATACGAGGGGCTTATAAACGTAGTGACGGAACCCACTGATCCAGGATCTAGAGTAGTTGCGAAAAAAGAAGGGCAAACCCCCCCTTTTCCAACCAAATAGGAATAAATAAAAGACATGATTTTAAGTAAACTTGAACATTTAATGTAATTATAATTGCATTTTCCTATCTCTGATACCCTTAATCGAGACCTCCTCGGTCCGATTTCTGATTTTTCCGTTCCCGACCTTTCATGGTCAAACCCTTAATCGGGACCTCCTCGGTCCGATTTCTGATTTTCCTGTCCCGACCTTTCATGGTCAAATCCTTAATCAAGACCTCCTCGGTCCGATTTCCGATTTTCCTATCTCGACCTTTCATGGTCAAACCCCTAATCGAGACCTCCTCGGTCCGATTTTAGATTTTTCCGATCTCGACCTTTCATGGTCAAATCCCTAATCGAAACCTCCTTGGTCCGATTTCCTATTTTCCTGTCCCGACCTTTCATGGTCAAATCCCTAATCGAGACCTCCTCGGTCCGATTTCCAATTTTTCTATCTCGACCTTTCATGGTCAAATCCCTAATCGAGACCTCCTCGGTCCGATTTCCAATTTTTCTATCTCGACCTTTCATGGTCAAATCCCTAATTGAGACCTCCTCGGTCCGATCTCCGATTTTTCCTGTCCCGACCTTTCATGGTCAAATCCCTAATCGAGACCTCCTCGGTCCGATTTCCGATTTTCCTATCTCGACCTTTCATGGTCAAATCCCTAATCGAGACCTCCTCGGTCCGATTTCCGATTTTCCTATCTCGACCTTTCATGGTCAAATCCCTAATCGAGACCTCCTCGGTCCGATCTCCGATTTTTCCATCTCGACCTTTCATGGTCAAATCCCTAATCGAGACCTCCTCGGTCCGATCTCCGATTTTTTTTTCATCTTGACCTTTCATGGTCAAATTCCTAATCGAGACCTCCTCGGTCCGATCTCCTATCTTCCCATCTCGAACTTTCGCGGTCAAATCCCTAGTCGAGACCTCCTCAGGTCCGATCCCCAATTTTCAAGGTCTCATCTTTTCCGATAAATTAGGATTAGGAGAAAATGTGTTTCGAGCAAAAGTTAAAGCGATAAGTGCACGTTAGTTGAGCCTTCAGCCTAAACACTTACCTTCGAGTCTAAACCTTACCTATCCCCGAGTCTAAACCTTGCCTGTCCCTTTCCGCGGCGAGAAAGAAGTGGGCTAGAATACCGGGTCAGCGGCTTTCGAGAAAACCTTAGGTTCGGACAGGTTCATCGGTTCGAGAGAGTCGGAATGGCGATTGTGAGAAAACGGTGAGGGTGCGGGGAATCGGATGGTTAGGAAGGAAGAGTTAGTCCTGGCTTTAGAAAGCGCCCATAAGGATCATCAAGAACAGCAAGCCATGCTCATTGACGCACTCCGTCGTCATGGAGTTCAGGTCACAGTTGAGCCGAACGGTTCTCTGGTGGTAGTCGAAGATGAGACTTTGGAAACAGTGATTTCAGTCCCTTCATCCTATGACCAAGACCCCCCAGCCTATAACCAATACCTTCCTCCATCCACATATGATCCCGTGCCAAGGACCACTTCTCCTCAGTCCTTTCCAGCATCCCAGCTCATCAGGGCCCCATTGCCCTCAGCTCCTCAGAATGGATTGGGCTTCACCCCACTGTCTCTCACTTTCGGCAATACACTGCCGGTTTATGCTCCAACCTCACATAATCGAGTTTGAGATATGTGGCTATGTTCAAGCCCCTATACTCGCCTGAATGCGATCATGAGTTGCCAAAGGATGATCCGAGTTTTGTTTGTCACCTACCGGACTTAATGAATTCAGCCGTCGGTTTGCTACTACAAGTCCTGTTGCCGGTTAGGTAACCCGAGAGTCCCCGTTGACCCTCATGTGGTAATATTGATGGAACAAGTACAACAAATGCAAGAGAAGTTTGACGTCATGATGAGTATCAATACTCCCTTGACCCCAGACGTCGAACCAAGCAAGGAAATGACTCCACCAAGCATGACCCAATGCCACCAGCACCAAACAAAGAACCGTACCCATGTCGGCACCCGGTTCCTCACAAAGGAAAGAGTGTCGTAGCTTCCTTGACCAAATCCAACAATGGAACCAATTGGACAATGGGAATATGAGTTTTGAGAACAACAATGTCTCCGAAAACCCCGCTCCCTTCATTTTGACAACATGGAGATGTCTTTAAGCAAGATGTTGGAAAAGGCGATGAAAGAAAAGGCGATAAAGCCACTTTGGAGAATTGGAAACCCGGGAATCCCCATGTTCGGTTCGATGAATCCAAGCATTGTCTTTTCCATCAATACCATGGGCACAACACTGATGATTGCACCTATTTGAGGCATGAGATTCAGAAGTTGATAGAAAATGGGAAGCTCGAGAACCTCCATGGGCCAAAAACAAAGCTATGGTAAGTGGTCGATTCGGGATGTACAAGGTCGAAACGTCGGTCGATGATTTCGGGATGCCCATGAGCAAAGTTTTCGATGATTTGGTGAAACGAGGCCTTCTCACACCTCTCGAGAATTATAAGCCAAGAAACCCCAGTAGAGTTGACAGGACCAAGTTCTGCGAGTACCACAAGCATTTTGGGCATGTGACAGACAAGTGTGTGGATCTGAAGAAAGAAATTCGGTGGGCGATCTACGAAGGAAAGCTCAAGTTACACAGCGGTCCAACCAGCGAAGAGTAGCTAGACTAGGGTCTACTTATCCTTAAGCAAGATTAAAAAAAAAAGAGAGAAAAATAGTCTCTCAGTCAACCTTCGTAGGTTCTAGTACTTTTCTCTTTCAAATCAAGTCCTCTACGGACATTGTATTTAATCTTCAATTTTCTATAAAAGAGTCTTCTTCTTTTCTTGCTAGACTTAAGACATTATTTGCACACCTACATTACATTTAATGAAATGGTTTTATTTTATATGATCACTCGCATTGCTCAACAAGTAATCTCTCGAAATAATTCACGTTCTGATTAATCGGTGTGAGAAAGTCAACCAATGCTCTCCCTATACACCTTCCTTACCCCACAAAAGGCCTCCATCAAGCCATACACTTTCCTTGCTTCACAAAAAAGGCCTTCATTAAACCATACACTTTCCCAATCATGCCCCCACCTTCATCTTGACCAAGTCAACGACGGCGGCAACATCAAGGGACAACAAAAGGCCACTCAGCTTCGAAAGATTGACCCCGTGTCGACAACGACCTAGGAGCCTGCCTTAGACCTCAAGGATATCAAGAAAGTTCAAGCAGGGGCTCGCCTTGGCCCTCAGGTGCTTCAAAAAAAAAATGTGGTGCAAAAAGAGTAATGCCCAGCTAGGCTGAAAACCCCAAAAAGGGCGCCTAGGCAAAAAACGGGGTTGCACATAAAAAGAAAAAAAAATAAAAAAAAATCTTAGTGCAAAAAGAGTAATGCCCAGCTAGGCTGAAAATCCCAAAAAAGGGCGGTCTAGGCAAAAAACAGGGTTGCACATAAAAATAAAAGAAAAAAAGAAAAAGAAAATGAGGCCAAGGACCCAGCACCGCCCATCGAAAGCTTGACGGACAGGCAAAATCAAAGCTCAGAGAATGAAAGTTGTCGATAACAATGGGGCGGTCGAAGCAAAGCCAGAAGCATTTCATAAGCCTGTAGGCACGTGCAAATCCTTTCTCCCCCAATGAAAGAGGAAGAAATCAGAAGCAGTCGTCCAAAAATGACTTGGTCAAGGAGCCATCCCGAGGCCCACGCCTCATCATCCGAGCCTTTTCACTAAAGGAACCACAAAAATCCCATTTTCCAAAGCAGTCCGGCCAAGGCCGAACTACGGCGACCTGAGCTCCTCACAACGAGGGGAACGTAGGCAACCAGCAATGGTCCGGTCATAAGCACAGTCAAATCCCAGAAAATCCGGTCTCATCGGATAACCTCTCCCATAAGCACAGTCAAATTCCTGAAAAACCGGTCTCATCAAATGACCTCTCCCATAGACATAGTCAGATTCCAGAAAACCCGGTCTCATCAATGACCTCCCTGTACACAAAGCTTTCTTTCACACCCAGCCAACCTTGATCCGCGACATCGGTTGACTTTCTCCTCGTGACTAATAAGAATGTTAGTTCATATCGAGATTAGTGGTTGAATAACCCGAACATTAACATAGGGTTTTAAGCAATCTTGTGATCATTGTAAATAAAACAAGTTTTCAGATGTCTTGACAAGTCTTCCTTTTCTACATCTTAGGAAAAATAGTGCTAAACACTGATTTTCTGTCACCAGGGGCTTCCATACACTTTTACAAACCTTTCTACGCTTATGCTCTCTCAAAAGAGTCAAACCCAAAGCGAGTTTTGTGCCTGCATTGAATAAGGCCATCAAAATAATAAAAAAAAATCGGGATCTATTCCCACCTTTCAAAAAAAAATATATATATGCCCCTGCATGTATAAATTTCTAAGAATCTTTTCTTTCACATCTTCTTAAGGTTGACTGATTGACTAAAATAAAAAAAAAAGGACAAAAAAAGGATAGGTTTTCCCTCTTCGGCTACAATTCGCATTAGGGCTGCCTTGACACTCTTCGAGTTTGGGGCTTTGCCAAGCCATTTCCTTAGACTGGGGCTTCTTTAGCCATTTTTGTGGTCCGCCTCAGATTCCTCGCCCATAAGATGGATCCAGTCTTGGTCAGATCAACCTCAGGATCACTTTTACAGTACCAATCATATTGGGATCTTCTCCTTAGACCGGGGCTTCACCAAGACCTCGCCTACTCAGTTTGTCCAGCCGGGGCTTTGCCACCAAAGTTTTGCCAATGAAAGAATCTTTCCTTACTTCAACAAGATATGGGGCTTTTGCAGAGAGTATTTCCTTAGACCGGGGCTTGGATAAGTTGCATCCATCCCTAGAAGAGAGGATTGGTCACTTCGACATCTGTTAGCATCAGCTTCAAATGCTAGAGTGTGAGAAAAGAACATTCACAGAGACCCGAGGTTCAAACCCAGTCTCAGCTCAAGAGGGAATTCTAGTCCACGTAGACAACATCTCGAAGAATAACGGTTAGCTTCACCCGCACCCAAGGGATACGACCCCACCTGTTTGAAACCCGTCTTAAACAATTCCCAAATACATTCCATATGTATATCCAGACCCAATCCCTACCATGTTTCCAATAAAAAAAAATCACCCCTAGGCTCAAGTAACGTGCCAATTGCTAATGATAACATTTTCTCCCAAAAGCGCCTCCGTTACTTCCGTCATAACGAGATAACGCCAGGCGACAGTTTCCTAATTGTCAAAACCTCAAGGATCCTAGACATCGTTCCTAACTATCTAGTGATGCTTGAACTACGATCAAGGCTTGATTCCTCCGGGATACGTAGGTAGCCTTTCATAAAAGGTCCAGCCATCCGACCACATTGGTCACCTTTTTTCTTTCCCCATTCCTCAATGGTGCGTAAGCTTTTCATAAAAGTCCAACTATCTGACCACATTGGTCACCCCCCTTTTATTTGGCACATTCCTAATAGGATCGGCCGTTTAACCTCCTAGGTCACCCCGTTTCCATCCTTATAGTAAGGGACCAGCATCTCTTTGCAATTTTGCCCCTGAGGCTCAATTTTACGATTTTATCCCTCATAGGTCTGTTTTACCCCTTGTGCCCCTGGTATTTTCAATCACTTTCAATCCAGTTTTCCCTCTAGTGCCCCCGAAGCCTATTTTACAAATTTACCTCTGTGACTCAGTTTATTTGCCCTTGGCATTTTCAATTTTATTTTTCAAATAATCAGGGTACATCCCAGTTTTCTTTACAAAAAATTATTCGGGTGCGTCCCACTTTTCTTTACAAAAACTATTGATTCCTTCCAACTTCTCTACAAAATCCAACCTTTCCGTTATTGCCAGATGGGATAACGTTTCCTCCGGGAAATCCTCCGTTATTGCCAGATGGGATAACGTTTCCTCCGGGAAATCCTCCGTTATTGCCAAATGGGATAACGTTTCCTCCGGGAAATCCTCCGTTATCGCCAAATGGGATAACGTTTCCTCCGGGAAATCCTCCGTTATCGCCAAATGGGATAACGTTTTCCTCCGGGAAATCCTCCGTTATCGCCAAATGGGATAACGTTTCCTCCGGGAAATCCTCCGTTATTGCCAAATGGGATAACGTTTCCTCCGGGAAATCCTCCGTTATCGCCAAATGGGATAACGTTTCCTCCGGGAAATCCTCCGTTATCGCCAAATGGGATAACGTTTCCTCCGGGAAATCCTCCGTTATTACCAAATGGGATAACGTTTCCTCCGGGAAATCCTCCGTTATCGCCAAATGGGATAACGTTTCCTCCGGGAAATCCTTCGTTATTGCCAAATGGGATAACGTTTCCTCCGGGAAATTCTCCGTCATCGCCAAATGGGATAACGTTTCCTCCGGGAAATCCTCCGTTATTGCCAAATGGGATAACGTTTCCTCCGGGAAATCCTCCGTTATTACCAAATGGGATAACGTTTCCTCCGGGAAATCCTCCGTTATTACCAAATGGGATAACGTTTCCTCCGGGAAATCCTTCGTTATTGCCAAATGGGATAACGATTCCTCCGGGAAATTCTCCGTCATCGCCAAATGGGATAACGTTTCCTCCGGGAAATCCTCCGTTATTGCCAAATGGGATAACGTTTCCTCCGGGAAATCCTCCGTTATCGCCAAATGGGATAACGTTTCCTCCGGGAAATTCTACGTTATCGCCAAATGGGATAACGATTCCTCCGGGAAATTCTCCGTTATCAGTTATTGCCAGAAGGCAATAACATTTCGCTTTATTTTGATCTCCGTTATTTCCGAATGACGGAATAACATTTCGACTTTTTCGCTTTATTTCGATCTCCGTTATTTCCGAATGACGGAATAACATTTCGACCTTTTTTCGCTTTATTTCGATCTCCGTTATTTCTGAACGACGGAATAACATTTCGACCTTTTTTCGCTCTATTTCGATCTCCGTTATTTCCGAATGACGGACTAACATTTCGACCTTTTTTCGCTTTATTTCGATCTCCGTCATTCCAAGGTGGAAGAATGACATTTCGATCTCTCTCGCGATCTCCGTTCTTCCAAGTTGAAGGAATAACATTTCGCTCTCTCTCTCGCGATCTCCGTCATTCCAAGGTGGAAGAATGACATTTCGCTCTCTCTTTCGATCTCCGTTATTCCAAGTTGAAGGAATAACATTTCGATCTAGTCAAAGCTTGAACTACGATCAAGGCTTGATTCCTCCGGGATACGTAGGTAGCCTTTTATAAAAGGTCCAGCCATCCGACCACTTTGGTCACCCTGTTCCTTCGTCACTCCTCAGTGATGAAGTAGTCCCTCATAGAGACCACCTTGGTCATTTCTAGCATGTCCCCAGTAGGATCAATTGCTTGACCTCCTAGGTCATTTTCTATTTTCCCCAGCAAAAGACCAGTTTTCTCTTCTCCCTTCCTCAGCGGATCTTATTCCGAACTACGGCCTGGCTTGATTCCTTCGGGATACGTAGGTAGCCTTCCAAAAGGTTCAGCCACTCGACCGTCTCGGTCATCTAATCCGTCTCGGCATTCGCCAGATCGGATCCTTTTCTATCGACAACCCCACTTGCCTTGCAAGTGACGTTGCCGAGGGGCTTCTGTAAGTACCCAAATCGGCTCATGCCTTCCGGTTAAGTTTCCGGCAATTCCCAAACTTTCATAAAGTTCGAGGGCGATTCGGGAACTTTTCCAAACTTTCCAAGGGAGGAAGGACTCGCCAAGAATATTGAATTTGAGCGAGAATCTAGCTGAAAAGGGCCTTCTAGAATGCCACCTTGCATGTTTCTAGAAAATGCGCGGTCGACAAAGCAAATGTAGCCATACGGCATCTTTTGCCGCAAATGAAGCCACGCGGCCTCTTTCGCCGACCTTCTAGAATGCCACCTTGCATGTTTCTAGAAAAATGGGCCGACAAAGAATGTAGCCATACGGCCTCTTTTGCCGCAAATGAAGCCACGCGGCCTCTTTCGCCTTTTTCCAGCTGCCTATAAATAGAGGCCTCCTCTACCCATTTTAGACACACAAAAATCATCCACCATCACACATAATACGTAAAATACACTCCCAAGAGCTGAAGTCCAAGAAGGTGAAGAAGAAGGCCAAGAAGCCACCTCCCTCCTCCTTGAAGATCCCAAGATCAACTCCTCCTCCTAGCTCCATCCAAAGAAGAAGAGGAAGCCATTGGTAACCTCGCACACCCTAACCTTGCATCCTAATTGCTCTATGTGATTCTAATTACTCATTGCATTTCATATATTGCATATTATCTTGCTTGGGACTTGGTAGTTTATCATAAAGATCATATCTTTATCCCCTTTTCCCCCTTTGCATGCATTAGACATCCTTTGTCATTAAAAATGTAGTCTTTATCCATAAAGGTGCATCCTTTGCACCTAAAACCCCCATTTTCCAATAAAAATGTCATCTTTATGCATCCTTTGCATATAAAAATACAATCTTTTTCAATTAAAATGCATCCTTTGCATAAAAATCATGTCTTTACATTCAAAATGCATCCTTTGCAATAAAGATCACTTCTTTAAATCAAAAAGCATCATTTGCAACCCAAAAATGTCATCTTTTCACTAAAGTGTCATTTTTATCATACATTCCCCCATATCCCCATTAATAACCTTGGAGCGGACCGGTGTAAAAGATCCTATCTTTACATCGTTCCTTCCATTAAAGGTTCATGATCTCTTTAGAAAGGGACACCTTGAACCCTATATCTCCGATTATCGCTTAAGAAAGAGTATGAAGCATCTATACGAGCTCGACCGTCTTAAAGCGTAGGATTGATGGGCTAAGGACCCTCCTTTTCTAAAGAACCTCATCTTTGACCAAAAGAGAGTCATTCTCTCGATCACGCAAGTCCCGAGGGTCCCGAGGTTAAAATGCGATGATCACAAGTCATAAGATGAGGACGGGATCATAATCCCAACTACATAAAATTCCAAGGAATCCCGAGCGACAACCAACAAATGGTTTGTACGTCCGGAAGACAACTTGGGACATTTCCCCCCTTATTTTCAAACACATGCACACAAGAAAGCACGCAAGCAAGCACGATTATTGAAATCTCGGGAGACTTGCTCCGGCAAGGCACTTTGGGTGAACGCCAAACGTTCTTCCCAAGGGGTAACTTAACCTCCGAACCCATAAAACAACCTTTTTTCAAAGTTTTGAGGTAATCAAAATGGCGTGGCGACTCCGTTTTTCAAATAACTCGGATGTCTTCAAACTCGCGTGAATCCAACACAAAATTTGGGCACCACATTCACAGTCACATTCTAAGATAACCGACTAGGATAACCGACGTCAATTTTAGGGCTTTCATACCTCGTCAAAATCTCCCCAATCTCACCCAAACTTAACATCATCCATGTACCATCAATTCGTTGGTAGATTATATGATTTTGGGGTGTGGTAACAATATAGGGCATTGGGGTTGCTTATCCATCATATGTTTGCAAGCTATGTAAAGCTATATATGGGTTGAAACAAGCTCCTCGGGCATGGTACAATGAGCTTCGATCATATCTACTCCATCTTGGGTTCAAAAACAGTATCTCGGACTCCTCTCTGTTCATCTTGCATCATCCTCGTGGTGTCATTTATCTCTTGGTCTACGTTGACGACATCATCATCACCGGGCCCCACCATGACATGATATCCTCCTTCATCACACAATTTTCACCCCTGTTTTCACTTAAGGATCTTGGGGCTCTGTCATATTTTCTTGGAGTAGAAGTTCTTCCACACGCCCAAGGGATCATACTCAGTCAACAGAAATACATTACTGACTTACTAGCACGTGCCAACATGTTGGAGGCTAAATCGGTTCCTACACCCATGGCTCCTCAACCTCCCCTCTCGGCTCACCGGGGAACTCCCTTGGAAGATCCTTCCGAGTTTCGGGCTCTAGTGGGTAGCCTACAGTATTTGTTCTTGACACGACTTGATGTCTCCTTTGCCATCAATCGTCTATCCCAATTCATGCACAAGCCTATCGAAGATCATTGGTTAGCTCTCAAGCGTGTGCTCCGATATCTAGTTGGGACAGCCTCACATGGTCTCCTCATTCGCAGAGATTCCCCCCTTACACTTCATACTTTTACAGATGCTGATTGGGCGGGAGATACTGACTCATATATCTCTACCACTGGTTACATTGTTTACTTGGGCAGAAATGCTATCTCTTGGAGTGCCCAGAAACAGAGAACGCTAGCCCGATCATCCACAGAAGCATAATATAGGGTTGTGGCTGCCACCACCGCTGAAATTCTTTGGCTCCAAAATCTTCTTCTTGAGCTCGTTTGTCCACAAGTGTCATCTCCGGTTATTTATTGTGACAACCTAGGTGCCACTTATGTTGCAGCCAATCCCCGGTTCCATTCTCATATGAAACATCTTGGTCTTGATTATCACTTTGTGTGTGAACTTGTTCAAAACAACAAACTACGAGTTTCCTTCATCTCTAGTAATGATCAACTAGCAGACATCCTCACTAAGCCACTTCTTCGGGCACGATTTCAAGCGTTAATGGTCAAGATTGGTCTCACTCAACGATCGTTCATCTTGCGGGGGCATGTTAAAGAAATAGATATTTCCTAATTCTGATGCGACTAGGGAAAATGGATTGGGTCCAGTTATTGAGGTTGGGCCCAATAAGCTAATCCATGGCTCCGGACCCACTCGGCCCAAACCAGTGCGGGTAGGGCCATGACCCAGGGGTGGCCTTGGAGGTCGAGGCGATTTAGGGCAATTTAGATGACAATGGTGAGATGTCGCTTGAGAGTTGACTAGTCAAGAGGGAAGGCTACGCGAGAAGTGCGGCAGGAGGTCAAGAATGCATTATGATTGGACCTATGGCGAGAAGCCCGCCTTGGCCAGGGCTGTTGGCTTGGGACGACATGGGTAATGTTGCCTTTTACCTCTGACTGTCGCCCAAGCGACATGCGTTGGTGGGCATTTCCCGGCTACGCTTCGGTTAGCGCCTAGGGACCAAACCCTAGCTGTACTTGATGGGTGATGATGTGACAAGGTGAACAGTGAAATCCCACTATCTAGGAGTTGTTGGGATTGGAGTCAAAACCATGAAGGAAAATTGCAGGAGCAGTTTCTGGTCATGTGCGCGACCGCGCTGGGCTCTGCGCGACCGCGCTGGAGAATGGACGAGGGCGCTTGAAGTCTCGGGTCAGTTGCGCGGGCGCGCTTGGCATGGAGGGCGGCCGCGCTGTAGACGGGAAGGAAGAATTCTGGACTGATTCTGTTTCCTAATTTGATCAGATTTCCTCTTGAATTGGTATTCCTTGTGACAGCAATATTTGGAAGACTTGTGAAGAAAGAAGAATACTTTCTTATGTTAGGAATCCTTTTATTGTTAGGATTTGATTTCCTGTTCCTATAAATACATGTGATAGCCTAGAGACAAATTGTAACATCGGAAAATATTATAGTGAATATTTTGGCTTGGTAGCGCCCCCGGACGTAGTTGTTGTTGCAACGAACCGGGTTAACAATTCTTGTGTGTTCCTTTGTGTGTGATTTACTTTTCGTGTGTGTTGCCCTTATTTTTCTTCCTAGCTCGGTCTGTTTCCGCTGCGTGGGCGTGATTTTCACAACAACTGGTATCAGAGCTCTTGGTTTTGTCGAATCATTGCTTGGGGTGTCTTTTGCTATGGATTTCTTGGGAGCTTTGGAGGATGGGAATAAGGTGGTGTTGATCGAAAAGTTTGATGGGACGGATTTCAATTTTTGGAAGACACAGATCGAGGATGTTTTGTGGAATAAGGATTTGTATCTACCATTAAAAGAAAAGCCGGCGGACATAGAGGAAGCAAAATTCGAAATCTTGGATCGGAAGGCGTTAGGGCTTGTTAGGCAAACGTTGACCAAGGATGTGGCGAAGAATGTTTTGGAGGCGAAGACTACCATGGAGATGTTACAGATGTTGGCGAGCATGTACGAGGCACCATCGGCGGCAAATAAAGCTCATCTAATGAGGAAGCTGTTGAACGTAAGGATGGTGGAGGGCATGTCGGCAACAAAGCATATAAGTGAATTCAAATCTACTGCGACCCAACTGTCTTCCGTGGCTGTTACTCTTGATGATGAGGTACTAGCATTGATTTTACTTTCTTCTTTACCGGAAAGTTGGGATACGACTGCGATAGCAGTTAACGTTTCAACAGGAAAAGTGAAGCTGAAGTTTGCGGATGTCGTTGATGTGATTCTTGGCGAAGAAATTCATAGGAAGAGCAAGGGTGGGACATCGGGGCTAGCACTAAATGTCGGTGAAAAGAGTAAGGGTGGCAAGAAGGTGACTACTTGCTATGATTGTTGGGAGAAGGGGCACTTTAGGAGAAGTTGTCCGAAGCGGTCAGGCAGAGCGAAGGAATTGAATGTTGCTGAGGAGATGGCGGACGTATTAATATTGGGTGGGAGCAGTTCAACAGATTCGTGGGTTTTGGATTCGGGCTCGACGTTTCATTCATGCACCAGTGCAGAAAGAATGGAGCAGTACGTTCCGGGTGATTTTGGGGTTGTTCGTTTGGGAAACGATTATCCTGTCAAGGTCATTGGAAAGGGGGTTGTTCGGGTCAAAGCAACGGATGGGACTGTTTTGCGGCTACGTGATGTGCGGCATATTTCGGATTTGAAGAGGAACTTGATTTCCATTAGGCAACTTGATAAGGAGGGCTGTGTGGTGACCTTCGATTGTGGGACGTGGAAGGTAAACCGCGGAGCTAGCTTGGTGGCTCGTGGCGGCGTGGAAAATATGTTGTATACCACATGCAACATGAGTCGTTGGGGGAAACGAGGGCGCATCCCAATGATGAATGGTGGTGGCCGAGATCGCCATGGTGGGAGAAATTTCACTAAACGGTATGTTGATAGAAAATTGGGTAATGAAGTCGGCCGACGCGGAGCCAATTTGGTCAACATGGGAGCGGGATCTAGAACGGTGATGCGATGGGTTGCAAAGAACACACAAAGGTTCCAAGCTTGTGATTGTGTGGGGCACGTGGATTCGCGCTGTTCAGGATCGATAGTTAGCAAGCAAGTGAGCGGGGATGTGCAGGGAGGATCATTCGGAATGAAGACTCGGAGCATGGTAGAACCGACAGTTATGTTGAAGCGTAGCTCAGCTTCAACTCACTTGGATAACTAGACAAGAGGCCGGGCGCTACCAACGCATTAGCTGGCCACTGAAATTTGTTTCAAGAAAAGGTATCATGGATGGTTTGTCTCCAGGTGGGAGATTGTTGGGATTGGAGTCAAAACCATGAAGGAAAATCGCAGGAACAGTTTCTGGTCATGTGCGCGACCGCGCTGGGCTCTGCGCGACCGCGCTGGAGAATGGACGAGGGCGCTTGAAGTCTCGGGTCAGTTGCGCGGGCGCGCTTGGCATGGAGGGCGGCCGCGCTGTAGACGGGAAGGAAGAATTCTGGACTGATTCTGTTTCCTAATTTGATCAGATTTCCTCTTGAATTGGTATTCCTTGTGACAGCAATATTTGGAAGACTTGTGAAGAAAGAAGAATACTTTCTTATGTTAGGAATCCTTTTATTGTTAGGATTTGATTTCCTGTTCCTATAAATACATGTGATAGCCTAGAGGCAAATTGTAACATCGGAAAATATTATAGTGAATATTTTGGCTTGGTAGCGCCCCCGGACGTAGTTGTTGTTGCAACGAACCGGGTTAACAATTCTTGTGTGTTCCTTTGTGTGTGATTTACTTTTCGTGTGTGTTGCCCTTATTTTTCTTCCTAGCTCGGTCCGTTTCCGCTGCGTGGGCGTGATTTTCACAACAGGTTGGGGACCTTGGATGGATGATTGAGAAGTGTCCCCCCCATGTGCAATGCACATGGGGGCTTTGGAGTATAAATGAGTGAATAGTTTATTTGGCATGGTATGACTCTCTCTCCACTCTCCAGCTCTCTCTCTCTAAGGTTCTACATTGTTATTACTACCACCTTGAACATCTAACCTTACTCTCACGCCGGAGGGGGTTCGCCGGAGTCACCCCCGACCTAGCTTACGTGTGTTCTTGCGTGTAGGACCTAACGTAGAAGGACAGCCGTGGAATCCTCCTTTTTCAGTTCCTGAGCAACCATTTTTTATGACAACATCAAATTCCTTTGTAATATCTAGTTTCCTTATTCACTTGTATATCCAGTTTCCTAATTGTATTTAGTGTATTTAGTTTTCTAATAGTGCTAAATACAATATGAGTAGGAATAGGATTCATGAACTCCTGTATATAAATGCTCTAGTATCAATACAAAGAAGTTAAGGCTTTAAAGCACCAAGATATTGTTTTCTATTCTCTTATACGCTGAAGTGCTTTGCACTTCAGCTTTTATATAGTTATAGATGAAATTATGAACTGAAAATTTGTGCTTCTCAACCACTTCCTTGAAGAGTATTATTATGGAGTATGTTTTTTTTTAATGGAAGAGTATTATTATGGGATAATAATAAAGTATCAAAAATGTTATAAAGTTTTGTTCACAAAATAATATGTAATAATTTTGTTGATACTTTTAATAAGAGTATATTGATGCAACCTTATTTTGTATTCATATTTTTGTAAATTTCCTTTATGCTTCTATCATTGCCCGTATTATTATATGCTAGGAGCCAACTGGAAGTTAGTACTTTATTTAATCTAATATTTATAACTTTATGTAAATCAATTAATTTCATTAAAGATATTAAGCTTCTTTTTTCTTACTAGTACTATTTGTATACATCTCGGAAAAAATTATTTGTATATAACAATATGTTGCTTTATAATTTTATTAACTATTCCTTCCGTATGATATTTTTGGTCTATTCAAATAAAATATAATAGAAAATTCAATGAAAACATAATTTAATTTCATAAATTAAAATAATTGATATTGATAAACAGTTATAAATATTATCAATAATATATTTTATTTTATATAAAAATAATTAATTTTTTATAAATATAATTAATTTTTTGTATGATAAATTTTTTGTTGTAGATGGAGATAATGAGTAGTGAAGATTATGGTGCGACTTTAGGGTGCAATGAGTGAGGAAGCTGTAAGGGGACAAATGGACAAGCTTACCTGTAGCAGATTTCTCAATTGAGGCATTTGATCTTTCTGATATTATTGCTTAGTTTCACTTTTTATATTCATATAGTAAAATGAATAATTAACAAATTTCAATGAATAAATTATAATTAAGGTGCTGTAATGAGTTGGTCTTATAAAAAATGCGTTTTTTCTTGCACTTAGAAAAAACGTGTTTTGGGTTTTTCTGTTTGTGCCAGTTCCAGTTTAACAAAGTGCCAGTGTGACAAAGTGTCCGTGCATGTGTAACAAAGTGCCAGTGAAAAAAGCGTCAGTGCCAGTTTAACTGGCACTTTGTTAAACTGGTACTGGCACTTTTTACACGGGCACTTTTATATACATGAACTGGCACTCTTCACACTGACACTTTGTTACACTAACACTGGCACTTTGTTACACTAATATTTTTGCTGGCTCTCAAAAACACAAGCACTACATTTAAAAACACATGCACTGGCATTCAAAAACACATGCACTGGCATTCAAAAGCACATACACTGGCACTCAAAAATACTGATAATAATTTTTACTGGCTCTCAAAAACACAAGCACTGACACTCATAAACACATGGACTGGCACTCCAAAATACATACACTGACATCTAATTACCCAGTCCCCTGCACACCATTCTTTCATCCCCTGCACACCATTCTTTCAATTTACCAAATCAAACAATTTACCTGTTTATTCATCTGATTCCCAGTACAATCAAACAATCAGCAATCTCACCCATCTCACCCAACGACAGAAACATTCAAAATCTCAAACCCCAAAATTAATGTAGCAACCAAACCCACAGAGAAAAACCCACTTCACCAGCAATATAAACATCATAGCTTCTTTCATCGTCCCTAAAATCAACAAACAAAAAAACCCAATTACAATTGATCGAAATAGGATTTGTAATAATGTGGGTTTCTGATTATGTGGGTTTCTGACAAGGGGGAAAGAATAATTGAAGAAAATGGAAGAGGGAAGGAAATTGGAGGAGGAAGAAGACTACACGTCGAAGCTATAAATTGAGAATTGCGTACAATATTAGGATGTCTTCAAGAAATTGGTAAGGTGTTCATGCTATCCGCTGCTTCCTCTCTCTCCGTTTAGAGAGAGAGCAAGCCGTTTAGTTTAGAGAGAGAATGAGAGAGGGGCCGAGCGCGACAGGTGAAAAACACGTTTTTTGTTAAGCTAAAAAAACGCGTTTTTTACAAGTTTTTGGCTGCTGTAATTTATAAAAATATTTGTTGTACAATTATGTATACAAACCATAGAAAATTTATGCGGACACAAAAAATAAAAATAAATGGTTAAAAATATTATTTGTAAATGTGTGTATTATTCCAAGTCTTAAATTTCCAATCTGAGTAGGATTTTGAGACATATAATTATGAGCATAGTTGTAACGATTCAAACCCGAATCCCAACCTGCTACGCAGTCACCACACGCTTGATGCTTAGTAGTAGTGTATAGGTATTCTATATATCTCACCAAACACCCAAATATTTCGATTTGGGATGAAGGATATCACAATCTTCCGCCTACTAAGCACCTTCTCCGTTGTGCTAATCACATTCCATCACAAGCTTATAAAAATTCAATTGATAATTTGATTCTTAGTATTAGTGTATGAGTCTTTTATATATTTCACCAAATTTCCACATATTGACGATATATGACGGAGAATATCACAATAGTTAGAGGTGAAAGTTTCACGATATAAGTAAGTCAATTTTTTGTTGACCATTACATGTTTATAATTAAAAAAAATTAAAATTATTTATTTTAAACCCAGAATATTAATAATATAAATTATAATTTAAATATATTTTATTAGTCCACATTATACAAAAGATAACTTTATTGTATTATCTTAATTGTATATCTTTATAAAAACGTAAAATTTAAGGAGAAACGCGTTTCTCCATACAGTATTGGAGAAACGCGTTTCTGGATATAGATTTATAGTTTTTGGATATTCATTTGTATGTTTCTGGATATAGATTTTATAGTTTCTGGATATACATTTTATAGTTTCTGGATATTCATTTGTATGTTTTTGGATATAGATTTTATAGTTTCTGGATATACATTTTATAGTTTCTGGATATTCATTTGTATGTTTCTGGATATTCAATTGTGTAGTTTCTGGATTTACATTTTATAGTTTCTGGATATTCATTTGTTGATATTTTCTGGATATCATTTTGAAAGTTTCTGGATATTCATTTGTGTAGTTTCTGGATATATATTTTATAGTTTCTGGATATTCATTTGTATGTTTCTGGACCGAACCACCTCGGTTTGGTTCGGTTCGGTCTCAAACCGCGGTTTAAAAAAGGGTTCAATCCGTGGTTCAAACTGCGGTTCAAACCCCAAATCGTGGAAAATTTAGACATTCAAAATCTGGGATCTTGAATTGTTTCATGAAAACTGAATAAATGAAGTCAATTATGATGAAGGGAGTGTATAGTTAAACAAAAAAGGGAATCAAGGAGAACAGATCTGAAAATTAGACATTCATTCTGCCTTTAACATAAAGTAATAACTATCTGAAGTAAGCAGGAAAAAAAAACTCAGGCTTGCATTGTCAAAGGAAGGAGATAATAACCTTGTTAGTACGTTCAAGGACATCGGTTTTGGCTTTAGAACGCCAAGAGCGAGACCACTGAACGAGCTTCTTCCAGGCAATCTGACCACTCTGCTACGGTCTTTCGTTCGCTCCAGTGAGAATTTAGATTTTATCAGTAGTGGCGGAGACGGCAGCGATGTCGGTGGTACGATTGGTTCGACCGCCGAAGCGGTTGGAAAAACGCTTGAGGTGTTGGAGTGAGGAGATGGGACAATTAGAGGTGGAAATTTGGGTTTTGGGGAGAGATTATGTGCTACAATTAATAATCTTAAACTTGAGTTTTGGTTTCGTTGGGATTTGGAGGAGAAGATTGAGCTTGAAAACTGCAATGGCGGTGGCTTTGAGAGAAGAGAGAGAAACGAAAATGAAAATAATGATGAGAGGCTGGGTGAGATGCTCTACTCAACTAGGGGTTACACAAAATCAAAGGTGGAGATTAAATGTAAACTTAGAATGGATGGCTATGATTTCGGTTTGGGGTGGTTTCATGGTTCGGTTTCGCGGTTCCAAACCGCGGTTCGGTTTCGCGGTTCCAAACCGCGGTTCGGTCTGAATAGTTCGGTTCGGTTCGGTTTGGTTTAGTTTTGGGGTGTCAGACCGTGAGCTGAACCGAACCACATGGTTTATTGATTTTCTAAACCTAGCTGAACCGTTTGTGACAGAAAACCGAACCAAACCGCGTGGTTTGGTTCGGTTCGGTTTCGAACCACGGTTCAAACCGAACCGCTGACAGCCCTAGTCTTAGTTGGCACTTGAAATGACAAAAATTTTCTGACGTGAAAATAAAATTGGGTAAAACTGTAAAACCTTAAACTAAAGACCCTAAAAATTATTTCTCATTATTAAGGCCCTTAAAATTAAAATTATAATTTACAAACACACCCCTCCTCAATAAAGTCAATAAACTAACCTAATAATTTTCATTCTTTGCTTAGAAAAACTCATCTTCTGTTCTTCATCCCCAACCTCTCACCTACCATCACCATCCACCCATTCCAATCCCAACCCACTGTCGGCATCCCATCCTTCCAGGGAACTCCCTCTCTCGCAAGGCCACCTACGTCATCGTCCACTCTCATCGTCGCGCCTCCTGCTCCACCCTTCAACCTTATAAAATTTTCCCTAATCTGGGTTTCAATTTTGATAAGATATGGGTTTCGATTTTATGCACCAAAGCCTGATCTTATTTGGATTCCGACTTTGAGTATTGGTTTAAAAATCAAATTTGAATTCGTACCCACCAATTTTGCCCTAATATGGGTTTCAATATCTTACACACTAATTTTTGATTGACTTTGGAAAACAATGTTTAATTTTGCTTTAATCCAGTTTTTGCTTGGCTTTAAAGAGAGAAATTCATATTTTTTGCTTGACTTTAGGGATAAATGATTTGGATTTTGACTTTGGAGAGGCCATGATTTTGCCCAAATGTGATCTTTTTCTTTTATTAATTTGAAGATGGTGGTTATTTTGATGATGGTGGCTATGGCTTATTTGATTTGGTGGGTTGAAAATATAATATTCGCTCTTGTTTATCTTTTATAATTTTACTACTCTTATTTATTTAATGCTATATATTAGTCCTATTTTATCTTCTAACAATGAGGGATATTTTCCCTATACAGGTACAAAATCATTCATATAATCTATTTCAGGATTTATATTCACCCAAGTAGACTTGTACGACAAGGATTCACTTTCCTAGTAGGACTCATATAAGGATCTCCTATTCTTGAAGGACAATCCACTCTAAAGGTATTAATAGGGGTCCAATCCCTCACATAAAAGGTACGTCAGTTTCTAAGATAACCGACTAGGATAACCGACGTCAGTTTTAGGGCTTTGATACCTCGTCAAAATCTCCCCAATCTCACCCAAACTTAACATCATCCATGTACCATCAATTCGTTGGTAGATTATATGATTTTGGGGTGTGGTAACAATATAGGGCATTGGGGTTGCTTCTCCAAATTCAGGCCATGACTATGAAAGGGGAAAGCAAGAAAATTGCTAAAGAATTGCTCAATAAAATCTTCAAAAAGCGAACAACAATAGCGAATTCTAGAAGAGCCCACCAAGAAAAACACCAAAACCCAGAAAATCAAGTAAAGTGCGAGAGAAACGAGAAGATTTATACCTGAATTTGAACTTTGTTGATGAGAAACTTGAAGGAATCAAGTACGAATCCCAGAAATTGACAAAGAAACCAAGAACTCATAAAACGGTTTGCGGTTTTTCGAATCTTATATGTATCTCTCCAAGTTGAACAATGATAAAAGAGTAAAAAGGAGAGGGTATTTTTCTTTTATAACTGGATCCGAGCGGGTATGGGTCAAAAAACGGGTCAAGCGCATCCCTAATAACTCGGGGATAAACGATTGACGGCTCGTGATTCGTAATAACCCGTTCCTATCCGTTAAAGCCGAGGTCGAGCACCACTTCCTCCTCGGCAAAACCGAGTTAGGAAGTCGGGGCCACTGAACAGTATAAACCGAGGTACGAACATGGGTCATAACCGGGCAAGGCCTAATGGATTGGGCCAAAAATATAATCCATACAAGTATCAAATACGACATAGGGAGTGAGCTTCCTACCTATGCTCGTAATGCCTCCTCGTCATTTCCCAATATGTCGACCTATGCACAGCAGAGCGAATATAATGACTAAGGCTGAAATATTGAACTATGCCGACAAGGCATCCTAATATGCCGACAAGGCACATACAAAAGCCGAAGAGGGATTCACCAAAAGACGACCAAGAGCCTCCTCAGTCATCAACAAGGCAAGGAAATGGGCTTCCCTATCCTTGCTCCCCTCTTCCTCGGCATTTATACATCAACACCACATGCCAAGGAGGGTACCTCCTAGGCATACGTACAAAAGACAATTATAATCCTACTCAAACAAGGATTGTGGAAAGTTATAATTCCACTAGGATTATAACCTTCATCTCACACAATTTCCTATTCAATGATGGATTCTACGTCCTACACCTATAAAAACAAGTCATTATTCACATATTTTTGGTAACGTATCTTTTGACTCTAAACACTTGTCAATTGATTTGCTCTCTATATCGCACGAATACTTACTCTAACGTCGGAGGGCATTCGCCGGTTCAGCCCCGGCTTAGTATACGTGTCCGTTCATCTTTTTCAGGTTATTCAAACATACATGATACAACCTGCCGCTGAATTTGGGCTGATACGAACGTTTTTGGCATCATCAATGACTATGGCGCCCGAGGATGCATTTACTGGGGTTATAGTGGTGGTAGTGCGGCGTAGTAGTAGTGGCTGTATGGTGGTATACCTGAAGGGGTGGAGGAAGAAGGGGGTGGAAGGCTGTAAATTGGGAAGAAAGAAAAAGGGTTTATTTATGTTTTTCTCTTTAATTTTTTATTAATTTGTTTTTTTTTTTCATACTAACAAAATGACGCCGTTTTGTGGTCAAATGGCATTTTTTTTCTTTTGTTGCACAACAAGTCCATTTGGCAAATTTCTTCCGCGCGTACGCATCAAATTGCCAAATAAGCAGATTAGTCAGCATTTTCGTTATGTTTTGGACGGAAAGTTAACGTTGTCCTAATTTACCCACATTTTTCTTAAGTACGGGGGTTAATATGACAATTAATTTATATAATGACATATTTGCATATTTCATCTAAGTAAAGTGATGGGACGGATTTTATACCATTATTTTCTAGGTTTCTATGAGCTTAAATTGTTATTTTCATGTATTTAGATTAGTTTTATGTAATTTTCGACTAAAATGTATTTTTTGGGACTTAATTGTAATCCGAGGGTATTTGAGTGTTTTATTTCATATTCGGATGTAATACTCTCGAGGAGTCAAAGTCAAGATCTTGAAGCAGAAGAATGTTTTGCAAATTTGTGAAGTTTCAGGGACCAATTTGCAGATTTGAACAAGGCAGTGACCAAAGTGAAAGAATGAAAGTAGGGAATTAAATTTTCCCTACGTGTGAAGCTGAGGCGGCGCTGGCCTAGGCAAATTGGCAGTGACCACGCAGGAGGAAGAGTTGAATTCTATTTTATTATTTCTTTTTTCTCTTTTTCTTTTAATAAATTTAATTTAGTTTAGGTTTATTTTAGGAGGAGTATATAAACTCTTTTAAGAAGATATTTTAGGGTTCCTTCTTTTTATGTTATTTTTACCTAGAGAAAGCTTAAGAACATCCATGGAAGCTTAAGCTCTTTTGCTTTGGATTTGATTTTCTAAACCACTAGTTATCAATTTGAGGTATTTTTTTTTCTATTTGTTTATCTCTATTCATAATTTTACCCGTGTTGATTTTAGATTTATAATTAGGGTTTGTGAACTTGATCAATTCATTTATTACATTTATGAATCTTTGCTAGAATTCTCTATTACTGTGCCAGTGTAGGAATTCATAAGTAGCATCTTTTCGATTTATGCATGTGCCATGGTAAATTGTTAAGTGGGTAAAATTAGACGATTATCTATATGAAATAATTGTAGAAAGCGTTCTTGATCTTAGTTTCTTAAATTGTTCATCAATTAATTCTGCGATCTAGACTGTGCCAGTTAGATTAATTTATTAATTAGGGTTTCTAGTGAGTGTGCCACTGCTAGTAACTAATCTGAAAGAAGAAACAGAGATTGAAATATATCTCGTGATCAGGTGAATAGGGTGACATTGAAAAGAGGTATCAATGATAATTGCATAATTAGGTGGGGATTGAATCAAATCTGAAGTGTTTCTAAATCATTGTTTTTACTCTTAATTAGTTTAATTTCTGTTCTTAGAAAGTAATTCAAAAACAAACAAATCCCCCCATTTGTCCGTGACTAGTTCGTAATCAATACTGTTCCCTGAGATCGATCCTGGACTTCCACTATATACATTTTTAGGAGTCCTTGTAGTAATTTGTAGGCGTGCGACTAAGCCTATCAAATTTTGGCGCCGTTGCCGGGGAACGGTGTAATTGTTTACGGACTTATTCTGTTTCTTAATCTATTTCTTTTATTGTTTCCTTTTTGTTAAGTTTTTTTTATGTCATCTTTTTCTTAATATTATTTGACTATGGAGGGTGATGGACAACAAATGGATTTTAATATTTTTGATGACATGAAATCTGTGTTGGAGAATGCTTTAGATTTTGTAGAGTTAGATTTTGATCTTTCTGATGAGTTGAAGGAGGCGGTGATGGGTCTTGCTGATGTGCTTGATGTTGATAAGACCAAGGCACCGAATGAGTTTGGGGAAGAGGTCCCTAAGGAGAAGAAAAAGAAGAAAAAGGTCAAGAAAAAGGCCGCAAAAACTCCTTGGGAGGTACCCAAGAAAAAGAAGAAAAATATAAAGGCCAAGAAAAAGGCCACAAATTTTTTTTGGGATCCACCCGATTTAATCAAGAAATATACATATGGGTGAAAAATTGTGGGTATTTGTACTCGTGAATGTGCGAGGTGGGCCAAGGGAAGAAAAGTTAAGACCAAAAACAAGGTGGCCACCTTAAATCCCCATTGAAGTGGGAATCCGGTCGGGCTAACGACCTTAACCAAATGCGCTTTTCGGGAGGCAACCCGAAAATTTCTTTGTTTTTATGTATTTTTATATTTTATATTTACTTATTTTTTTATGTGTAGAATTGGTGCTACTGAGGTTTTTGGGTTGTGGTGTTGTGCAGTTAAAAGCAAAAAGCAGTGGAGACGGAGGCGAAACAATGGCTAATTCCTAAGTTGAGAAAAAAAAATCTTGGGCCTTTAAAAAAAAAAAAAAAAAAAAAAAAATTGTGTGAGGCCTTTTGTTAAAAAAAAAATTACTGAAAAAAAAAATTGCTGAAAAAAAAATAAAAAAAAATAATAATTTCTAGACGAGAAGAAGGTTTGGACTGGCTTGAGGCGCCGGCCCCAAATCAAGGCAGGCGGCCGCCCCATTCCATGCAATTCCAGGCCAAGCCTCGGCCATTGATGCGGCCGCCCCACTCTGGCCCAGGCGCCCGCCCCATCTCGGCCGGCCTTTCCTTGCCTGTTGCTCGGCCCAGCCCAGCCACGCCCCAAATCTCCTCGGCCACCCTCGGCCATGGCCTTCCCTGTGGCTGGCCATTCTTCCTTGCCCACCACCTGTTTGTTGAATTGTCCCAATGAACCTGCTTAATTTCCAGCTGCAGCCACTTCCACTTTCACATTGTCACACTTTAGCCCCTGAACTTGTTATTTCCAGTTTACCCCCTCCTTTTTCCATTATTTTCACTTTGGCCCTAAACTTTCAATCCAAGCTTAACCCCAAATTTTTTACCAAATTTTCATTTTAGCCCCTATACTTTCTAAAACCATTTTTTCCCTTTATTTTCCCATTTTTTCCACTTTGTCCCCTAAACTTTCAATCCAAGCTTACCTCTCCAATTTTTTTTTTCTTATTTTCATTTAAACCCCTGTAATTTCAAACCCTTGAAACTTGGCCATGTTTCACCCATAATCATCAACAATTTGGGAGTAGCTCTAGCCAAGGATATTTTTGTGGGCCAGATTTGTTTCCACCGCCTCAGTAGTCCTGGAAGGTATCCCTATTCCTTTCTTTTCTGTTTTGTATTGATGCATATGAGACAATGCATTATTTAGTGAGGGGGGTGGAGTTTGTATAGTTGTTTTTGGTTTGTATAGTTGTCTTTTTTTTTTTTTTCCTTTTCTAAAAAAATAAAAAAATAAAAAATAAAAAATGAGAGGCTAAGTGAAAATCCGAGAGGGCACTTAGGCAAAAGGAGAGAGTGTGTAAAAAAAAATTAAAAAAAAAAATTGAAAAAAAATGAGAGGCTAGGTGAAAACCGGAAACGGCACCTAGGCAAAAGGTGAGTGAGTGAAATACTTTCTATCTGTTAATTCACCGGTGTTGGAGTAATAAGGGTGGTTTGGAGTTCTGGGTAGGATATACACTATTGGAGTAGGAGGTTCGGATAGTGGGGCCTAGGATAGAAATCCTCGTTCACTGTTGGAGTTATAAGGGGTGCTGGTGCTTTTCACGGGGTAAATCTTTGTTTAAGGGTCGCAACCTTAACAATGATTTCTTTTTATAAGGGTGTATGTTGTGTGAGCCAAGCGTGGGGGAAACATAGGACATATTTAGTTCCCCTTGGCTTTTATCTGTGTGGACCTTAGTTTGGATACCGTTTTATTATGGGAGTTGGTATCAAGCTAAGGTCATTATTTTCATTGTTTATATTTTGGTGTTATAAGGAGACGGAGTTTCTATTTCTCCTATGGTTATTATTTTGAATTGACTTGTGTTGGCGGATTAGAGAAGACTAGGAATCATTTACCCTCCATGCATCTGTTTTAGACCGGTGTTAGATTGGAGTTTAGGATATTACTCAGGTACGAGTAATGGTCTAAGCGTGGGGGTATTTGATGGGACGGATTTTATACCATTATTTTCTAGGTTTCTATGAGCTTAAATTGTTATTTTCATGTATTTAGATTAGTTTTATGTAATTTTAGACTAAAATGTATTTTTGGGACTTAATTGTAATCCGAGGGTATTTGAGTGTTTTATTTCATATTCGGATGTAATACTCTCGAGGAGTCAAAGTCAAGATCTTGAAGCAGAAGAATGTTTTGCAAATTTGTGAAGTTTCAGGGACCAATTTGCAGATTTGAACAAGGCAGTGACCAAAGTGAAAGAATGAAAGTAGGGAATTAAATTTTCCCTACGTGTGAAGCTGAGGCGGCGCTGGCCTAGGCAAATTGGCAGTGACCACGCAGGAGGAAGAGTTGAATTCTATTTTATTATTTCTTTTTTCTCTTTTTCTTTTAATAAATTTAATTTAGTTTAGGTTTATTTTAGGAGGAGTATATAAACTCTTTTAAGAAGATATTTTAGGGTTCCTTCTTTTTATGTTATTTTTACCTAGAGAAAGCTTAAGAACATCCATGGAAGCTTAAGCTCTTTTGCTTTGGATTTGATTTTCTAAACCACTAGTTATCAATTTGAGGTATTTTCTTTTCTATTTGTTTATCTCTATTCATAATTTTACCCGTGTTGATTTTAGATTTATAATTAGGGTTTGTGAACTTGATCAATTCATTTATTCTGTTTATGAATCTTTGCTAGAATTCTCTATTACTGTGCCAGTGTAGGAATTCATAAGTAGCATCTTTTCGATTTATGCATGTGCCATGGTAAATTGTTAAGTGGGTAAAATTAGACGATTATCTATATGAAATAATTGTAGAAAGCGTTCTTGATCTTAGTTTCTTAAATCGTTCATCAATTAATTCTGCGATCTAGACTGTGCCAGTTAGATTAATTTATTAATTAGGGTTTCTAGTGAGTGTGCCACTGCTAGTAACTAATCTGAAAGAAGAAACAGAGATTGAAATATATCTCGTGATCAGGTGAATAGGGTGACATTGAAAAGAGGTATCAATGATAATTGCATAATTAGGTGGGGATTGAATCAAATCTGAAGTGTTTCTAAATCATTGTTTTTACTCTTAATTAGTTTAATTTCTGTTCTTAGAAAGTAATTCAAAAACAAACAAATCCCCCCATTTGTCCGTGACTAGTTCGTAATCAATACTGTTCCCTGAGATCGATCCTGGACTTCTACTATATACATTTTTAGGAGTCCTTGTAGTAATTTGTAGGCGTGCGACTAAGCCTATCATAAAGCGGTATATTTCTATATTTTACCTATCTAAAACATATACACGTGTCGAGAGGATTTGAGATGTGATAATAGTTTTGTAAGTTGTTTCGTCGATAATTGCTTTTAAAATTTATATTGTTAGCAAGTATTTTCTCAAGGCAAACATGATTAGGAATTTTTTTCGAACCCATAACTGTAAAAACCTATAAAGCATTTTTTTTTAATTTTTTTTGGCTAAAGTTTAAAGTTTAGAAAGAGATAGTATGGAAGAAGAGATTTGGATAAGTACAACACTAAGCTCTATTTATTGGAAAATATTTATGAATGTTTTGATATTTTGTGTATTTATTAAATTATCAAAAAAAAAAAAAATCCAAGTCTGAATTTTGTCATTTGAATAGGATGTTGAAACATATGGTAGTGGGCAACGTGGTTACACAGAAACACCCACCATAACCACTCTCCAGACATCATCAATCAGGATACATAATTAATAGGGAGTTTTTTATTTATTTATTTATTTATTTAAAAGGAATATGCCTAATTTTGATAAGTTGGTATTATAAAAAACTAATTTTTTTTCTAATATTAAAATAAATAATTTTTACACTGACACTTAACAATACTTACACCGGCATTATTTTTCACTAACACTTTTTTATAATAACATTTGCACTTTTTACCCTACATTTATATTCCTTTATACTGCCACTTAATAATACATGTACTAATGGCTTATTTGATAACCCAATTAAGCTCTTAATTTGGAACACTTTAAGAGATTAAAAAGTTAGGCATGCTTGGTAAGATAAATTGCAATCACTTAATTAATTAAGATTGTCTTAAAAATGCAATTAATTTTAAGTTGAAAATGAGTAGCTTAATCAATTAAGAGGGAGAAAGAAATAGTTAAAAATTGAATTAGTTCAAATCCATCCATCAACTATTTTATTTATATATTAAATGATACTTATTTTTGTTGAAATATTTTAACTTTTCATATAAATTATATTTGATCTAGTATTAAAATGTAATTTTATTTATACTAAACTATTGATATTAATAATATTTTAATAGAGTATCATAATTACTTTTTTTTTTCATTTTTTGTCAAAGTTTAGACAAATTTATCAAAATAATTAACAAGAAAAATTTTATTAGGAGTCAAAGAAAATACTAATAAAAATATTTAAATATTATAAAATATAATCCAATTATAATAATAGTGATGTATATATTGAAAACTTTATTTTATTATACACTCATTAAGATTATTCAAATAATATTTGAATATTTAGTTCAAACTTTAAATAAATTCAGATATCTTTTATTCTCACATTCCCAACATAACATTCAAAACTTAATAGTCGCTAAAAATAACGACGCAATAAAAAACACAAAATTTTACAAAAAATAAAAAACAAAAAATTAGTTTTTCAAAAAAATTAACAAACACATATTTTTTAACTATACACGATGACATTTTGTAAATAAATTAAACTTCTTTTAAAAGGATTAATTCCTTCCTACCCCTCTAGCCCAGATTTTAACCCATAAAAACCCATCTCAGATTCAAAATTCCAAATTCATTGAGAAGTCCAAATCAAAATACCGTATAAACCCAAATCTCTTTTGACCTGGTCAAATATGATTTCTAAATACCAATTTTACCCCTCCCCTCATTCAACCCCCGACCCCTTCTCTCTCTCCCCCCTCCTCGCCAAACAGAAATCCCGTCCCCAATCCCCACCGCCGCTCCATTCCGACCATCAATACCTCAATTCACCACCGCACTCATCCCAATTCCATTATTGTACCGTCAGCGAATCCAATTCTCCCTCAACTCCCCCAATTTCACCCCCCAATTCGCATGATAGGGTTTTGACGCTTTCTATCCAGCAGAGGCAGTCCTTGTGCCAGTGGTGCAAACATCATCTGCTAGATCTTCTCTTAAAAGGTGGGTTTGATTTACTTTTTTCAATTATATGGTGCAATGGAGTTTTGTTTCTGAGAGCGAAATTTGATGATTGCATCGAGAGACAGATATATATGTTATCCTGGTTATGGAGGCTACATTAGATTTTTTTATTCATGCTCTGTTATTGACGATAATCAGTTCCTTGGCCTGTAGCCTTCTCCCCCCCACCCCCCTTAATGATTTTGAATGTTGGAAATAAGAAAGTTATGGATATCATAACTAGCTTTATTGGCACTAATTTTCTGTACCGAATAAAGTAGACTATTATTTTCTTCAAACTGCAATTAAGAAAGATTAGATTGTGTATATTATGTTCCCAGGTCCTATATCATTTGCTATAGGACCATTCAAAGGTCTTATAACCTTGTATATGATGTTGTTAAGTCTTATACTAGTTGCTATAGGACCATTCAAAGGTCTTAATGCGTTGGTATAAGATTGTGTGAGGTCCTATATCACTTGATAAATGACCACTCAAAGGTCTTATAGCTTTGTATATGATGTTATTAAGTCCTATACCAGTTGCTATAGGACCATTCAAAGGTCTTAATGCGTTGGTATAAGATTGTGTGAGGTCCTATACTACTTGCTATAGGACCATCCAATGGTCTTATAGCTTTGTATATGATGTTGCCAGGTCATATACCATTTGCTATAGGACCATTCAAAGGTCTTATAGCTGTGAAATCTCATTTTTTTTTTAAATTAATTTTCCTCCACAGTTTTATACTAATGAAATATATTGCAAGAATAAACGTAAACAAAGCATTTGCATAGCGGTTAAGATATTGGTTTATAGTGGAGGGTCTAGAGTTCGAATCCCACACTTTACATTTTGATTCAATTTTTCTAAAATAACATAGAAAAGGACGGGGTGGGCTAGGAACTTGATTGATGGGAAGGAGGGGTATTCTAGGTATATTAATTAAAGCGGGTTTCTGAGGAATTTCTGATCTCGATTGGGTATTTATGGATTTGTGATCTCAATTATGGGTCTTAGGGTCCTTGGCTCCTTTTAAAATCACATTGTAACATTTGTGTAAAATAACCATAACTTATAAACACATCTTGACGCACTTTAAACTAAAACTGACACCCGTTAATACTTCATATGACCTTTTTTAACATTAATACTACTGACACTGTTTGACACTTTAACACTAGCACTCAAAAATAGGAATTTCGAGTTCAATAAGAAAAAAGGAAGTTGTATTTTGGGCCCCAAATTTAGGGGGTGTTCCTAAGTTAGATCTTATTATATCACTATTTACAATTTAGCCTCCATGGTTGTAATTTTGTTTGCATTTTAAGGTTTTTAACTAGTTAAGTTAGAAAAAACCCGTTAAATGATCACGTGCAAATCACGTGTCATTTAATTGATTTTTTTTTTTTGAAAAAGAACAAATTTATTGTTGTATTAATGAAAAATTGAATGGAAATTAATAGCAAAAATAGAAAATAATAATAACCCAAAATATTTTAGCTTTCACTTTTCATTATTTTCTCTTCATTTTTAAGCAAGCATTTACTTTTTATGAAAACAGAATATTATAAACTGTTCAAAAGAATTATCCTTCTATGTTTCAAAAAAAAAATTTGAACATTATCTTTTTTTTCAAAAGAAATAAAAATTTATTCATTGTTTTTAAAAATAAATATTCCTTCAAAAAAATAAAACAAATTAATTAATATTGATATTATACAATAAAATTATTTTATTATTGTTCATCATTGTATCACTAACAATACCATTCCTACACTATCCTCTTGACTGCTGTCACCGTCACCACCACCATTCCGCCACTAGTCCAACTTCATCACCACATCCTACCACCACACGTAACTTGCACGTGTCATTTAAAATCCTAAAATGCAAACAAAATGACAACTTTTGGACCTAAATTATAAATAGTGATATAATAAAGCGTTGTTGGAACATTAAACGATCCATTAACCATGAACCGTCTCATAACTAGATTAAGAAGAGAAGAAGAAGAAGAAGACGAAGACGGAAGCGTATACCTTGAGATTCCATTATTGTTCTTGTTCTTGATGAAGATATGAAGATAGTCTTTGATTTAGGAAGAGTAGATCTTCTAAATGATGAGTGCCTTTTAATCTCTTTGTTCTTCAAGTACTTAGGAAGAATTTTGACTGAATGAGAATGTAAAAAATAACTAATGATTCGTAGGCTTGATGGATAGGCCTTTATATAGGAATCCAAGGGGCACTTCATTTAGGGACTACACCTATTGATATATAAGATATTACCATTATGCCCATCATTTAATGGTATACTTATATTATGGAATTCTACATATTATGTTGAGTTCTATACTTTATACAATATATTATAATATTGATCATTATATTATTAAGTATTTATATGTTATATTAATCCATGTTCTTACAATCTCCCACTTGAATTATTATAACATATACCTTCACTTAATAAATTTCTTTAATCATATTTATAACACAAATGACAACCCTTATGTGCACTTTGTTATCATTCGAAACCAATCCCGTCCATTAGTCATATAAGTATAAGGACTAAAGGGGCAGTCGTTGTAATTGATTCGCAACTAAACCCACATTAATCACATATATATATCCAACTAAATGACATAGATTAAGTATAGATATGTAGCATGGAATATTAATGAATATATATGAAGAACGTATATATATATTCTCCAACTAGTCCTACTTTAACCAAATGAGATCAATTTAAATAAAACAACACAAGGAAATAGGAAACTTTAAGAACTCCCACTGATTTAAGCATTATTAAAAGTCATTACACCCATATGAGCAACATGCTCGTGAAATACTAAAGGAGATAATGCCTTAGTAAATGGATCCGCTAACATGGAGTTTGTACCAATAAGTTCTATTTCAATTTGTTCATTTTGTACTCTCTCTCTCACAACAAGAAACTTAATATCTATATGCTTAGATTTAGATGAACTCTTGTTGTTGTTGGAGTACAATACTGCGGCCCGATTTTCACAATATAACTTAAGCGGTCTTTCAACACCTTTGACAATCTGCAGTCCTTCAATGAATTTACGCAGCCATATAGCTTGATTGGATGCCTCATAGCAAGCAACAAATTCGGCTTCCATGGTGGAAGTAGTAACTAATGTTTGCTTGGCACTTCTCCAAGATATCGCTCCACCGGCCAAAGTGAAGACATAACCCGATGTCGATTTGCGACTATCTTGGCATCCAGCAAAGTCGGAATCGGAAAAACCAATGATCTCAAGATGATCCGACTTTGTATATGTAAGCATGTAGTTCTTCGTGTTTTGTAAGTATCTCATCACTCTTTTGGCTGCGACCCAATGTTCTCTTCCCGGATTGCTTTGATATCGCCCAAGCATGCCAACAATAAAGGCAAGATCTGGGCGAGTACAGACTTGAGCATACATTAGGCTTCCTACTGCCGATGCGTAAGGGATATTTTCCATATACTTGGATTCAAGATTATTTTTAGGACATTGATTTAAACTGAACTTATCTCCCTTAGAGACCGGGGTGTCATGTGGTTTACAATTTTCCATGCTAAACCTTTGTAATACCTTCTCTATATAGTTCTTTTGTGATAATCCTAACATACCTCGTGAGCGACCACGATGTATTTGGATTCCTAATACAAAAGAAGCTTCTCCAAGATCTTTCATCTCAAATTTGTTTGAGAGAAATTTCTTGGTTTCCTTAAGAAGGTCCTTATCATTACTAGCAAGTAAAATGTCATCCACATATAAGACCAAAAATATAAACCTACTCCCACTGAACTTATGGTACACACAATCTTCACCAAGATTCATTTTAAAGCCAAATGAAAGAATAACTTGGTTGAATTTTAAGTACCATTGACGAGATGCTTGCTTGAGCCCATAAATGGATTTCTTAAGTTTACAAACTAGTTGACTAGTTTGATCCGAATCAGTCACCATTTCTGGTTTCTTCATATAGATAGTTTCCTCAATGTCGCCATTGAGAAAAGCTGTCTTTACATCCATTTGATGAAGCTCAAGGTCAAAATGTGTCACTAAAGCCATAATGATCCTAAAAGCATTTTTAGAGGATACCGGTGAAAATGTTTCTTTGTAATCAATGCCTTCTTTTTGAGTAAACCCTTTAGCGACAAGACGAGCCTTATGTCTTTCCACATTACCTTGTGAATCCCTTTTGGTCTTAAAGACCCATTTACACCCAATGGGTTTCACATTCTTAGGTAATGGGACAAGATCCCAAACGTTATTGTCATTCATGGATTTTAACTCTTCATTTATGGCATCAATCCACTTATGAGAATTTGGACCACTAATGACTTCATGGAAGGTGATTGGCTCATCTCCCACTAAACCTAAAGGTTCCTCATTCTCGACAAGATATACATCATAATAATCCGGTATAGCACTCCTTCTTGCTCTATTAGATCTTCTTAATGGCAACGGTTCTTCTTGATTTTGAGGGTGTTGAATTTCCTCATCAACATTTTCATGTTGTTCATTAATAGGAGAATTAACGTCATTTTGAATTATATGTTCTTGTCGAATTTCAGGCACAACTGCTTGATTTTCGATAGGAACTATAGGAAGAGGTATAGAAACGAATTCCTCTTCCATTTCTTCAAATTCAAAATTACTATTCAAATTTTCCCCTCTAAATTCAATATCCTCAAAGAACTTAGCATTTTCCGTCTCGAAAAAGGTTCTAGTCTTTGGGTCATAGAATTTATATCCCCTAGATCTTTGAGAATACCCCACAAAATAACTACTAACTGTCTTAGCGTCCAACTTTCCTTCGTTAGGTCTATAAGGCCTAGCTTCGGTTGGACAACCCCAAACATGAAGATGATTAAGGGACGGTTTCTTACCGGTCCATAATTCATAAGGGGTTTTGTCAGTAGCTTTTGAAGGAGCTCTATTAAGTAGGTAGGTTGCGGTTTTCAAAGCATCGCCCCATAATGAGTGAGGTAAAGAAGTACAAGAAACCATACTTCTTACCATATCCTTTAGGGTTCTATTACGTCTCTCGGCTACACCATTCATGCTAGGTGTCCCCGGCATGGTGTAGTGAGGGACAATCCCACACTCTTCTAAATAGCGAGCAAAAGGACCCGGACGTTGTTCTCCCGAACCGTCATTCCTACCGTAGTATTCACCACCACGATCGGATCTAACGTTCTTAATAGTCTTTTCAAGTTGTTTTTCAACTTCGGTTTTAAAAGACTTGAAAACGTCCAATGATTGAGACTTTTCATGAAGTAAATAAATGTATCCATAACGAGAGAAGTCATCTATGAACGTAATAAAATATGTTTGTCCGTTCCATGAAGGGGTAGGGAACGGTCCACATATGTCCGTATGAATTAGTTCTAAGACTTTTGTAGCTCTCAATGATTCATTTTTGTTTGTACTATTCGTAAATTTTCCCTTAAGGCATTCAATACAAAAGTTATTTTCCGGAGTATCAAGCTTATGTAATATTCCCTCGGACACAAGCTTGTCAATTCTCCTTTTGGAGATATGACCCAAACGCCTATGCCACAAGGTATAAGAATTTTTACTTGAAAACTTTCGTTTTATGCCTCGAGAGTTAGTTTCATTATTATGGGACTCATTTAATGAATTGACTGTGTCAAGTAAATATAGATTATCAATGTAAGACAAAGAACTAGTACCAAAAAGCTTTGAATCAAAATACAAATTGCATTTATTATTACCGAAGATACAGGAATAACCTTCCCGATCTAATGTAGTGACGGAAATTAAATTCCGTCTAAATGATGGAATAATAAATACATTGTTCAAAACCAAAAAGTATCCAGTACTCAAGGATAATCTATAAGTCCCTATGCCTTCCACCTCTACCGGCTTTCCAGCTCCCATGTAAATGAATCTTTCACCTTCATTAGGCGTTCGGTAGTTCAGGCAACCCTGCATACATGAACTTATGTGAGTAGTTGCACCGGAGTCTAACCACCATGTATACGAAGGAATGGAAACTAAATTAGCTTCAGTACAAACAAAGCTAAATGACATACCTTTCTTAATTCGCCATTGGCGATACTTAGGGCAGTCGGGCTTCATGTGAGTGGGGTCCTTGCAAAAGAAGCACTTTTTCACCTTTTGATCATTTGATGATCCCTTAGGCTTCTTTGATACAACCGCAATCTCCTTACCTTTTCTCTTAATCCCACGAGAAGAGGTAGATGCATAATGTGCACTTTCGGGTTTGGTGTGTTTCAACCTATCTTCTTCCTCCGTGACATGTGAAATTAATTCATTAATATTCCACTTGTCCTTTTGACAATTATAGGTCGTTTCAAAATGACCAAATTGTGAAGGAAGAGAAATTAAAGCCAAATGCACAAGCAAGTCTTCCGATAAGTCCAACTTGAGTGCTTTTAATTTCGTTGATAGATGAAACATCTCCATTATGTATTCCCTTAGATTTCCGGTGCCCTTATACCTCATGGAAACAAGCTTCCTCAAGGTAGCACTTGTTTCCGATTTATCACTTTTGGCAAAGCGTTGTTCTAGGGCATCTAGGAAACCTTTTGCACCATCATCCTCGGAGACACTGTTCAGAAATGTCTCCGGGACTGCATTCTTTATTATGCTTAGGCTGACGCGATTAGAACGCTTCCACCTCTCTGAACTTAAGCGGTCTTCCGCAGTGCTTTTATCAGTTAGAGGGGCAGGAGCTTG
Organism: Adenophora triphylla var. japonica; assembly: GCA_022495995.1. NCBI lineage: Eukaryota > Viridiplantae > Streptophyta > Magnoliopsida > Asterales > Campanulaceae > Adenophora > Adenophora triphylla. The sequence goes on from JAFEMH010002792.1 coordinate 128,347, forward strand.
TTCTCTTAATGCAAGGTCAAGGTCCAAACAGCCTAAGACCATAATAATCTTGTTTTTCCAAGTTTTAAAGTTTGTCCCAGTTAGCAAAGGAATTGAGTTTAAGGCAGTAGTAACAGATGAAGCACTGATCAAATCTGAATGAAGAGAACAAAAGAATGAAACAAAACATTTATAAGAAACTACACAATGATTAATTATATCAAAATGAATTCCATCATAATAAAAGATAATCAATATGACATCAAGACTAATCTTTGGATTGCGAATTGACTCACAATTCGATTTATCTTAGGGTAAACAAATAGCTTTAAACAACACACTTTAAATACTTGCCTTCCTTTGGGCCGGATCAAGTACAAAAGTGTCCTAAAGTTTAAGGTACTTGTTCCCCGGCAATAAAGAATATAAACAATTCACTTTAAACACCCGCCTTCCTTTGGGATGGTTCACAGCATTTAAAATGACCAAAAGTTTAGTTCAATTATTACCCCATGAATGTAAATACTTAGTCAACAACAAGGTCTCCTTTGGGAAACAAGCATGTTATCACAGATCAATATTTACATTCATCTTTTAACAAGTTTGAATTTAATCAACAAGGTCTCCTTTGGGAAACAAGCATGTTAATTATGTCCAAAATGTTAAGGATATAATTAATCGGAAACAAAAGGCCTTAAGGTTATTTCTGAAAATTTAAAGGGTAAATAAATAAGTGAAATTTATCATTAAAAGATAGTATCCTTTTGTTCTACCCGTCCATTCTTAAAGTTTGATAACTCTAAGAACCGCCGAAGCGCGACTGGTGTCCAGATACTATAATTTACTAACAAATTATCACAAAAGACCAAAAGGGTATGAATGACCAAAAAAAAATTACAGTTCTATAAACATTGAAGCTTCTGCACACATGGGCGGCCGCGCAGGGCAAGGTGGGCGACCGCCCAAGCTTCAATTCCACAAATTTTAAAGTCGCTGTACACATGGGCGACCGCCCAGGTCAAGATGGGCGACCGCCCAAGCTGCATTTCACAGGCATTGAAGTTGCTGTACACATGGGCGACCGCCTGCATCAAGATGGGCGACCGCCTACGTGCCCGGCCCGCATTTGACGAAAAGACACCATTTTTAACACCCTTTTATGAACATTTTTGAACCCTTTTATGAACAGTTTTGAACCAAATAGAGAGAGTCATACCATACCGCGGGGGGCGTAGCCCCCCGCACCCCCCTTTGTGGTCCGATACCAGTCTACACGTCGGCTAGGCCCGCGCCCTCGGAGGGCGCCGGGCCCTTTGCCAGGACAACGAGACATAACATCCAATACCCTTTAGACTATCAATTCTTAACTTAATGGTGAATGATTATTCAACCAAAGCAAGTAGATCCTTATACTCACATCACATTTTTAAATGTGTGGCTATACATTTGAACAAACTCACAACGCATCAAATGATGGTGGCTATGTCCAAAATAGGATAATCTTACATTAAGAATTGAAAGCCTTGTGATTAAACCAAAATCAGAAATAGAATGAATTTTATGAATATAATACTCTTAGACAAGATGAGTATCATGAACAAAAACTAAATGAAATCATACAAGAATTAAAGCATAAGGCTTTATAAGAATTTCAAACTCAATCTAGTATATGAGTAGGCTCTGATACCAATTGTTGGAACATTAAACGATCCATTAACCATGAACCGTCTCATAACTAGATTAAGAAGAGAAGAAGAAGAAGAAGACGAAGACGGAAGCGTATACCTTGAGATTCCATTATTGTTCTTGTTCTTGATGAAGATATGAAGATAGTCTTTGATTTAGGAAGAGTAGATCTTCTAAATGATGAGTGCCTTTTAATCTCTTTGTTCTTCAAGTACTTAGGAAGAATTTTGACTGAATGAGAATGTAAAAAATAACTAATGATTCGTAGGCTTGATGGATAGGCCTTTATATAGGAATCCAAGGGGCACTTCATTTAGGGACTACACCTATTGATATATAAGATATTACCATTATGCCCATCATTTAATGATATACTTATATTATGGAATTCTACATATTATGTTGAGTTCTATACTTTATACAATATATTATAATATTGATCATTATATTATTAAGTATTTATATGTTATATTAATCCATGTTCTTACAAGCCTAACTTAGAAATACCCTCTAAATTTTGGGGCCCAAAATGCAATTTCCCAATAAAAAAAATACCCCATGCCATCGGGCCGGGTGAACTCGGTAACTCGACAGTGCAACCCCACCGAGTTCAAGAAAATTTCGTATCGAAATGAATGTTCTTAGTAAAAACTTTGTTATTAAACTTTTATTTTTCCAAAAATTTTTCGCTATTCATTTTATTACCGTAAAATAAAATGTTTATAAATTGAATAATGAGAATTTTACATATTTGCCATTATAATGTATAAAAATACAAATTTTTAAAGTGTTATTTTAAATAAAATTTGTTCTTTCATTTAAAAATGGTGGGTGAATACTTTATTATTAGAGCCCATGCAAATATCAAGTGAAATCATTTCCAATACCATTTTTTTTTTTTTTTAAGAAAGTTAATTCCATTAAACATTATTTAGGCTTTAAAATAGCACAAACATTTAAAATAATTTCACTACATCAGTATTCATATAGAAGGTCGATTACAAGCTAAGAGTACGGTGGACCATCTCACACGAGATATCCAATTTCGTGTTCTACTTTTCATGAACAAACGAAACTGAAAACTTTAAAATGGTGGGATCCACTATTTATCATTACTACCATAAAAATGGAAATGGTGGATTGGGATCATAATATTAGCGACAAGATTTTGTGCCCTAGGGGGGACTGGCCCTACCTTGTGCAAATAAAAAAAAAAATTATTTTTAGACAAAAATAATACTCCCTCGAAATAAATGTTTTTTTTTTTTTTCAAAAATAAAAACCCTGGTCAAACGGTATTCAGAGTTCTGATAAAGGCTTTCAAATAGGGAGAGGATGTTCTGGTTCGAAACCCACAAACCCAATAGAGACAAGTCATATATCATCAAATACATTTCAAATGTCAATCTTGTAATTGATTAATGCATTTATTAATTAAAAAAATCCAATTTCAAAAAGAAATTATTATTTTTTTGCAAAAAAACTTTGCCCCTAAATATTTTTTCACAATTTTTTTTCAATTTATAGAACTATTGTAAAATTAAATATTTAGAAAGTGAATAATAAGAATATTTATAGATATTTGCCATTATAATTTATAAAAGAACAATATTTTTAAAGTGTCATTTAAAATGAAATTTTGACATTCAGTTAGTGACGGAAAGAGTACTCCAAAAAAAAAAGAATAATGTAGGGCTTTTAGTGATTTTTAAGATTGGTTAACACTACAAAAAAAATTGAGATTTTGCTTAAAAAAAATTGTAGCAAAATGTTAAGATTGCGTAGCTAAAGAGTATTGGCGACGAACCTGTTTTCGTCGCAATTTCGTCGCCTATGCGACGTCGCTAAAGGGTATTGGCGACGAAATAATATTCGTAGTCGTAGGTATATATTTTAGCTACGAAAAATAAATTTTGTCGCCAAATAGTTTATGCGACAAAATATAAAATCGTCGCTAAAGGGTATATTTCGTAGCCAAATGAATTCTTTTAGCGACAAATTAATTCGTCCCAAATATCCGGTCTTGTATTACAAAATATTTTCGTCGCCGAATGTTACTGTCTTGCTATGAAACATTTTCATAACTATAAATACATTCTTCTCCTACACAATATTTTCGTCGCCGAATGTTATTGTCTTGCTATATGAAACATTTTCATAGCTATAAATGCATTCTTCTACTACAAAATATTTTCATCGCCGAATGTTTCTGTCTTGCTATGAAACATTTTCATAGCGTAGCCATCTTTTTTACTACGAAATATTGTGTTGCAAAATGTGATTTTAATCTAATTGCTGCTCCAAGAAAAACCAATATATATGTGAAAATATTATATTTATCAAAATACTAAACGTTATCAAAATATAATTTATTATCATTAAAATTATCGGTACATCCCCAAATAACGAAGGCAAAAAAATACATGTCTTTAATATCTCAGTTGACAAAAACATATCTTCACTATCTCAAATCTTCACTATCTGAATGTAGTTGAAGCGACAAAAACATATCTTCACTATCTCAAATCTTCACTATTTCAATGTCCAACTATATAATTTTCTTTCCATAAGTAATTACGTAGTAGCTCTAGCCAAATGACTGTACAGAATAATAATTATAAGCTGCAATATTAAAAAAAATAGATAATAAGTTATTAAAAACAACAACAACAACAACAACAACAATAACAATAACAATAACAATAACAATAATAATAATAATAATAATAATGATAATAATGATGATAATAATAATAATAATAATGATAATAATAGTAATAATAATAATAATAATAATAATAATAATAATAATAATAATAATAATAATAATAATAATAATAATAATAATAATAATAATAATAATAATAATAATAATAATAATAATGATGATAATAATGATGATAATAATAATAATAATAATGATAATAACAGTAGCAACATTGGCTCATCTCTTATGTCCTAGCAGCTGACCTTATCATCCAGGACCTAGGTAGACGCTTGTCGCATATATTGTTAATACCAAGATATAGAACTCATTTTGTAGACACATTAGGTGCATGTATAGGCCCCAATTTAGCATTTCCATCAATTAAAACAAGATGAACACCATTTGGTGCCATGAGGACATACCTTAATAATAGGATCCAGTAAGGCAGATATTACTGGATCAAAGACTAGCTTTTTCCCTGATGCAGGAACCATCATGCTGTCATGGATTTCAATTTATTCCAGCAATGTTGAAACTCCATCTCTCACTGCATCCGGTGGGGAAAGGTCAACAGGAACCAAGGCTGCAAGTCAAAAATTCTTCTCTCCACGAGTTTTTAAGATGTCAAAAAATGTCTTTTGAGAAGCATCCTTGAAGTCCCAAAGTGTTTTACTTAGAGCAGTCTCTTCCCCTAGCAGATCTGATATCTACAAGAGAAAAATAGTCGGTGCGGGAGAAGAGTTAAGTAAGAAGTACATCTCTAAGAAGAGAGTATTTTCACTTACGGTGCAACTATAAAACTCCAAGGTATTGTTGAGCTTATACGAAATTATAAGATTTTGAGCTTGAGACTGCAAAACTTGCACAACTCTCGCTTTAAGAGGTCGGCAAACTCCTTCAAATATCCTGTCTAGAACAAATGTTAAGTCGGTTTCAGTCTTTTCTAAATTACTCTCTGAGCTTCTCGAGAATCGACGTGCAGTTGGTCCAGTATTTACCACCGCATCTGGATCAAGTAACACATGTTAAGTCGGTTTCAGTCTTTTCTGCACTCTGTTTGAACCCACCTAAAAGAAAGAGAAAACATAAATAAACTGATAAAATTCTTAACAAAGAAATCACCATGTAGATATTGTTAGCATGTTGATACAGTTCTATAGAAACATACCTAGTCGAAAGCTAATGTTGAATGTGGCATAAACTAAATCAAAAATAGCAAAAAAGTAGGATTTAACAAGTGATAGGGACTAAGTTGCCCACAAACACCAGAAGCCAAACTATTAGAATATTGATCGTGAAAAAATGTGCCTGCTTATCCTTAAGCAAGTCTCCAGCTACATTTTAACAAAAAGAAAGAAAATGCAAAACTGACTGATTTAGCACTCTGATTTTTAGATGAATGAGTATTTACTCATTGCGCTCATCCCGTTGGTGGATTCTTTAGGGGGGGAGAGATAAGGTTGGGTGCTTAGCTTTATTGGGTTAATTCTTTTGCTTCATCAGTTCTTGGCCTCTGTTTATATTTTCGTGTAAAGGCCTCTTGCTTATACAGTTGGGTTCTCCCTTGGCAAATTTTTAATTACACATATTCACTTATTCAATAAAAACTTGTAAAGAAAAAGAAGCAAAAATTGACTAATGATTTTGTCATGTCCAATAAATTACTGAACTTAGAAGCCTAAAGATATTAACAAATCAAGAGTTTCACATGTGAAGGCTTCAACTTGGATTTTACCTGCACAGACGCTCATACGCCCCTTCTTGGTAAACAGCCATCATATCCATGAATGAGCTAGACCTGCACGCTGTGAAACTTTTTGAAGTGAGAACTACGTTTTCCTTCAAAATGGAACAGAAAGTGAACCAAACACTCCAGATTGATTTTGCAAACGACCCGTAAACATGGCTCAAGGTGTAGCTATTGCCCTGAGCAGCTTGACAACAAGAGAGGCAAGTGGTTTAGAATTATTAAATTGATTAGCGTTACCGAACATAAGAACAAAAGTTGCGCTTGTTGTGATAGGCAGGCTGACTAATGCATGGTACAATGGTCACCCCACTTCCCTTTAATATGCTGTGTGTGTATGCACGCACATAAGAGAGAGAGAGAGAGAGAGAGAGAGAGAGAGAGAGAGGGGGAGAGGGAGATTACCTGGTGATGGGTCCTGAGCAGGACTTTACAGTTAGCATGGATCTTTTGAACATGACTAAGTGCCTTGAAAAAATCTTCATTTAAGTCCTCTTCCCTCAGTGCATTAATCTACAAAAAGAACAGCTACAATAAATGAGAATAAATGTATCCTTGATTTTTGGCAATCTCAGGGACAACTTAAGACAACCAAATAATAACCTCTGCATTGGAAAACTGTAATCACGAAGGAAGCATGATGTAATCTCTTGCCTCTGCGTAGTAATTTCGAGTTCTTGTTTGAGCCTTTCCGTGGTACTGATAATATCTCCAGTGGTAGCATTGCAGTTGTTCAAAGACTTAGCAATTCTGCATGTTACCAGTCTTGGGCTCAGACAAGTGCCTTAAAAGGAAGTTATCTATATAAACTAGAAAACAGAAAATTAAGCGGCTTTATGAACAAACAACAGATATTCTATTCACCCTCTTCTCGGCATAGAAATATAACATGGGCACTTGCTAATCATCGTTCTATAAAGCAAGAAGTGAACAACTTTCCATTTGAAAATTTGAATATCTCTCAGTGTAGAAATGTGTAAGGAGGAATCTTGGCATGCCTATGCCTGCCAAAGATTCCTCCTAAAAGGCAAATCAATACCAGGAATGGCATAAGAGGCTGTTAAGCCATGCATTATGGATTATCCCTCTCTTTTTTTGTCCTTTTTTATTTTCAATAAATAACAGCGGCATCCACTTATCAACAGACACAGCATTGCAAGCAATTATTAACCTCAGAACCTGTAAGAACAGTTAATGTCAATAGTAGGCTGCAAATAATATGCCAGCAGTCTTATCAAAAAATGCCAGCAGTAGCATACAGTAACACAGTGATATGTTGAAGATCTCTCGGCTAAGAGGGCAATGATGACTGGCTTTATTTAGAAAATATCGGTCAACATTAATTTTTTGTTTTAAATTGTTTTTAGGATGAACATCTTCTTGTCCAGTGCACATATAGGATAGAAATAAATCACCATAAGGATCTCTATGATGCTCGGACCCTTCAATAAGTACCCCTCGTGTACATAAGACATGGGTGTGGTGTGGCTATTCAACACTACATTTTGTGTAAAATCCTAAAAAATTGGAGGATCCGATACTCAGATTTGTATCAATGTCAGACACTCGTACCCGAGTCAGAGCATCATAAGTGAATCTCGGGCTTGCAGAACTAAGACAACCTTGTGACTTCACATAGCATTCGTGTAATAGAGCTTACCTATTAGATACAACAATATATGGCTCAAAATGCATGGCCCTATTGGAAGACTATTCTGTAAAACAGCTTCTTACATGCAATACATATCTAATAGGGAAAATAGTAGTTTGAAATTCGAACTAAGTTGGATCTAGACTAGTGGTAGAGCTAAAATTTTAGATAAAGGGGGCAAGAATTTTACAAGGATAATGTGTTAAATGGTGGAGTATAAATTTGGCACAAATTGGGGCAGAGATGACAAAATTCATGACTTTGATGGTAAAAAAATTCATAGTGTTTAAATGGTGGAGTATAAATTTGGCACAAATTGAAGATAGAATTGAGATTTATCATAATACCCGTTGAATCGATTGTACCTGGGAATTAGGTTGCCGCCGGTTGCTGCTGCTGATGTGGGTTGCGGCCGGTTGAGAGCGTACACTCTCAAGCCGTCCGGTTCGTCTCTCTCAATCGCCTCATACGACCGCGCCTCAATCGCCGTTGTTACCTCTGTTGGCTGTTGGCCGCAGTTAACTTAAAAAAGGGGTGAGCGACTGGAGAATCAGGGAAGGAAAAGGAATAGGTTTTAAATTGCTAATGGCACCTTCTATATTTTGATAAGCTAACCCCACGTATTGATTAAATAGATTGTAATATACTCCCTCCGTCCCAGTTCAATTGATATTTATTTCCTTTTTGGTCCGTCCCAGTCCAATTGATACTATCCAAAATGGAAGGAAATCTTTACTATTTTCTCCACTCATTCTCTCTCCTATTTTACTTTTACACTCACAACACCAATCAAATCACTATTTCTCCCACTCATTCTCTCTCCTATTTAATTTTTCATACTCACAACATTTTCTTCCACTTTTTATCTTCTTACTTTTCCTTAATATGTGTGCCCAAAAATTTGGTATCAATTGGGCTGGGACGGAGGGAGTATGCATTATGGAATGTACTTAAATTTTAGGGGTGATTTTAGCATAATGTTATGGGTGATTTTGGCTATGAAATAATTTCATAGCAAATGATTTATATTTTTGTTGATAAATCTTATTTACATTTTGACTAGTGCGAGAAATTTAGTGCCCCAAAAAATTTCCTTGGAACCAAAATTTTAGCAATTCATTCAACGACAAATATTTTTGTTTTGTTTTCTTAGTCTAACATTTGGCTACAAAACTAATATTGTCGCAAAAACAAAGAGATTTGTCTACGAATAAATAATTCATCGCTAATGCAAATCTTTTAACTACAAAATATTTTTGTAGCTAAAAAAATTGTAGCTTAATTCTCATTTTCTTGTAGTGTCATCATCATCGTCTAAAAGAGAGCTAGCCTCAATCTCCAAGAAATAGTGCTTATCAGCTTCGGCAAACCATCATCAAAAGCCAGTTACGCTAGGCTGAATCATCAACAAAGTTCATCTGGTATGGAAATCATCAATACCCGTGTTGGATGGAAGATTATCACCAAGATTCCCGTGTTGGAAGGAGGATTATCATCAATTGCCCGTGTTGGACGGATGCTTACCATCAATTGCCCATGTTGGACGCATGATTATCATCAATTCCCGTGTTGGACGGAGGATTATCATCAATTCCCGTGTTGAACGGAAGTTTCATCATCAATATCCCGTGTCGGACGGAGACTCTTCAGCAAATTCCCGTGTTGGAAGGAAGATCATCGTCAAATGCCCATGTTGAACGGAAGTCTCATCATCAATATACCGTGTTGGATGGAAGTTTCATCATCAATATCCCGGAAATTCATCGTCAAATTCCCGTGTCGGACGGAAGGTCATCATCAAAATTCCCGTGTTGGACGGAAGGTCATCATCAAAATGCCCGTGTTGGACGGAAGAATCATCATCAAAATTCCCGTGTTGGACGAAAGATCATCATCAAAATTCCCGTGTTGGACGGAAGATCATCACTGAAATCCCGTGTTAGACGAAAGATCATCAAGAGCCCGTGTTGGACTGAGATTTATCATCAACAAATGCATTTGTCGGACGGCCAATCATCATCAGTCAGGTAAGCACAACAAAGGTATGAAAGCATATTTCTACCCTTTTGCCCTGGTTTCCTTCACCCAATAGTCACTCCTTCGAACTACGACCGACTTGATTCCCTTTTAGGGATACGTAGGAATCCTTTCTCAAAAGGTCCAGCCATCCGATCTCATCAATCATTTTCTCCACCATCCGCCATATCCCTAGCCGCTCATTGGGATTGGGTCCTTCTTGTCGACAACCTCACTTCTTCCATAAGTGACGTTGCCGAGGGGCTCTGTGAGTACGCCAATCCAATTCGCGACCCTTTTTAGGTGCATTTTAATATGATAAAATTGCACTAGGGGCATTTCGGTAAATTCCCGATCCATTCCGAGACTTCCGGAAACTTTTTATAAGTTTCTTGCGAAGGGAGTATTGTTAAGTATTTTTTCCATGCAAAAGGATCTACAGGGAATTAAACCATTTTGGACCTAAGAGGAATTACCTTGGAAGATTCCAGAATGGCAAATTGGCGCCAGAAACGGTTAATGGCATGTTGTGTCACGCGACATCTCGAGCCATGGAAAATGGACGCAAGAGGTCGTGCGACACAACTGGTCCATCATCTGCAGCTATAAATAGAGCCCTGCACCTCTCATTTCAGGATCCCTTTTCCACTCCCTAAAGTCACTCTGCCCAAATTACGCCAGAATACCTCCCTCTCTCCCAAAACACACACAACACCAACTAATTCCTCCCAATTCAACCCCCCCATACATAATCCACCCATCTACCTTCACATACTCCACACCAACTGAAGATCCAGGTCTAGCCTTCCAATCTGAGATCCAAATCTCATTCCAGAAGCCGTGTTGAAGCTCTCTACACCTAACTTGGTGTAGAGATCGTGGATCTCCAAGGGTAGCGATTCCCTTTCTCTATATCTCTCTCATATTTGTTCATTGCGTAGTCAATTCATTACATTTTCTGTTCCTTGGACTTGACAATTAGGCTCCATCTGCCTTCAATTATCAAGTCCCAATCGCCATCTCTCTGTTTAATCCATTGTGCTTGGTATGATTCATGCTTATGATGTGATTTGAATGTAGTTTTGTTGCTTGTTCATCAAGGGAGTGTGGATCTCCCCATATCCACACCCCCTTGGTCATTCCGTTGCTAATTTGTGATATTCTGAGTTGATTTGGTGTAATAATTGGATCTGATTGGGTTTCTGTTGAATCTGACTTCGAATTGTAAAGTCTCTGCAGAGAGTCACGTTTTGTCACGCGACACAATTGGCCTCATCAGTCCTGTGTAGTGCGACATAACTAGCCACTCTGCAGAAAGTATCATTTCAGTTGTAATTTGTTTATCAGGTTTACTTATCACTCAAAATAGAGTGTGGATCTTCAATATCCACACTCATTTGAAGTGATTGTGAAGATCTCTATTAATTCTGTGCTTAATTTTGTAAGGCTTTTGCATATGACAATTTCTGCCACGCGACACAACCTACAAAGCAGATCCTGTGTCACGCGACACTAGTTGCCATTCTGCAGAAGTCATTTTCCCATTGTAACCTGTTCTCAGCAATGTAATTGGGATGTGGCCTCCCAGAGTAATTGGCTCACAAGTTGTAATTCCCCCTATTGAGCAATAAAACAAAGCACTTGTATGCGTTTCATTACATATTTTGTCACACACAATTTGAACACACTCTTGAATGTTTTGTATGTTGAACATAGAAAGACTTGTCTACGGACGAGGCATGTTGGGTGAACTCTAGGTTCTTCCCAACACGTAACCTGACCCCCGAACCCATTTTCTCTTTTAAAAAAAAAGGTTTTCAATGTTTCCTTTAAAACGGCGTGGCGACTCTCAAAAATATTTTATTTTTTCGGCGAGCGCACATTCAGTATCCCCTCATTGCCACTTTAACAACTGATAAGTTAACAAACAACGTAAAAGACGTTAATAATGACTCACTTGATAAAGAAGCAGACACACTAAACGAACAATACATTAAAGAAGTTCTCAAGCGTGTAGTAGACCAAGAGGACAATTGGGCCCATACTGCCGAAGAGGTTATGACTAAAGTGAACCTGGGGTCAGTGCAAGAGCCTAAAGAGACACAAGTATGTAGTTTCTTCGCCGGTGCAGAAAAAGAAGCCCTGATAAATCTCCTCAAAGAGTATGTTGACTTGTTCGCCTGGTCATATCAGGACATGCCAGGACTCGATCCCTCAATCGTGGTGCACAGAATTCCCCTGGATCCAGAATCCAAGCCTATCAAGCAGAAATTGCCCAAGATCAAGCCAGAGTGGTCCTTGCAAGTGAAAGAAGAAATTGAGAAAATGCTTCGAGTCGGCTTCATCAGAGTGATTGAGTACCCGACCTGGCTCTCCAACATTGTAATGGTCACCAAGGCCAATGGAAAGGTCAGATGCTGTGTGGATTTATGAGATCTCAATAAGGCCAGCCCTAAAGATGATTTCCCACTGCCCAACATCGACATGCTAGTCGACACCACGGCAAATTTCGAAGTAAAGTCCTTCGTGGATGGGTTTGTCAGATACAATCAGATCAAAATGTCCGAGGAAGATCAAGCCAAGACTGCTTTCACCACTCCGTGGGGGACATATTGCTACACGGTCATGCCGTTCGGTTTAAAGAACGCTGGGGCTACTTACCAGCGGGCTGCAACAGCCCTCTTCCATGACATGATTCACAAGGAAATCGAAGTATATGTCGACGACATGATCATCCACTCTAGAGGATCAGACATGCAGCACATGATAGATTTGAGAAAGTTCTTCAACAGACTCAGAAAGCACTCCATGAAATTGAACCCTACAAAGTGCACCTTCGGCGTCAAGCGAGGCAAAGTACTGGGGTACATGGTTACAGAAAGAGGTATCGAAGCCGATCCCAAGAAAACCAAGGCCATCATCGACATGAAGCCGCCACAGACACTGACATAAGTGAAAAGTTTTATGGGAAGACTTCAGTACATCATCCGCTTCATCAACCAGTTGACATCTCTCTGCGAGCCAATGTTCAAACTAATGAAGAAGAATGCCGACATCAAATGGGACTCCGAATGCCAGACAGCTTTCGAGAAAATCAAGACATACTTGGTGAATCCCCCAATCCTGTGCCCGCCACATGAAGATAAGCCACTCCTCCTGTACCTGACAGTAACAGACACGTCAATTGGAGCAATGCTGGCGCAAGAACAGAAAGATTCCAAAGTTGAGCATTCAATCTACTTCATAAGCCGAAAGCTTCAGGGAAGTAAACTCAGCTACTCAGCATTAGAGAAAACTTGTACCACCTTGGTATGGGTAGTTGGGAAACTGAAACACTACATGCAGTCACATTCAGTGCTCCTGGCCTCCAAGATGGACCCCATCAGATATCTCTTCGACAAGCCATCTCTGTCAATGAGATTAGCCAAGTGGTCATTCTTCCTGGCTGAATTCGACATCAAGTACGTGGTCAGAAAATCAACAAAGGGCAGAGTAATGGCAGATCAGCTGGCAGACTTCCCCAGCAGTGAACTCAATAGTCCTGATCCGCAGTTTCCAGATGACGGGATCTTCTCACTCAACAGCTCAAACCGCTGGCAACTCTTCTACGATGGGGCATCCAATAAGAAGGGAAATGGTATTGGAATGCTTTTGGTCGATCCTAAAGACGAGCACACTCCCATAGCCATCAAACTGAATTTTGAAGCAACCAACAACACAGCAGAGTATGAAGTTTGCGCAGCCGGCCTAGAGGCCGCTCTTGAGCGCAACATCTTAGAACTGGAAGTATACGGAGACTCAGCATTGATCATCAATCAAGTGTCCAACAAATGGAAGACGATAGATCCTGGCCTCCAGAAGTACCACGCGTACATGGAGGAGCTCATTGCTCAGTTCAAGGACATCTCTTTCCATTATTTGCCAAGAGACAGGAACCGCTTCGCAGATGCCCTGGCAATCCTAGCATCTCTTGTCGAAATTCCCGAAGGGAAATCAGTAAAACCCCTCAGAATAGGCAGACGGGAAACACCCGCTTATTGCTGTGAGATCGAAGTTAAAAATGAACCGATCGACGAACCCTGATACAATCAAATCTACCAGTACCTCCAAAGCGGAGAAGCTTCCTTCACAAATGAAGATGGAAAATACAAAGAAGGGATCAAAGCCAAAAACATGATGGCACTAAAACGCCTGGCATCCCATTTCGTCCTTATGGGGGTATGTTGTACAAGAAGCGCCACCAAGGACCACTCCTCCGGTGTGTAAATAAAGAAAAAGCCAGCGAGCTGATGAACGAAGTTCACAATGGAACCTGTGGTCCGTACATGAACGCCAGAGCATTGACACAGATCATCCTCCGTATGGGTTACTATTGGGTATCAATGGAAACAGACTGCATCCAGTTCGTCAGAAGCTGCGACAAATGTCAACGGTTCTCCAACCTCAATCACATCCCTCCTCACGAGCTCTATTGCATGACTATGCCATGGCCTTTCACCACATGGGGAATCGACGTCATCGGCAAAATCACTCCGCCAGGGCAATGGTCACGAGTTCATATTAGTCGCAGTCGACTACTTCACCAAATGGGTAGAAGCCAGATCATATAAGGTACTGAATTCTAAGAAGCTGGCCGAGTTTGTCAGAGAGAACATCATGTGCAGATACGGGGTGCCCAACGAAATCATATCCGATAATGGGACCCACTTTGAAGGAGATTGTGACCAACTGTTGACCGAGTTCAGAGTTACACGCCACAAGTCTTCTCCCTACAGACCACAGACTAATGGTGCAGTAGAGGCAACAAACAAGACTCTCGCTATGATAATCAGAAAAATGGTCGTCAGAGGTCGGGATTGGCCCGAGAAGCTACATCTAGCGCTCTGGGGATACAGAACATCAGTCAAAACCGCCACAGGGGAGACTCCTTTCGCACTTACCTACGGAATGGAAGCAATGCTACCAGTGGAATTGGAAATCCCATCCCTCCGAGTCCTCTTGAAAAATGGAATAAATGAAGTCGAATGGCTTCAGAGCCGTCACGATGAACTAGCTCTACTCGACAAGCGCAGATTGAAAGTCATGGAGCATACTCGTGCCTACCAAAGCAGAATGGGTCGAGCATTTAATAAGAAAGTCAAGATCCGAGACATCAGAGAAGGCAACTTGGTGCTAAAGGAAAAGCCTCATACGCAGACCAATCCCCTCGAAAAGTGGGAGCCTACCTAGATAGGCCCGTTCGTGGTATAAAGAATCTTCTCCAGAGGAGATATGAAGTTAGCAGATTTGGATGGGAACCCTTTCGTTAACCCCGTGAACGGAAGCAAGCTCCGCAGATACTTCGTTTGAGGAAGAACACGAGTCAACTCTCCTTCCCCATACACCACCCCTTAGTAAAATTAAAGTGCTAAAAGAGTAATACCCAACTGGATACATTCCCGATAATGATCCAGGTAAAAAACAGGGTCGCACTTTTTTTGTCTTTTTTTCTCAAATATCACCTAAAGTGTCGAACTACAGTGACCTGAGCCCTTTAGTCCAATTGTAAAAGGGGAACGTAGGCAGCCATCATTGGTTCGGTCTCAAAAACAAAAAAAAAAAAATAAGCGCCAATCGCTTGTGTTTCGAAAAACTCTTTAAATTAACCTACAGATTAATGACGGTTAAAACAATCTTTGATGAGTTCAAGCACGGTCAACTCTTGACTCACTACACGCTAGCAAAACTACAATAAACATTAATCAATTAATGTGTCTGCAATGACAGTGGGTGGATACTCCGGACAGCAAGGTCAACCTAGTCCTCCGTACTTGGTCCTTCATCCTTCTTCCCCTTCCCTTTTCCACGACGAGTACTCTTCACCTTCACAGGGAATATTCCCGTAGTCCTTCTACCTGGATCTGGGACCCTTCCCGATGCCTCCATCAAACCTGCAGCTGCCAACGCAGCCCTTTCCCTAGCTCTATCACGAGCTGCCTCTCTCCGAGTCATCATGACCAAGCTCTGATCGGCCGCCCGCCTAGCATTGGCCTCATAATCAGCCATGTCATCCCCAGTACAATTCTGAGGGTTAGCCGCCGCTTCGGCCCTCCTTAAAGTCGAGCCGTCAGGGTAATCAAGGCCCAACAGCTCACTTCGTCTCCACAAAATGGCCATCTATGTCTCCCCCATACACTCCTTGTACCAGTTCAAATACTGCGTAGATAGAACAATGCCCCCTCTCCGATGAAAGAGAACCCTGGCAGGAAAGGACGTATGTTGCCACAACCGCGTGAGAAGCAATAGCGTCGAAGGATTTTCCATCAAAAGAGATCCCACCTCGAAGGTAGCAGCATTACCCAAATCCGTCAATGGCACCTGCTCCAGCCCGAACTGTCGCAACACCAATGATGGAATATAGAAAGACGTCTGGGATACCCCAGGTACTCTGACAATAAGAAGACCCTCCTGAGCGGTCCGAAAAGTTTGTAACTTCCAATGAGTAACCCACCATCGCAAATGATGCATGTGGAGTCTGGCATCCAGAGCTCCAGTTCAGCCTGATCGCCCCCTATCACCAAAGGACGTCGAGAAAAGGACCAGGGGTCACATGACACTGGCACCTCGGGCACCATCTGCAATCGCTCCCTTAACCACAAAGTGAGCATAGCGGGACTCCCTCCCCACATGTATCGGTTGTCGGTCGCCATCCGACCTATGCCAAGGAACGTCTCGCCCAGGATCAAAGGCACGATGTCTCCCCCATTCCGGCACTGCCTCACCAAGTCCAGTACACTGTGATGGCACACACCCAGGGACGTGAACGTGAATAAAGTGGCAATTGCGCACATAGCAAAAGCGTCCCACGCAAAAATGCTCCCCTCAACACCGGCAAATTTATCGGGCAGTCTCGAAATGTCAACATAATCAGTGTTCGGTATTAGCATCCCGTATGCTTCTTCGGCTGAAACGCCAAGCAAAGACACTAACTTCTCAACAGTGGCCAGGCCGCCCGTCAAAGAAAGAACAAGTTGCTCCACCTCAGGTCCTCCTAGTATGGCCCGCAAATCTTCAAATGTGGGCGTAATCTCGTTGTACGAAAAGCTGTACACGTACCTCCTTACATCCCAGAAGCGAGCCGCAGCTCTCAAGAGATCCCAATCCGGCATGAGCTCCTTCAAAGCTCAAACCGCTTTCATCCCATAACAGCCCTCGAAAAAACCCTTGCTTTGCCTCGTGTGGTGCCGTACCCACGACTGGAAACTATCCAAATATCGCTCTTGCATCTGAGACGATAACCTGGGAAATGGAGCCATGAAGAACAAAGGAAACCTTCAACAATCCAAGAGAGAAATTCAGTTTTTGATCAGAAGCAAATGAAATGTTTTCAAAATTGCAGAAACTGGACTGCAATTTAAAAAAACTGGAATTGAAGCCCAGTCTGGCCGGACTGTTTTTCAAGTTGACTTGGTCAACTTTGCAGCCAGCTGCCTCAAAACTCATGAACATTTCCAAACCACCTCCTGTTAAAGCCTTGTCTAAACTACGTGCATCCATAGTTTAAATCATCCACTGTCGACATCACATCCGCCCCGGGCTCGTGCAACAGTGCAATTAATTAAATAACAGTGCATATAGACATAAATTTTGACCAGTTCGAATTTTTATGCATGTCTCATTATTATTTATTTTTGATCAACCTACTTGCTTATTTGCCAAAAATAAAGGAAGGTAATCACTAAATAAATATTCAAAATACAAGGGTTTGCCTCAAAGGCCCTTTCAAGTACAAATCAAATTGTTTGGACAATACACACTTTTGTTTAAAGATAAATAAAAAAAAGAGAACTACTCAGAGTCCTGCTCGTCATCCGAGCACTCGAAATACTGCCCCGCCGCAGTCGGATCCACAGAGGACAGGTAATCTCCAAATTCCTCAAGGCGGGAATACGAGAAAGGCCGCCTCCGCGCCTGTGTCCCAGAGGACTCTCCTCACTCGTGTCCCGAATACGAAGAGTGACGAGCTCCGAACCCCGCCGTCTCACCAGAGAACTGGTCGAACCCCTGCGTAAAATCTGCCCCACCAGTCATGGAGGCAGACGAGTCTCTCGCTGCTGAAATTACCCGGATCCGGCTCGCGCGCGGAGGGCCCCCGCATCTCGCGTTTTGTGCGTCGCTTTCAGGAAGTCGCCCGGATCCGATAGGCAGCGCGATCGCGCCCCGGCATCTGGCTTATTCCGTTTTGCGGTTAGAGGTGTCTCGCTGTGTTTTTGCTTGTAGAGTCGCCACGCCGTTTTTATTAAGCCCAAAACATTGAAAAAGGGCATCAGTTTAAAAAAAAAACTATTTTTGTGTGATGAAATTTTGAGTTCGGAGGTCAGATGACTCCTCGGGAAGAGAATATTAGAATATTAGAGCTCACCCAAGTCGCCTCGTAAAAACGAGTCTTTCGGTACCCCTTATATTCTTTAAATGTTGTGTGTGTGTGTATGTGCTTTTAAAAATGCATGCTATATCGGATGTCTACATTGTACACTGCTTTATTGAAATATATTAAAATAGTGTAGGAAGGAAGCCTTACCAATGTTGGTTCGTGTCTGTCTTCCACGGGGGAATAGTGTTTGAGGATGGAATAGTGTTTCGGGACGGACCGGGATTGCTTCGGGATGAGCCGGTTGTCTGCGGACAGAGTTTCGGCGTGCGTTGGGATTGCAGGGATCACTTGGACAGAGGTTCGGCGTGCGTTGGGATCGCAGGGATCACTCGGGCAGAGGTTCGGCGTGCGTTGGGATCGCAGGGATCACTCGGGCAGAGGTTCGGCGTGGGCCAGAATCGGCGGTTTGACTCGGAAAGAGCCGGAACGCCTCGGGAAAGACCAGGCAAGGCCTCGGAGTACCACGAGGGGCCTCAGAGTACCTCGAGAGTGCCTCGGGGCAGCGCGAGAGTGTCGCGGGAGCGCTCGGAGAGGCTTCAGAGCACCACAAGGGAGCTCGGAAGGCCTCGGAAGGATCCAAAAGGGGCCGGGAGTGCCTCGAGAGGACTTAGAGGGATGCCAGAAGGCTGGGGGGAGAGGAGAGAAGAGGGAGATGTGTGAAATGAGGGAGGGGGAGCCCTCTATTTATAGTACCCAGATTTGTGCAAGAAGGTCCGTACGGACCTTCCAGGTAATCCAAGTTTTTGGTTTTCCTCGATTTGAGGGAACATGTGGACTTTAAGAAGATTCAGCCATGATGATATCTGGTAGCAAGAAGTTCCGTACAGACCATCTTGCATGCATAAAGGTCCGTACTGACCCCCCATGTAGCTGAGTAATTATTACTTTCGGGATTTGAGGGAATATCTTGGACTTTAAGAGGATTCAGTAATCATGGCAACAAAGAGGTCCGTACAGACCACATTTGCATTTCCAATTTCTGAAAAATTCCTATGAGGTCCTTTTGTGCTTTTTTGTCCCAGAAAGGTCCCTCCCTTGATTTGGTTGGGGGGGTTTTGAGGTTTTTGAGTGTCACGGGTCTTCGAGACTGCGTTTGTGTGAGTCTGCGGTGTTTTTCGTGTGTTCGGAAGAGGATGATCCAGATTGGGGTACTTACAGAAGCCCCTCGACGACATCACTTACGGAGGAAGTGGGGTCGTCGATAAGATAAGGGTCCTGATCTGGATCGCGTGCTGGGAGAGGAAGTGATCGTGTAGGTCGGTTTGTGAGGACATGGCGGTGTCCTGTTGTGTGATCGTTTAGGTTAGTTGGCTGGACCTTGTGATAGGATTCCTACGTATCCATAGCGGGAATCAAGCCTGATCGTAGTTCATGTGTGGGGTGAGTGTTGTTGTGTACGAGGACGTGAGATGTCCTCTAACTGGAACTCTGTGTGTGGATGCGATGGTATCCTGTGGGTGACCGCATAGGTCGGTGGTAAGGACGTGGAGGCGTCCTGGGTGACCGTATAGGTCGGTGGTAAGGACGTGGAGGCATCCTGGGTGACCGTATAGGTCGGTGGTAAGGACGTGGAGGCGTCCTGGGTGACCGTATAGGTCGGTGGTAAGGACGTGGAGGCGTCCTGGGTGATCGTATAGGTCGGTGGTAAGGACGTGGAGGCGTCCTGGGTGACCATATAGGTCGATGGTAAGGACGTGGAGGCGTCCTGGGTGACCGTATAGGTCGATGGAAAGGACGTGGAGGCGTCCTGGGTGACCGTCTAGGTCGGTGATAAGGACGTGGAGGCGTCTTGGGTGACCGTATAGGTCGGTGGTAAGGACGTGGAGGCATCCTGGGTGACCGTATAGGTCGGTGGTAAGGACGTGGAGGCGTCCTGGGTGACCATATAGGTCGATGGTAAGGACGTGAAGGCGTCCTGGGTGACTGTATAGGTCGATGGTAAGGACGTGGAGGCGTCCTGGGTGACCGTATAGGTCGATGGTAAGGACGTGGAGGCGTCCTGGATGACCGTATAGGTCGATGGTTGTAGACACCCCATTCTGAACTCATAATTACATGATTACACTACTCTTCATCTCTTTTTTGTGATTTGATGAAAGCATATCAGTTTCGTCAAGTTTCGTTAAGTTTCTAACTAACCTCGTTAGTATTGGACCTAACTGACTAACGAAACAACTGAAGAGGACAAAATGGTTATTTGACTAGTTTTCTCGCGCGGAAT
The DNA here is from genome assembly GCA_022495995.1 of Adenophora triphylla var. japonica. NCBI lineage: Eukaryota > Viridiplantae > Streptophyta > Magnoliopsida > Asterales > Campanulaceae > Adenophora > Adenophora triphylla. The sequence goes on from JAFEMH010002792.1 coordinate 148,767, forward strand.
AGCGTGTCTCGCGCGAGACAACTCCTAGCCAGGATGTGCATAATCAATTTCCTTCTCCGTTTCAACCTCTCTTCTTGATAAATATCATCAAATCCGGGTATCCAATCATGATAGGGTTCTGGAAGCTTCCTTGGGAGGAGTCCCAATTCACTTGAGTCCCCTAAACTTGGTGACCAAGTCATGCATCCATCTCTTTAACCCCTATAAATACTTGATGACTTCCAGTATTTCAGAGGTTGATAATTCCACAATTCACACACATTTTACTGGTTTCTCTCCTTGAAAGATTCCTGTAAAATCACCCCTAAAATCACCTCAAAGTTTGTTTGTCAACCTTGTTGATAAACAAACTTCAAAGCCCGAGCCGAGGATTGAGGCAAAGCTTTGTCCGCATCAAGATCCGAATCAAGGATTGAGGCGAAGCTCTGTCCGCATCAAGATCCGACTCTAAACTTGAGTCGAAACTCTGTCCGAATCTCTTCTCAAAAGGTAATCATCCTTTAAACTTCTGTTTCTCTTCTCAATCCCTCTATTGATTTTAGAGTAGTGTAATCCCATCAAAAGGATTAGCCTAGAGTCCCTTCAATCAATGGAGGCGATCTCGAAGCATACAATCCGACATTCCTAATTAATAAATTAATTAGGGTTTATTTGTTTCTTTTATTGTTCTTTAGATTGATTAGAATAATGACACCCAATTAGCAAGACCAATCTTCGAATTGGGTGGAATGGATGCTCCTTGACCTACCCATTCCATAACTTAACCCTCGAACCCTTAAATCTCTTGAAAATATTAAAAAGGTTTTTCTTATTGTTTTCCATCAATAAATAATAAGTGGCGACTCCGAGATGTATGAAAAAAATCACGCATCGCTATAGTGGCGACTCCGCTGGGGACAATTAATTAAGAGGGTTAGACTTGCGTTACAATTGGGTGTTATTAATATTTTCAATTTTCTGTTTAAAATCTGATTTTTTTTCTGAAATTTTTGGAATTTTTTGACACTGTTTTCATCAAAAAAAAAATTACTGTGCGAATGCTTGTCCAGCGCGGGACAAAATTGTCCCGCGCGAGATATTGTCACGGCAGACCCAAGCATGGAATTATCATTTGTTGACTTCTCCTTTCAGCATTTGACCTCACTAAGCAAAAAGGCTGCAGTGCAGTTGACTTTTCTTTAATAAAAAAAGGTTGACTACTCACTTTTAAAAAAAAATAAAAATATTTGTTGACTTTCTATTCATAGTTGACTGTTTCCAAAATTAAAAAAAAACAAAACTTGGTCAGTTTGACTTTATTCAAAAGCTTGACCACCATTTAAAAAAAAATAAACAAAAAAAAAAAAAACAGTTTCAAGAAAACTTCAAAAAAAATTTCCAGAAAAATCAAATAAATTGTTATTTCTATTTTGCTTGTATTAATTTTATTTTTCAGGGTAGAATAATTAATTTATTACTTGAACTATATACCTGCATGCGATTGGTTTTTTAATTTAAAGTCCGGTCCATGAAGGATTCGGGAGTTGTAATTTAAATTAATTAATTTATTTCTCTCTCCTTTATGTGGAACTACGACGGCCTGAGTCTTCCTAATTTGGGAGAAACGTAGGCAACCACTTTGTGCGGCCACTATCTGTTTTTCAATTTATTTAAAAAAAAAACTCTCTATTTTCTCTATCACCTAGATTGACTCTCACACATGCGCACTCATATTATATCTGTCATTGCACTACATACCCTTTATAAACCCGGGACCCACACTAAGGACGGATGACGGTAACCACCTAGTCGCCGGTCTCTCCGAAGTTGAATCACCCCACTCCGCGTATTCAATCCACCTAGATTGTCATATCGCGGGAAGCCTAGCCTTTCAGCCCTGCATCGCCACATATCATGTAGTATATTTTCTAGGGACACTCCGTGACCGGTCGGTTTTGACTTGGTAATCTTTCTTATCTTTGACCAAAATAAAGCTAATGTAAAATTGACTATCGAGAAAGGATTCGAAAAAGTCCCTTCGGAAAAAGAAAAATTCCATTCGAAAATGTCCCTTCGAAATGACCCTTGCGAAAGTCCCTTTAAAGAAAAAAAATCATTTCGGTCAATTTTACGTGGCTTTAGTTTACAAAGAATAGTCAATTACTGAGTCCCTAGGTTTGGTTCGAATTACGTATACTTGCAAGATTTACCTAGGATGCTAGATAGAAAACGGATCTTTGTCTGTCCGACCATGAATTTAGGAAATAAAAAGAGGAAAAATCCATCTTTCCGAATGATTGTCTCGTGCGAGATGACCGTGTCTCGCGCGAGACTTTATTTGCAGATTTCGTGTTTGTGATTGATAATCGATGTGCGCTCCCTCCTTGAGTCAAAACTCCGTCTCTAATAAAAATAAAACTTCAAAAAAATCGCTCGTGAGGTAATTTTAACCATCATCCTTTTCTCCATCTAGGATCGTTTGAGGCTAATCTTCTAAGAGGCGTTTCGTTGGGATATCTCTAGTTCATCTCTAAGGCCGTCAAGCTCCGTTACCTCTCCAATGGCAACTACTCCGTCTACTCTCTATGCAAGTGGTACCCCCAAATAGGATAAGCAAGTCGTAGAATTCACATCCAAGGAAATCAAGACTCTCAAGAACCATCTCGAGCAAGAAAAAATGGCTCATGTTCAACAAATTTCCACCCTCGAGACAAAACTCAACAAGCTAGAAATCATGGAAACCATGGATCCAAGAGACAAGTACACTCAAAGCAATGAGCGTGAACATAAAGAGGTTGAGTCAATCATTAAGGCATGTATCGCTGATCTGTGTTCCCAAATGGAGTCCAACATAAAAGCCCAAGTGGAAGTCGAATTAAGGGCCCAAATCGAGGATGAATGTCAAGCCTACATGCAAGCACAACAAAGGTACTATGAAGAAAAGATCAAGATACTTCACAAAATGATCGAACTCAACGAGGAAAGGTCTCGACCCGACAAGGGAGGAAAATATGGAGATCATGCTTACCTTAAGGAATCCAACCAAGAAAGGCTCCATGACCTTAGTAGATTCACCAATCCTAAGTCATTTGTTGCTCCCCATCCTGAAAGAAAGCGAAAAGATAGACGATATGTCCAATTTGAAGGAATTACCCAAGAAGGTATCTTTGACATCCTCGTAGAAGAAGGAAAAATTAAGCCTAGAAAAGGAAATCCTCCTGGGAAAAGCTCTCATCCCAATCATGATCCTTACTCGTTTTGTAAATTCCACAACTATAGTGGCCATGACACCAATGACTGCCATCATTTGAAGGATGTAATCCAAGACTTGTATGAAGCCGGGAAGATCAACTGAAGCATCACCACCTTGGGGCTCCGATTGTCCTTTCCCTTTTTCCTTTGAAAAAAAAAGAAAAAAAAATAGATTAGAGCAACTTCCTAGTATGTTCTCGAAGAGTCTTTCTGTCATTTCTAGTCCATCTCCCTCCTCTCTAGTTTGTGTCAAATAAACTATCGAGTCTGTTTCAAATTTTCTTATCAATAAAAGTTATCTCTTTATCCTAAACACTTTCCCAAAAGTTGTTTTCTTTATGAGTATCATTTAATCCATGCTGAATAGTGGACCCTCATTCCTTAAATCATCACGAAAAATAGAAACTTCTAAACAAGTTTGAAATGAAACTATTCTTAGAAGGCTTAAGGCTAAACATCACTCATGTTGAAAGTCGAAGGTCAACAAGCGAAGGAAGCCAAATGCGCTGCTATCAACATTCATCCCAAGAAGAGTGGGGCTACTCAATTCAAGGCTTTGAGAGTACAAAAAAAAAAAAAAGCTCGCTAGGACAAAACTCCTCAAATCGTCCTAGGCAAAAATAGAGCATAAAAAAAAAAAAAAAGAGAAAAAAGAGAGAGAGAAAAAGAAAAACTCTCAAGCCTTCATCGCCCCAAAAGGATGGAATTTCAACAAAGACAAGAAGGACTCTCCCACAGAGAAAAAGAGTCAAGTAATACCAACGAAGAAAAGAGGATTCCTCAACATCCTCTTACCATGAAGCCTGAATGGCAGCGCAAATGAAGAAGACTTTCAACGTCAATCCATAAAGAAAAATGTTTAGCCTTAAGTCGTGCTAATGTTGAGTTTTCTTTTCAAACTCGTTAAGAAATTTCTAGATGATGCAAGGTCCATTAAAAGTAGAACAAATTTTCTAGATCTTTGAGCCATATAGCGTTCTTTGTTGAGTTTAGGGGCTTCCTCTTAGCCATTCTCATACACACTCTCGAAATCCAAGTATCAAAACTGGGGCTTCCTAACTTTTCCTCCCCCAGTCAATCTCTACTTAAACTCTAAAGAGTAATCAAATCTACATTAGGAGCTTTACCCTTTTGCTTCTCTCTCTCATCATCAGAGATACACTCCCCCATAAAAGAGTCAATGCTTGGATCACCTTCCAAAAAATAGAGTCTGTCTCTCCTCAACTCAACCTGAGATCTCATCTTTCTCCTTAATGAGGTTCTTCCAACTGAGTCCCCTTAGAGTAAACATACTTTTCAAAAAAAATGGCTCGCTAGGTTGAAAACTCGTAAAGAGTGGCCTAGGCAAAAGTTAGAGCACAAAAACAAAAGACGCAAAAGAGATGCCCGCTAGATTGAAAACCCGAAAGGGCGGTCTAGGCAAAAACCAGGGTGCGTCACAAAAAAAAAATTCAAAGGGAAAAAGGAGGGGATCCTTCTTCAATTCACGCAGCCTCTCAAGCCTGTTCACGAAGTCATCTACAACATATAAGAAGTCTTAGGGCTTAATGTCAAGAGAAGCCTTGGAAAATACGTGCTTTGGAGTAGGCAGCATAAGTTCTACATAGCAAAAGCCATTGGAGTGGTTTAGACCTTGTTCAGTCAATGATCATCACATGAGAAACTTGGGGCTTGACGATGAAAAAGTCCTGCGACAACGAAAAATTCTTGAAGTATCCTGACCTTAGCGTTGAACTTGGGTTATCTCAACGGAATCCTATTTAGACGATTGTCTCATTTGATCTTTAGATGGACCTCACGAGTTGGTCTTCTAAACCAAAATCTAAATCACACAAACAATTTTCAATTCTCACATAATAGAACTCATTCTTCCCGCTGATTCTTGGAGTCGAGTGCACAATGATCATCTTGAACAAACAAATGCTTAAGTGAATATATGTTGTTATGCAAATGCTTTCACTAATCCTCTTGCAGGAATTAAAGTGTGTAAAGCACGTCAAGTGCCTACTTTCAAGAATTAAATTCAAACATGTTGAGTGTTTGGATTTAGCTTGCCATCTACTTCTCCATCTATCAATGCATCCAATTAAGTGCGTCGAGCATCTCTTCAAGCGTCAAGCATCCATCACATCAAGTGCCATGCGTCAAGCATACCCCAACAAAAGCTTGGTCTTGAATTGCCAGGATCGTCACTTCAAGAAAAGCCCGGTCTTGAATCGCCAGAATCGTCAACAATTAGGTGTGTCAAGCATCTACAGGTAGTATGTCGAGCACTCACCAACAAAAAGCCCGGTCTTGAATCGCCAGGATCGTCACCAATTAGGTGTGTCAAGCATCTACAGGTAGTATGTCGAGTACTCACCAACAAAAAAAAGCCCGGTCTTGAATCACCAGGATCGTCACCAACAAAAAGCCCGGTCTTGAATCGCCAGGATCGTCACCAACAAAAGCCCGGTCTTGAATCGCCAGGATCGTCACCAATTAGGTGTGTCAAGCATCTACAGGTAGTATGTCGAGTACTCACCAACAAAAAGCTCGGTCTTGAATCGCCAGGATCGTCACCAAGAAAAGCCCGGTCTTGAATAGCCAGGATCGTCACCAATTAGGTGTGTCAAGCATCTAGGGTCAGTATGTCAAATACTTACCTCAACAAAAGCCCGGTCTTGAATCGCCAGGATCGTCACCTCAACAAAAGCTCGATCCCGAATCGCTATGATCGTCACCTCACTTCAGTCTCAAAAGACAAATCATTCGAATGCAAAGGACCGGACAAGTAAACCTTTGTTTTCTAACATCTTCCCCCGCAGGTTCGGAGTCCAAACAGACGAATCTTCAGACAGACATGTATATTCAGAATTGGATCATGATTTGATTCCTCAGTATGAATTTGCCTTTTCAAAAATAAAATCTCCTCTATTTGCAAAAAATGATTTTCAAAATACCTAAAGCAACCTTTTCGTGTTTTGGAGTCGAACTACGTTTTGGTCTGATTCTCCGATAGAGATACGCAGGCAGCTGAGCGGCACGACCATCCCAGCGTTCAGAATGATGTCTTTTCTATCGACGACACTTCTTCTTTCATAAGACCTATCGTCGAGGGGCTCTGTAGACACTCCATTCTGAACTCATAATTACATGATTACACTACTCTTCATCTCTCTTTTCTGTTTTGATGAAAGCATATCAGTTTCGTCAAGTTTCATTAAGTTTCTAACTAACCTCGTTAGTTTTGGACCTAACTGACTAACGGAACAACTGAAGAGGACAAAATGGTCATTTGACTAGTTATCTCGCGCGGAATAGCGTGTCTCGCGCGAGACAACCCCTGGGCAGGATGTGCAGAATCACTTTCCTTCTCCGTTTCAACCTCTCTTCTTGATAAATATCATCAAATCCGGGTATCCAATCATGATAGGGTTCTGGAAGCTTCCTTGGGAGGAGTCCCAATCCACTTGAGTTTCCTAAACTTGGTGACCAAGTCATGCATCCACCTCTTTAACCCCTATAAATACTTGATGACTTCCAGTATTTCAGAGGTCGATAATTCCACAATTCACACACATTTTACTGGTTTCTCTCCTTGAAAGATTCCTGTAAAATCACCCCTAAAATCACCCCTAAAATCACCTCAAAGTTTGTTTGTCAACCTTGTTGATAAACAAACATCAAAGCCCGAGCCGATGATTGAGGCAAAGCTCTGTCCGCATCAAGATCCGAATCAAGGATTGAGGCGAAGCTCTGTTCGCATCAAGATCCGACTCTAAACTTGAGTCGAAACTCTATCCGAATCTCTTCTCAAAAGGTAATCATCCTTTAAACTTTCGTTTCTCTTCTCAATCCCTCTATTGATTTTAGAGTAGTGTAATCCCATCAAAATGATTAGCCTAGAGTCCCTTCAATCAATGGAGGCGATCTCGAAGCATACAATCCGAAATTCCTAATTAATAAATTAATTAGGGTTTATTTGTTTCTTTTATTGTTCTTTAGATTGATTAGAATAATAACACCCAATTAGCTAGACCAATCTTCGGATTGGGTGGAATGGATGCTCCTTGACCTACCCATTCCATAACTTAACCCCCGAACCCTTAAATCTCTTGAAAATATCAAAAAGGTTTTTCTTATTGTTTTCCATCAATAAATAATAAGTGGCGACTCCGAGATGTTTAAAAAATTCACGCATTGCTACAATGGTAAGGACGTGGAGGCGTCCTGGGTGACCGTATAGGTCGGTGGTAAGGACGTGGAGGCGTCCTGGGTGACCGTATAGGTCAATGGTAAGGACGTGGAGGCGTCCTGGGTGACCATATAAGTCGATGGTAAGGACGTGGAGGTGTCCTGGATGACCGTATAGGTCGATGGTAAGGACGTGGAGGCGTCCTGGGTGACCGTATAGGTCGGTGGTAAGGACGTGGAGGCGTCCTGGGTGACCGTATAGGTCGATGGTAAGGACGTGGAGGCGTCCTGGGTGACCGTATAGGTCGATGGTAAGGACGTGGAGGCATCCTGGGTGACCGTATAGGTAGATGGTAAGGACGTGGAGGCATCCTGGGTGACCGTATAGGTCGGTGGTAAGGACGTGGAGGCGTCCTGGGTGACCGCATAAGTCGATGGTAAGGACGTGGAGGCGTCCTGGGTAACCGTATAGGTCGATGGCTGGACCCTGTGATAGGATTTCTACGTATCCCTAGCGGGAATCAAGCCTGGTCGTAGTTCAGATGTCGTGAAATTGCGAGTGTATGCGGGCGTGATGGTGCCCTGAAGTGTCGTGTGATCGCCGAGGTCGACTGTGAGGACGTGGTGGCGCCCTGAGATGGAAATTTTACGATTTTCCGAATTGGGTGGTTTAAAGCCTTTCGGGCTGGGAATAATGATTTGGGAGGTTTATACGGTCTTCCGGACCAAGTGGTTTAAAGCCTTCCGGGCTGGAGATAGTGATGGGGGAGGTTTATACGGTCTTCCGGACCGAGTGGTTTAAAGCCTTCCGGGCTGGAGGTATGTCATGTATGAGGACTTGATTCATCTTCTTACTGCGGTTGTGTCATGTATGAGGACTTGATTCGTCTTCTGGCTGCGGTTGTGTCATCTATGAGGACTTGATTCGTCTTCTGACTGCGGTTGGCGGAGGCGTGGCTGCCTTGTGCTTCGATTGTTAGAGGTGTGGATGCCTCACGTTTTGTCCGCTGGGGAAAAGGTTGGACTTACGATGACTGCCGGTGTTCATCTGCTGAGGATATGTGGCCTTATAGGGGCTCTTTCCGCTGAAAAGGTGGCTTCGGGCTTACTTTGATGGCCGGTGGTTGATTCACCGTTTGGCGTTTTGGAGGCGTTTTGTGCCTTTAGATTTGTGCTTGGAGGTGCTGGCTCCTTTTGCGCTTTTTTTACCGTTTAGTGGGCGAGGTCCGGGCTTACGATGACGGCCGGTGGTTGCGTTGCCATTTAGTGGGCGAAATCCGGGCTTACGATGACGGCCGGTGGTTGCGTTGCCGTTTAGTGGGCGAAATCCGGACTTACGATGATGGCCGGTGGTTGCGTTGCCGTTTAGTGGGCGAAATCCGGGCTTACGATGACGGCCGGTGTTGGTTTTGTTGGGTTGAGGACCAAACTGCATTGAATCTGTTGAAATAGGCCTTTGGACAGCCAGGGGCAAAGATTATAAGGGCAAAGAAGTAATTTGGCCTCATGTTGCAAGAAGGTCCGTACGGATCTTCACCCTCTGCAAAGAGGTCCGTACGGACCAATGTTGATTTTTACAGTTCCCAGGTTTTGACCAGCTTCAGCACCGAGGCAAACCTTCATTCTTCTTCTTCCAGTTCGTGAACCGCCGAGAGAAAGGAAGAGAAAACTCCATTGTTGCTCCAAATTGCTTAGAAAATCCTCCATAATTTAGCTTGAATTGCTTCTCAATGGCGGAAAGATCAAGGAGAGGTCGTCGTCAACGGAGCCAAGAGGAGATCAAGCAAAGGGCGGAACTTCAAAGGAATTGCACTTCCTTCGCGCCTTCGTCGAGAAACCCGGATGTGTTTGTTGTGGGTAAAAATCAGGATTGCTACATCTTGAGTTTTTATCAGCATGTCAACATCTTCACTCTCGAAGGCAAGGTAAAAATTATTTACTTAAATTATTTAATTATTTATTTCTGTTATATTTTAATTACAGGGATAAAAAGTACGTGGGAAAAACGTGTCCAACAGACTCCTTTCAACGGCTTGGAAGACTAAGTCAAGATGTTGATAACTCACCGAGATTATAGGGAGTTTGTTAGGACTTTATCTTTTTTGTTATTTTCTTTCTTATTTATAAGCTTATGGCTGGAAACAAAAACACACACAAGAACACATGCACTACATTCACACAGCTCAAAATACTTTGTAATCCGCCATAGCTTACCGCTTTGTAATTCACTATTAATATAATTGTTTGGGAAGGTAGGTGCTCATAATCACCTCCCGAGGTTTTGTGCCGGCGAGATAGTTATCTCAAGGGTTTTTCTCGTTATATGATCGAGTCATCTTGATTACTTTGTTGCATCAATTATATTCCATTGCACCCTCCTTAGTTTCATTTCAATTTCTATCATTGTTGACTGTTTTTAGCCAAAACAGTTTGGCGCCCACCGAGGGGCCATTGGTTTTTTAATTTGTTCAAGATTCTTACGTTTCTACCATGTCTACCCAACCTTTGACTTCCGCCGTCACCAAAGCCCTTCCTAGCAGTGTGAATCCTCAAACCAGTAGCTGGTCAACAACCGGAGGCCAAGAAACATTGCCTCCTCCTCCTCCTGTGAATTCTGGCAAGAAGCAGATGTCGCCATCTTCTGATCTTGAGATCAAGAGCATGTTGATGCAGATGAAGAATCAGCTGGATCGTCAACATAATAGCACCTCCTTGATAGCCGAAAGCTTGATCAAGGTGCAAAAAGAGCAGGAGTTACTTTCCAAAAGAATGGATAATGTCTCTCCTTACCGTCCTAGAGTCCTTGATTTCAACATTGGGGACAGCTCTCAAACTTTCAATGAATTCCTACCAATGGCTTCATCTATGAGGATGTCAACATCTTCTCCTCCCGTTACTACTTCTGTGGCGATGTCGACACCCTTAGCTACCAGTGCCTACAGGATGACCTTTCCAGAAGGGCCCATCTTCACTAATAGCACTGTTCTGACATCCTCTACAGATAATGTTAATCCTTTCGTTAATTTCAATACTAATTTTGTTTTGGATAATACTGCTCGTACAACTAACCCTTTTGCAGGAACCTACATTGCAAATCAGCTTCAAGAATTGAGAGATATGATCATGAATGTGCCAGGTGTCACCCCGCCTATCCAGCAAGTCTCCCCAACATGTTATAATCAATCTCGCTTTACTCCAGCTATTGCACATGTCGACATCCCGAAAGGATTCAGCGTCCCTGCCATGAAATTGTATGATGGAAGTTCTGATCTTGAGGAGCATGTCGCCCACTACCAAGAAAAGATGGAGATTGTTCGCATCCCGCTCCAGTTTTGTGAGGCCTGTTTGTGTCGAGGATTCGGTTCAACATTAGTAGGCCCGGCATTGAAGTGGCTGATCCGTCAACCTCCTGGCTCTATTGGCTCATTTGCTCAACTTGTCAACCTCTTCAACAATCAATTTTCTTGCAGCCGGCAATTTGAAAAGCTCACCAGCGACCTTTATCGTATCACTCAGCAACCCAATGAAGCATTAAAAGACTTTGTTAACAGGTTTAATAAAGAAGTCTTGGAGATCCCCAACCTGGACATGGCAACAGCTGTAGAAGCTTTCAAAATGGGCTTGAAGAAGGATTCCCTTTACTATGAGGATCTGGTGATGAACCCGTGCAAGAAAATGGAAGATATCCGAAATTGGGCCCTAAGATTTATCAGGCTGGAAGAGGACAAGATGCAGCAATCCAAGAATCCTGACAAAGCTTCAACATATGACCATCCTGACAGGAAGATAGATTCATCTCATCAAAAGCAGAGTAGATCTAGACCATACCACAGAAATAACCATAACAATGTCAATTATGTGGAGGATGATGGAGATGATGATGATATTGAATCTCCTAAAATTTCTGATTATTGTTTTTCTGTTGATGTCTCAGGTATTTTGTGTGCAATGAGCAATCTTGGAGATAAAGCAAGGTGGCCTCGAAAGACTGACAAGTCATCCGGATGGAAGGACAAATCCAAATGGTGCGCCTATCATGAAGATTTTGGACATTTTACCGAAGATTGCATCGCCTTGAGGAGAGAGATTAGTTACCTGTTGTCTAAGGGATATCTTAAAGAGCTCCTTGGGAAACACAAGACCAAGATAGAGAACAAAGAACAAAGAACCCGTTGCAACCAGACCACCATCTCCTCCAGCGGTAACAAAGGTAATTAATGTTTTTAGTGGTGGTTCTGATATTTGTGGTACTTCTTATTATGCAGCTAAGAGATTCGCTAAGCAAGCTAAGGATGAGAAACCCGAGAGATCCTCCAAGATGTCACAGCTCACATCTCAAGATGTCATCTCCTTCGAAGAAAGTGACTGGGACAATGTTATGGATCCACATCATGACGCCTTGGTCGTTGCACTTCAGATAGCCAACTGTAAGGTCAGACGTATCCTAATAGATGGGGGCAGCTCTGTGAATCTCATCATGCTGGATGCTCTGAAGGAAATGAAGATCCCTGAAGACAGCATTGTAAAAAGGACCTCGGTGCTCGTGGGTTTCAGTGGAGAAACCAAAAGTACAGTGGGTGAAATTACACTTCCAGTCTACGTCGAGGGTATCAATTCCATGGAGAAATTATGTGTAATTGATAGTGCAACTTGTTATAATGTAATCCTGGGAAGACCGTGGATCCATGGGATGAAGGCTGTACCATCCACCTATCATCAATGTGTCAAGATGCCGACACCTTGGGGTGTTGTCAAGGTTTACAGTGATCAACAATCAGCTAAAGAATGTTATATGACTTCCATGAAGGCATCAACAACCCCTAAGATGGCATAGCAATTACAGAGAAAGGCCCGTGAGGTTCTGGAGGCGAAAGAGCATGATTTAAAAGAGATACTCTTAGATCCTTCAAACCCAGATCTCGAGGTGCTGGTTGGCCAAGATGTTCCAGCAGAAATAGAAGAAGACCTTATTAATCTTTTGAAAAGCAGGATTGGAAGCTTCGCATGGAAACATGAAGATATGACAGGCATCAGTAAAGATGTAATCACCCACAAACTCAACATTAATCCATCCTTTAGACCAATCCACCAAAAGAGAAGGAAGTTCGCACAGGAAAGGAATATTATCATTCAAGAAGAAGTGGACAGACTGCTCAAAGCTAAGATGATCAGAGAGGTCGAATACCCAAGATGGCTAGCCAATGTGGTGGTAGTAGAAAAGAAGTACGGAAAATGGAGAGTTTGTGTTGACTTCACAGACTTGAACAAAGCTTGTCCAAAAGATCCTTTCCCCTTGCCACACATTGATACTCTGGTAGATGCTACTTCTGGGCATGAAGTGTTGACTTTCCTAGATGCGTCTTCAGGATTCCAGCAAATCCAGATTGAGCCATCCGACCAAGAGGATACCGCCTTCATCACCCCAACAGGTATTTATTGTTATATTGCAATGCCTTTTGAACTAAGAAATGCAGGTGCTACATACCAGAGGCTAGTCAACATGATGTTCAAAGAGAAGATTGGGGACACTATGGAGGTATACATCAACGATATGGTGATAAAGTCGAAGATGGCTGAATATCATGTTCGAGATCTTGCTCAAACATTTGACATTCTAGACAAGTTCAACATGAAGCTGAACCCAGGAAAGTGCAATTTTGGCATGAAGTCCGGGAAATTCTTGGGGTACATAGTGACGCAGAGAGGGATAGAAGCAAGCCCAGAGCAAATAAAAGCTATCATCAACTTAACGTCACCCAAATCCATAAAAGATGTTCAAAGATTGACAGGGAAGGTGGCAGCATTGAATCGATTCATCTCAAAATCCTCAGACAGAAGCAAGCCGTTCTATGACATCTTAAAGAAGAATTCTATGTTCGAGTGGACTGATAAGCATGAACAAGCCTTTCAAGATTTGAAGCTGTACCTGTCAACACCTCCCCTTCTTTCAAAGCCTCAAGAAGGTGAGCCATTGTGTGTCTACTTAGCTGTCTCCGAAACCGCAGTTAGTGCCGTCCTGGTCCGTGATCAAGATTGCATCCAGCAGCCATTATACTATGTAAGTAAAACATTGCTCGATGCGGAAACCAGGTATTCACACCTTGAAAAATTAATATTAGCTTTAATTTCTGCTTCAATTGAGTTAAGGCATTATTTTGAAACTCATGTTATTGTCATTCGTACTAACTATCCAATAAAAAGTGTTATGAGAAAACCAGAAATGTCAGGAAGGATGGCCAAGTGGTCCGTACAGTTAAGCACTTATGACATCAAATATGAGCCTAGAACAGCAATAAAATCACAAGCACTTGCAGATTTTGTGACAGACTTTAGTCCAAGTATGCAACCAGAAGTAGAACTTGAGGTCCAACAACTCCAAGATGGGGACATCTTGAGGATGTGGACTCTATTCACAGATGGTGCTTCTAATATGAGGGGCACAAGGCTAGGTGTTGTCCTAAAGTCACCATAAGGGGACATCCTACCCCAGGCCATCCGTTGTGATTTTAAAGCCACCAATAATGAAGCAGAGTATGAAGCCTTAATCGTGGGCCTAACCTTGGCTCTAGACATGAACATTAAAGCAATACATGTATATAGTGATTCATTATTACTTGTAAATCATTTTAACGGTTCTTATGCAGCAAAAAATGCCAAGATGACAGCTTATTTGGGCATTGTAAAAATTTTGGCAAGCAAATTTCAAATATTCTCTTTCGAACAAATACCCCGAGAAGATAACTCTCAAGCAGATGCATTGGCTAATCTTGGATCGGCTTTCAAAAGCTTATCTCGTACTAATATCCCAATCATACATGTTGACATCCCCTATTTGTGGAAAGGTTAGAACTATTCTGCATAGATGACGACATTCCAGACAATCAGATGGAGATATCTTGGACGAAGCCAATAATCAAATATCTTCAAGATGGTACTATCCCTGATGAGGAAAAGAATGCTAGAGCATTCAGGGTAAGGATTTCAAGATTTATATTAATAGATAATATGTTATTTAAGAAATCATTTACAGGCCCGTATTTGAGATGTCTCGAAGCTGACCAAGCCAAAGAAGTCCTAAGAGAGTTACATGAAGGATCATGTGGTAACCATTCTGGGGGCAGAAGCTTATATACAAAGGCTCTAAGAATGGGTTATTACTGGCCAACAATGCGCCAAGATGCTGCCATCTTTGCCAAGAAATGTGATTCTTGCCAGAGGCATAGCGACATCTTGCACCAGCCTGCAGAATTGCTTCATCCAATCCTCTCTCCTTGGCCGTTCATGAGGTGGGGAATGGATATAGTAGAAAAATTGCCTAAAGCCCCTGGAGGAAAAGTATTCTTACTTGCTATGACTGATTATTTCTCTAAATGGGTTGAGGCTGAGTCCTATGTGCAAGTTCGTGATAAGGAAGTCATATTTTTCATTAAGAGAAATATATTTAGTAGGTTTGACATCCCCTCTGAAATAATATGTGACAACTGTTCTCAATTCATCAGCAAGAAGACGCAGGATTTCCTTGCTAGGTGGGGAGTAAAGATGTTGACATCCTCACCTGTGCATCCTTAGGCTAATGGCCAGGCAGAATCAAGCAACAAAATAATCATCAATAACCTAAAGAAGAGGCTAGATCAAAAGAAAGGAAGATGGGCAGAGGAGCTTCCCTTTGTCCTTTGGGCAGATAGAACCACACCAAAGAACGTGACAGGTCAAACCCCCTATTCTTTAGTGTTTGGAGCAGAAGCGGTCATCCCGGCAGAAGTTGTCATCCCCACTGCCAGATTCAAGATGATGACACCCGAGCAAAATGATACCAACCTGAGTCATGATCTGGACACCATTGACGAACTGAGGGACCTTGCTAAAATCAGGATAGCAGCATATCAACAAAAGATTGCAAGATCCTACAACAAGAATGTCAGATTGCAAAAATTCCAAGTTGGTGATTTAGTCCTACGAAAGGTGTTTCAGAATGCAAGAGAACCCAATGCTGGAAAAATGGCTCCCAAATGGGAAGGGCCATACCTAGTGGATGCTGAAGCAGGCAAATGTTCCTATTGGCTATCGACTCTAGAAGGAGCAAGGATTCCCAGAAGTTGGAATGCTATCCATCTCAAAACCTACTTTATGTAAGTTCGCATGATTATTTTACAAATAAAACCAAGGTACGATCTTTACCATTCTAAATTCAATAAAAGTATTTGTTTCTATTTTTATC
This sequence comes from Adenophora triphylla var. japonica, assembly GCA_022495995.1. Taxonomy (NCBI): domain Eukaryota; kingdom Viridiplantae; phylum Streptophyta; class Magnoliopsida; order Asterales; family Campanulaceae; genus Adenophora; species Adenophora triphylla. Next base: position 164,392 of record JAFEMH010002792.1, read on the forward strand.
TATTTTTTGTGGAATAATTACTAACTTAAGCATCGGAGGGGCGTTAGCCACCCCTAACATGTTTCTGTTTTGCAAGGAAACGAGAAACATTAGAATGAAACTCATTGGTTAACTCAGATGTAAGCATCCTCCCAGGAACTTAACATCCTAAATCAGGTACGGACTACCTCTTATTTAGAAAGTATTTTATTTTCTTTTATCAAATAAAATGTGGCATCAGAAAAGATGTCAAAATCTGTCATTAACTTGTTATTTTGCAAGAAGTTGACACCTTAAACTGGAAGTCTCCAAATTCAGTCCAAATCCTCGTGAAAACAACCGTTTTGAGACTGGCCATCTCACTTCCGCTTAAGGTACTTACTCCCTTCAAAGGTTTAAAGAAATTACATTCTTTCACCGCGTTAAGGTTTAAACACCTCGCCTGGAGCGCACGATGTCAACCTTGATTGAGATGTGTGGTGGGCCCGTATGTTTAATATATACGAATTACCCATCATCACTCAATCAATGAGTTAGACCCTAAGATCTTTACAATTGGTTATGACGCATACGTGTCATCTAAGAACAAACGATTATTGACATTTACATGTCAATCTAAGTAATTGCAAAGGATTTCTACATCCACTCGCAAGTTGTTACCATTTACGGAGAAGTTAAGATATCAACCTCCTAAAATCATTTTTCAAAAGATACTTGGGGAAAGTTTTTATCAAAACCCAAGCAAAAGTTTTCCTACAGAAAGCATAAACAGTGCTGGACCAACCCAACACTTGAAAAACAAATTGTCTTGGCCCTTATGGGCCGACTACAAACCAAAATATTATCTTTGGGACTGTGAGTACCCCGATCCGAACTCAAGTTTTGGATTCAATTTAATTAAATTCGGGCTTACACAAATTGCTAAGAAGCAATTAGAGTCCAAAAATCCCAGCAGCCCACCAATCCATTGGGCCTGCCAGCCACTTGGCCCATTATGGCCAAAAGATGTACGCTATCGTCCGACAAGGGACACTATGGCGGTTTAACTGCCTATGTCGTGCGACATAAGAAGCCCCAGCAGCCCACCAATCCATTGGGCCTGCCAGCCACTCGGCCCATTATGGCCAAAATGTGTACACTGTCGTCCGACAAGGGCCACTAAGGCGGTTTAGCTGCCTATGTCGTGCGACATAAGAAGCCCCATCAGGATGCCTATAAATAGAAGGCATGGCTGATCATTTTGAGAGGGAAGGGAGGAGGCAAGGAAGAGAGCCAAAGTGAGGGTCCAAACTCTGAGAGGAAAATCAGTAAAATAGGGGAAACTCTTGTCAAATAGAGTCTCTCCCTTTCCCTCTCTCTCACACACACACACTCACCTCCCTCCTCACACACACACACTTCAAGGTCAAGACTCCAAGAAGCTTCCTTTGGTGGTGATTGAAGGGGTAAACACCATACTATTGGTGATTCTACTTCGTGGACTACAATAGGTAGACCCTAAACCTCTCTCTCCCTTTAAATAAAGTCTTTAAATATACCTTGCATGCATACTTGCTCTCTTACCATGTAGAAATTGGGATTTTGCATGACAAAGGTGGTGGAGAAGTGAATCTTCAATATTCACTTCTCCCCACCTCAGATCTGGACATTTGGTGGTACACACACCAATAAAGTTTCAATCTTTGCCTAGCTACATTGGGTTAGGAAGTGATGGCTACTTCAAAGTGGCCATAAAACATGTGATTTATCACATTTGGTCACTAAAGCCATGTGATCTTCCCATAATACCCATATTATAGTATTATATTACTGTCTACAAATAATAAATATGCTTGGTTTGCTTGGGAAACAAAGGAGGAACCAAACAGACTGAAGAGCACTGAAACAGGCTCCCCATGTCGTGCGACATAAGTCTCCATGGAGACCCTGTGTCATACGACATGGGACTCCCAGAAGGCTGCAAAGCCATTCTTGGACTTCAGAATCTGCTAGGCCTATCCCTTTGTGACTCAAAGCCTACCTAAGCATCTTCTGGCTCATAAGCCGCTATTTGGGTGCCTAAACTCAGTTTGGACGCAACCCATTTGACAGAAGAGGATCACCATATGACATAGAAGACTTCAAAAGACTCTATGTCATGTGACATCCGTGTCGACAAAGCCTATCGTGACTTTGTCCACTCCCATCAACCCCAAATTGGGTTCTAGGCCACTAAATAGTGTCCTAAATGAGCAAAATAATGCCTTTTCATTTATCGAGTAGCTTTACCTCTGTAAGGGACAATATGTCCCAAAACCTCTGCCTTGTGATAAAAGATATCACGTGTAAAAAGGGTGCGGCCCCCTATCATGGCTCGTAAGTTGTATTCAGTTCCATACCATTAATGAAATCTAAGGCTTGCACACTTTACTCGTTGACACACATCGCACACACATTTTGAATGTCCATATTTGTCCAAATGTTGATTGAAAGTCCCGAAAGGGGCGTGTTGGGTGAACTCTCTAGTTCTTCCCAACACGTAACCAGACTCCCGGACTCAAAATCTCTTAAAATTAGGTTTTTCAATGTTTTCCTCTAAAAACAGCGTGGCGACTCAAAAGAAATATCATCACATATTTTTTCGGGCGAGCGTTCATTCAGTGGCGACTCTGCTGGGGACATTGAAAAACTTTTTGTTCTAAAAAATGAAGACGATACTTGGTATATAGGTGGAAACCACTAACCTTCCTGTATCGCTCCCTAACCCGGGTCTTGGGATAAACGGTGGTCTAACAATCCCACGTACCAGCATCATTCTTCTATTTTCTGAAAAAAGAGAAAAGTTTTTCTTAAGAGAGTCTAACTTTCTTCCAAATCAACTTGGACAATTTCGACATTCACCTTGTGTGTACATATGTGTCATTTTGTGTGCTCAAATGCACCTTGCCATGCTTTGGTATGTGGCACTATTGGAAGTCGGGGCTTCCCCTTTTGCAATTTGCTCTTCCCGTTGATCAGAACAGGGCAGGATGACGCTGGACTACAGCTACTGGTAAATTCTGACAATTGGGGCAGTCCCCTTTTGTCATGCTTTGACTCATTCTCTTGTTTTTCTTTTGCATACTGCATAAAAAGAAAAAACACATAAAAAAAAATCTTTTACAAAAAAGCAAAAAAATATTTTTCCTAGAAAATACCTTCACACTACTCGCACTCTACCCGCACATAGAGTTAGAACCCGGGAGTGTACGGCATCGCGGAAAGTGACATGTTTCGCTGACGTTTGAGCGCCTAAAGTCCTCCTAGCCAGTGAGTCAGCCAACACTTGTCCGTGACACACTTTCTACTGTGACCGGTTGGTTTTTGGCCAATACTTTTCAAAACATTTTAAACTCGGTTTTTCAAAATTTTCTCACAAAGTCCGAGTCATGCTTCGTCTTTGAAAACCTTGGCATACTCTCCCCCCTTCATGTCGGAATCACGACATAATTCCAACGTAAGTACACGTTAAGATCTCTACATATCTCGACGTAGGTACATATCGATTTCTCGGCGTGGCTTCGTGAGAAGTCATGACGCATTCTCGACATGTGTCAACACGGGACCATGTCGATTTCTTAACGCATACTAACAAGAGTTATGCCGAAATTTCGCCACCAAGTGACGAGAGGCCATGCCAGATTTCCAACTCGAAAAGAGGAGAGGTCATTGCGGTCTCGTACGTTCAAACGTACGCTCGACCCTCTCTCCTCCCGAGTTTAGACGTTGACTTGGACTTGGTTTTGAAAACCCAGAGTTTGACTTGTTTCGGCTCGTATGCCAATAGGTTCGTTCTCCCTTTCGGTCGGTGGGTTCCACGTGCCCTATAGGACCTCTGCCGGGATTGTCCGTCCCGGAGGTGCAATACAGGTGGAATACAGGGGGTCTATAGACGTAGTGATGGAACCCACTGATCCAGGAATAGAGCGTAGAATGCGAAAAGAAGGTTTCCCCCTTTTCCAACCATTCCTAGGATCAATAAAAATCATTTTTATAAAAAAAAATGTAAAAAAAAAAGGAGCATATGCATGAGTCCGTCCTCGGACTATCCTCTCTCCTACCTAAAACCGTTCTCTCCCCCCTTATAGCGAGCAAGTATTGGGTCAGAGTTTCGGGCGGTCGGTTAATCAGTCTCTCTCCAATCAAGGGTTCATTTCCAGCAGTCTCAGAAATGGCAGATTCGCAGGTCTCAGCGGGTTTGGGTCCGAACGCGAGTGTTATTCCAGCTCAGAATCAGAATGCCAGTCAAGGTGTAAGGCCGGATCGAGGTCAGAATGCGGGACAGGATGTCAAAGATTCTAAGTTTGGATTCCCTCTCGGCTCTGAAAGCAGTAAACGAACCAGTCCTCTCAGGTTCACTTCCTTCCATCAATATGCTCAGTCAACAAAGTTCACCCCCGTGACTTTTCCGGCCCGTTTCTTTGGACACCTTGTACTTGCTCCAGCTGCTCCATGGCCTCAAGTCCCTCCACTTCCACCAGTATCATGGGCACGTAACTGATCACTGCCTCGGTCTGCGGTAATGGAATCCAGGAGTTACAGAAAATGGAAAGCTCAAGCGTCCTGGCAATCTAACCAGCGAAGAGTAGCTAGGCTAGGGGTTACCTATCCTTAAAAAAAAAAATCTCTCAGTCAACCTTCGTAGGTTCTAGTACTCTCCTCTTTCAATCAAGTCCTTCTTGGACATTGTAATTAGTCTTCAATCTTCTATAAAAGAGTCTTCTTCTTTTCTTACTAGACTTAAGACATTATTTGCACATCTACATTACATTTAATGAAATGGTTTTATTTTATATGATCACTTGCATTACTCAACAAATAATCTCTTGAAGTAATTAACATTCCGATTAATCAGGGTGAGAAAGTCAACTAATGCCTTCCCCATACACTTTTCTTACCCCACAAAAAGCCTTCATCAAGCTATACGTCTCCCAATTCATGTCCTCACCATCACCTTGACCAAGTCAATGACGACGGCATCGTTAAGGGACAACAAAAGGCCACTCAGCTTCGAAAGATTGACCCCATGTCGACAACAACCTAGGAGCTCGCCTTGGCCCTCAGGTGCTTTAAAAAAAAAAAAAACTTAGTGCAAAAAGAGTAATGCCCAGCTAGGCTGAAAATTCCAAAAAAAAAGGGGCAGTCTAGGCAAAAAAAAACAGGGTTGCACATATAAAAAAAAATAAAAATAAAAAAAAAGAAAAAAAATATAGTGCAAAAAGAGTAATACTCAGCTAGGCTAAAAACCTTTTAAAGGGATAGTCTAGGCAAAAAACAGGGTTGCACATAAAAAAAAAAAAAATGAGGCCAAGGACCCAGCACCGCCAAACAAAAGCTTGACGGACAGGCAAAATCAAAGCTCGAAGAATAGATTTTGTCAATGGGGCGGTCGAAGCAAAGGCAGAAGCATCTCATAAGCCTTTAGGCACATGCAAATCCTTTCTCCCCCAATGAAAAACGAAAATCAGAAGCAACCGTCCAAAAATGACTTGGTCAAGGAATCACCCCAAGGCCCACGCCTCATCATCCAATCTTCTCATCAGAGCCTTTTCACTAAAGAAACCACAAATCCCATTTCCCAAAGCCAGAAACAATCCGGCCAAGGCCGAACTACGGCGACCTGAGCTCCTCACAATGAGAGGAACGTAGGCAACCAGGAATGGTCCGGTCGAAATCACAAACAAATCTCAGAAAAACCCGGTCTCACCAAAGACCTCCCTATACACAAACCTTTCTTTCACACCTAGCCAACCTTGATCCGCGACATTGGTTGACTTCCTCCTCATGATTGATCAGAATGTTTTTTCATATCGAGATTATTGTTTGAATAACCCGAACATCAATAAAGGGTTTTAAGCAATCTTGTGATCATTGTAAATAAAACAAGTTTTCAGATGTCTTGACAAGTTATCCTTTTCTACATCTTAGGAAAAATAGTGCTAAACACTGATTTTCTGTCAGCAGGGGCTTCCATACACTTTTACAAACCTTTCTACGCTTATACTCTCTCAAAAGAGTCAAACCCAAAGCGAGTTTTCGTGCCTACATCAAATAAGGCCATCAGAAAATAACACAAAATCGGGATTCGTTCCCACTTTTCGAAAAATATGCCCCTGCATGTATAAATTCTCTTCTTTTACATATTCTTAAGGTTGACTGAGTGACTAAAGAAAATAAGAGAGCAAAGGATAGGTTTATTCCCTCTCCGGTTACAATTCACATCAAGGCTGCCTTGAAACTCTTCAAGGTTGGAGCTTCGCCAAGCCATTTCTTTAGACTGGGGCTTCTTTGGTCATCTTTGGGGTCCGCGTCGGGTTCCTCGCTACATCACAACATGGATTCAGTCTTATCCAGATCAGCCTCAGGATCACTTTTGTAGTACCAATCAGATTGGGACTGTCGTTAGGACATCATCCGGAACTCTATCGAGTCATCTCTTCCAACCGGGGCTTTTGCCAATGAAAGGATCTCCCCTTGCTTTAACAAAATATGGGGCTTTGCATAAATTTTTTCCTTAGTCTTTGTTTCTAAAAGCCTATCGGCATCAGCTTCAAGCGTCAGGGTTTGAGAAATGAACTTCAGTCGAAACCCGAGGTTTAAACCCGATCTCAGCCTAAGAGGGAATTTTGGTCCATATGATACCTTTTAGCAGCTTTAGCCAAATCTCAGCAACAGCAGAAGCTCATTCCGCACCCAAGGGGATACGACCCCATCTGCTCTCTGAACCCATCAACAGCCTGCTGTGGGTATCCATACTGCCTCTGAACAAGCAAGGGGACGCTAAATGACGAGAAGTGCAATCCCGGCAGCCTCACTATAGCAGAGTCATCCTGCCTGCCGCTCATGGTCTCGAGCCTCCATCCGGGAACCCAGTACTGAATATCGGTGGTAGTATACCTGGCCAGTCGCCCCTGCCAACCTTCCTGTGAAGCCTTAGGAGCCACTCGCCTCTGCTGCGTAACCCAAGGTGCTGCAGTCTGTCCAACAGGTAATGGGGAAATAAGCCTCAACCGCTCAAAGAGCCACAATGACAAAAGACTGGGGCTGCCGCGTCCCATGTGCACCGACCCTCCAGCCAGTCGGTCCATCCCGTGATAGGTCTCTGCCAGCAGAATTGGAACTATGTCTCTCTCTCCCTGCCCGGGTCGAACCTCGCCGCCGTGATACCTCGAGAGCCCCGCATCTCGCCTAACAACTCCCAAAGAAGAAGCCGGAGCATACCCCATCATACTCACGTAAGCGATAGGGAGATCATAATCAGCATAAAAATGTCCATGGCTGTAGATAAGTCAAACTGTTCTGGACATGACACAGCCAATCGGGCTATCTGGGCCAGGTCAACAAAGGACAGGTCAAGAATCAGATCAGTCACCTGCTCTGCGCGAAATCCCAAGAAGTCGGCCAATTGCTCAGTCAAAGGTCGCGGATCTCGCGGGAAGACGGGATCTCTAAGCTCAGCTCCCCCAATCAGTGCACGAAACTCCTCAATCGTGGGTGTGAGATCGTTATACGAAAGGGTAAAGACATGCCTCTCCCGGTCCCAGTGTCTGGATGCGGCCCGGAGAAGGTTCCAATCTACCGCCCACTCCTTCAATGCCCAGATGCATTTCAACCCATATCGTTGGTCAATGATCCTCCTGTTGTTGCTGCGATGACGGCGGGTCAAATCTATGAGATCGGAATGAAATTGACGCTCTTTGGTCTGAGACCTGTCGTCATAATGCTCCATTTTGGACCAAAGATCAAATCTTGGGGCTAATTTTGAGGTGGAAGACAAACTCGACACCTGACGTAGCTGCTGGAATGAACTGTTCCCGAATCTGCCTTTTATAAAGTGCTGAAACTTGCTGACCAAGAAATCTGTCCCACAGACTCTCTATGTCGTGCGACATAAAGGTCCCAAGAAGCCCTGTGTCGGACGACATAGAGAGCTACATCAGCAACAGCAACAGCTGCAACTGCAGCAATCCCAAAGCGACCCAACGCTTGCTCAAACAACCACCCAAACCTGTCCAAAACACCATAAAAACGTACCCAAACACTTCCCATCGCTCATAAAGCCCACGGGAGAGGATTCGGAACATCCGACACACCCATAGACACGTAAATGTCACCCAAAGCATACAAAAATCACAAAAATACCCCAATACACCAAAAGCCACCATCCCGTGCCTTTCTTGGGAGCTCGCAAATGCATAAATAAACAAATATTGTAATTGTCAAAGTACAAAAGTAATAAAAAACATTGTTTTACAATCCAAAAGAACAAAAATAGCACATGCATTTCCTCTCTCCCTAAAAAAGAGTCAAAGCATGGCAGAGGGGACCGCCGTGATCACTCTGACTCGGAGTCGTCATCAGAACCCTCCTCCTCCTCAGAACCGCTGTCATCCTCAGCGCTGCCCACCTCCTCCTCGGAGCCACTCTGCTCCTGGCCATCATCGCCACCCTCCGGCACCTCATGGATCTCGCCGTCAGAGTCATCGCCCTCATAATGCGCCCAAGGCTGGGGCTCAGCATAATACCCCTGCCACTCAGGAATAGTGGAATAAGGGGGCTGGTAGGGATCATCCTCGCCATCATCATCATCAGGCTGGGGCTGTCGACTCGATCCACCCGCCTGAGAACCAGAAGGAGCCAAAGCTGGTCTGGGCCTCTTCTTCGGAGGCACTACATCATCAGGCCGGGAGCTGCACTTCCCCTTCCAATGCTCTGCGCTCCTCTGAAACTGGCGCATCATCTTCACAGCACCGGTGAGCGCCTTCGCCACCGTCTTGAACATCTTGGCTGGAACCTGTTCAATGAAAACAGAAAAGGAAGTCAGAAGCAATCAATACAGACAATAAAGCAGTTAAAAGCTGGAATGAATCAGAAAAAGGGAAATTACTCACAGAAGTAGTCCCTCGAGGCAGCCGCAGATGCGGGTGAGTCTCGGACATATCAAAAGAGGAGCGGCGAATACTGCCCCCAGCCTCATACTCAAAAGATCGGGGAGGCGCCGGTGCCTGCATCCCCGCTGCCCTCCTAGCAGCCATGACCTGAGGAGTCACCAACCGGGTGAAAACAAAATAGGCATAACCACCCTCCTCATAAAACTCGACAGCGCCAATGCCGGTCCACAGCCGCTCCAAATCAGGCAAGGCCCTAATGTGCCAAATCCCCGGAGGAGGATCACGAGGAACACGAGCACCCGCACCAGGACCATGCTGCCTGCTCACTCTCTCCCCCAAGTACAGGGCATCTCCCTCCAGGCCGATCAAGAGCCTCCTCGTCCTGGTCACCAGGGCAGCAGCACCAACCAAATCCTCATCATAACGACCATGCCAGGGGAAATGTCTCAACCCAACAGGAGTAGCCCTCAGAGCAATCATAATGTCGTGGTAGCAAGCCGTCTTACGGGGCTTCGCCCCGTCCACCTTCCGGCTCTCCCTCGCTCCAAAAGTCCAGCGGCGAATGGCAGGGAACAGATCTGCCGCAATCCTCTCGAGCACAGTCCAGGCGTAACAGCCGAACACCTCGTAAGCCCACACCTGAAATCAGAGACAAAAGACTCTCAGTGTGCAGCAACAGTAAAAAGGATGACAGAAAAGTCAAATACGGAGGTCAAGTCGAAAAAAGCAAAGGGCATACCTCCAGCACAGTCTGGTAAAAATCCAGAGAGGTCACGCTGCCCCTGCTCACCTCATCCAGGCCCCTATACACCTGGGCCAAACCAGCCTCTCCCCATGAAAAGGTGGACACCTGGTCCCAATCTCTAAGAGGCTCCAACAGAAGAGTCAATGCCGTCGTAGAGGCATTGCAAAACAGGGTGTCAGACAACCCAGCCCAGACGAAGGCTCTAGCTAGCTGCTCAGCAGTAACCACGGCAGCACCCTCAGAGAACAGACGACACTGATGCGTCAAAGCAGAATGCAGGTCCGCCAACGGGACCCCATTGCCCTTAAGGCGAAAAGTCATGCCGGTCAAGGCTCTGATGGCGTCTGGGCTCAGCACGCCAGGGTCCTCAGAAAAGATGGGCCTATCTGTAAACTGCAGACCGGTAATGGCAGTGAAGTCATATGGAGTGATGGTCGCCTCACCCCAGGACAGATGGAATGTGTGGGTAGAATCCCACCAGAACTGCCTAAAGGCCCGCACAAGCTCCACGCTCCTCGGCGTATCCCCGAAAGCTCCGACAGCTGTGAAAAACGGTCCAAGGCCAGCAGCAAAGACCAGTCCCTTAGGACTGTCCGGCAAATCAGAAGAGCCCGGTAAAAGACCCCAAATGGTCGCAATCGCCTCAGGAGACCCCTTGGTCCGCAAGGTCTGCAGGTAAGCACAACACAGGTATCAAAAACCATAACAATATGTGCATGCATTCATCATCACTAAATTCTTTCAAAATAAAAAGAAACAGAAAAGGAAAAATCTTTTCAAAACACATTCATCCCATGCCAAGCATGCAATTCCTATTTGGGTACGATTTCCCCCAATTTCAATCCCTAACCCTAGAAATCAAATTTCGAAAAGGGTTAATCTTTCAATACTTACCCCCTTCTGCTCCAACGTAGAAGTGTGAAAATCAAGACCCGGGTAGAACCCATGTCCCTCGGGGAATTTCTTTCGCTTGTTCCGATCCACAAGCTTCCGTCTCTCGGACAATACTCGTTGCACGTTCCTTCTCGATTCCGCCCGCGGAGGCATTTTCAATGTCTTGATCTAAATCAAAATCGGAGGGAGAATTTTCAAGATTTTCTTTCTTTCTTTCTCTCTATTCTCGGCGGCAATGGATGGTCTTTTAAAAGACCTGTCTTACGACCTGCGGTTTTAATTAAAACTGCCTGGGAACCTCCCCATGTCGTACGACATCCATGTCCCAGAAGGGTGATTTTCCCCTTTTGCCCCTGATCAGCTATGTCAGCCTATATTGGCTACCTGACATTAAAATCCGTCGTTATAATTGGGTTCAAGTACCCACCTCTCTCGGTTAACACAACACAATGGCCCGGAACGGCCTTAAACTACCCGGTCCGGAAAGACCGTACAGATTTCCAATGACGCAAATGGCCCGGAACGGCCTTAAACTACCCGGTCCGGAAAGACCGCACAGATTTCCACAGTCAAACTCGCGGGTGACTCCCAAAGAAAAAGTCAAATCTTCGGGGTGACTCCCCATTAAAAACAGTCCAGCCAGCGGGTGACTCCCAAAGAAAAAAGTCAACATTTCCGGCGGGGTGACTCCCCATCAAAACAGTCAAATTAGCGGGTGACTCCCAAAGAAAAAAAATCAACATTTCCAGCGGGTGACTCCCAAAGAAAAAAGTCAAATCCTCAGGGTGACTCCCCATCAAAACAGTCAAACTCGCGGGTGACTCCCAAAGAAAAAAGTCAAATCCTCAGGGTGACTCCCCATCAAAACAGTCAAACTCGCGGGTGACTCCCAAAGAAAAAGTCAAATTCTTCGGGGTAACTCCCCACCAAAACAGTCAAATTAGCGGGCGACTCCCAAAGAAAAAAGTCAACATTTTCAGCGGGTGACTCCCAAAGAAAAAAAAGTCAAATCCTCGGGTGACTCCCCATCGAAACAGTCTATCTTCGGGATGACTCCCCTTAAGAACAGTCAAACTCCAGTGCAAATGCACATCTTCAGGGTGGCTCCCCTCAGAAACAGTCAATCTCGGGTGCAAACACCCATCTTCGGGGTGACTCCCCTTGGAACAGTCACTTTCGGGTACGAAACCCGTAGCCTTTCATTTGGCACCCCATCTTTGCCTGAACTACGACTTGGCTTGATTCCCCCACGGGATACGTAGGAATCCTCTTCATAAGAGGTCCAGCCACTTGACCATCTTGGTCACCTCTTTCCCCGTCGTTCGTGTCCGGCTCGGGATTCTCATTTTTTTGTCGACGACCCCGCTTCCCGTGGAAGCGACGTCGCCGAGGGGCTCTGTGAGTACCCCGATCCGAACTCAAGTTTTGGATTCAATTTAATTAAATTCGGGCTTACACAAATTGCTAAGAAGCAATTAGAGTCCAAAAATCCCAGCAGCCCACCAATCCATTGGGCCTGCCAGCCACTTGGACCATTATGGCCAAAAGATGTACGCTGTCGTCCGACAGGGGACACTAAGGCGGTTTAACTGCCTATGTCGTGTGACATAAGAAGCCCCAGCAGCCCACCAATCCATTGGGCCTGCCAGCCACTCGGCCCATTATGGCCAAAATGTGTACGCTGTCGTCCGACAAGGGCCACTAAGGCGGTTTAACTGCCTATGTCGTGCGACATAAGAAGCCCCATCAGGATGCCTATAAATAGAAGGCATGGCTGATCATTTTGAGAGGGAAGGGAGGAGGCAAGGAAGAGAGCCAAAGTGAGGGTCCAAACTCTGAGAGGAAAATCAGTAAAATAGGGGAAACTCTTGCCAAATAGAGTCTCTCCCTCTCTCTCACACACACACACTCACCTCCCTCCTCACACACACACACTTCAAGGTCAAGACTCCAAGAAGCTTCCTTTGGTGGTGATTGACGGGGTAAATACCATACTGTAGCGTTGTGAGAAAATTTTCATCTTTTCATCTTTTTGAGTCGCCACCTATATTATTCGTTTGGAAACATAGGAAAACCATTTTGAAAGAGATTTGGGTTCGGGGCTTAGGTTATGAAATGGGTAGGTTTAGAAGGCATCCATAAACAAGTAAACCCTAATCAATTTCTTGATTAGGAATGTCGGATTGTATGCTTCGAGATCGCCTTCATTGACTGAAGGGACTCTAGGCTAATCCTTTTGATGGGATTACACTACTCTAAAATCAATAGAGAGGTTGAGAAGAGAAACGAAAGTTTAAAGGATGATTACCTTTTGAGAAGAGATTCGGACAGAGTTTCGACTCAAGTTTAGAGTCGAACCTTGATTCGGACAGAGCTTCGCCTCGATCCTTGATTTGGATCTTGATGCGGACGGAGCTTCGCCTTGGTCCTTTGATTCGGGTTTTGATGTTTTTTAATCAACAAGGTTGATGAACAAACTTTAGGAGTTGTTTTGTGAGTGATTTGAAGGAGTCTTTCGTGGAAAGAAACCAACAAATTGTGTGTGTTTTCTTGATCAAGGATCAGAATTGTCGACCTCTGAAACACTGAAAATCATCCAGTATTTATAGGAGGTTGGAGAGGTGAAGGTGGAGAGGGAAATTACCCTAGGAAGGTTCCAGAACTCAGTTCTGATTGGATACCCGAATTGATAAGGTTTTATCCAAAAAGAGAGTTTGAAACGGAGAAGGAGAGTGATTTCTGCACATCCTGTCGAGGGGATATCTCGCGCTAGATATGATATCTCGTGCGAGATAACTAGTCTGATGACTATTTTGTCCTCTTCAGTTGTTCCGTTAGTCAGTTAGGTCCAAAACTAACGAGGTTAGTTAGAAACTTAACGAAACATGACGAAACTGATATGCTTTCATCAAAACATAAAAGAGAGATGAAGAGTAGTGTAATCATGTAATTATGGGTTCAGAATGGGGTGTCTACAGAGCCCCTCGGCGACAGGTCTTATGAAAGAAGAAGTGTCGTCGATAGAAAAGACATCATTCTGAACACTGGGATGGTCGTGCCGCACGGCTGCCTACGTATCTCTATCGGAGAATCAGACCAAAACGTAGTTCGACTCCAAAACACGAAAAGGTTGCTTTAGGTATTTTGAAAATCATTTTTTTTTGAAAATCGAGGAGATTTTATTTTTGAAAAGGCAAATTCATACAGAGGAATCACATCCTGACCCAATTCTGAATATACCTGTTTGTCTGAAGTGAGGTGACGATCTTGGCGATTCAAGACCGGGCTTTTGTTGAGGTGACGATCCTGGTGATTCAAGACCGAGCTTTTGTTGAGTAGTACTCGACATACTACTTGTAGATGCTTGACACACCTACTTGGTGACGATCCTGGTGATTCAAGACCGAGCTTTTTGTTGAGGTGAGCACTCGACATACTACCTGTAGATGCTTGACGCATCTAGTTGGTGACGATCCTGGCGATTCAAGACCGAGCTTTTGTTGAGTAGTACTTGACATACTACTTGTAGATGCTTGACACACCTACATGGTGACGATCCTGGCGATTCAAGACCGAGCTTTTTTTTTTTTTTGAGTAGTACTCGACATACTACTTGTAGATGCTTGACACACCTACTTGGTGACGATCCACCTGTAAGGGCGCTAAATCGGGCTTTTGATGGTGAGTACTTGACATACTTACCCTAGATGCTTGACACATCTATTTGATGACGATCCACCTGTAAGGGCGCTGAATCGGGCTTTTTTGTTGGTGAGTACTTGACATACTTACCCTAGATGCTTGACACATCTATTTGATGACGATCCTCCTGTAAGGGCGCTGAATCGGGCTTTTTTTTTGGAATATGCTTGACGCATGGCACTTGAAGTGACGGTTGCTTGACGCGATGGATGCTTGATGCTTTGGTTTGCTTGACGCGATCAATTGGATGCATTGATAGATGGAAAGGTAGGCGAAATCCAAACACTCAACATGTTTGATCTTAATTCTTGAAAGTAGGCACTTGACGTGTTTTACGCATTTTAATTCCTTTAAGAGGGTTAGTGAAATCATTTGCATAACAACATGTATTCACTTAAGCATTTGTTTGTTCAAGACGATCAATGTGCACTCGACTCCAAGAATCAGCGGGGAGAATGAGTTTTATTATGTGAGAATTGAAAATTGTTCGTGATTTAGATTTTGGTCTAGGAGGCCAACTCGTGAGGTCCATCTAAAGATCGAATGAGACAGTCGTCTAATAGGATTTCGTTGAGATGACCCAAGTTCAACACTAAGGTTCGGGATACTTCAAGAATTTTCTGTTGTCGTAGGACTTTTTTCATTGTCAAGCCCCAAGTTTCTCATGTGATGATCATTGACTGAACAAGGTCTAAACCACTCCAATGGCTTTCGCTACGTAGAACTGATGCTGCCTACTCCAAAGCACGTATTTTCCAAGGCTTCTCTTGACACTAAGCCCCAAGACTTCTTGTATGCTGTAGGTGACTTCGCGAACAGGTTTGTGAGGCTGCGTGAATTGAAGAAGGATCCCCTCCTTTTTCCCTTTGATTTTTTTTTTTTTTGTGATGCACCCTGGTTTTTGCCTAGACCGCCCTTTCGGTTTTTCAATCTAGCGGGCATCTCTTTTGCGTCTTTTTTTTTTTTTTTTTTTTTTTTTTTTTTTTTGTGCTCTAACTTTTGCCTAGGCCGCTCTTTACGAGTTTTCAACCTAGCGAGCCTTTTTTTTTTTTTTGAAAAGTATGTGTACTCGAAGAGAACTCAGTTGAAAGAATCTCATTAAGGAGAAAGATGAGATCTCGAGTTTAGTTGAGGAGAGACGGACTCTATTCTTTGGAAGGTGATCCAAGCATTGACTCTTTTGGGAGAGTATAATCTCTAATGATGAGAGTGAGAGGCAAAAAGGAGGAAACTCCTAATGCAGATTTGATTACTCTTGAGAGTTTGAGTGGGGATTGACTGGGGGAGGAAAGGTTAGGAAGCCCCAGTTTTGCTGCTTGGATTTCAAGAGTGTGTATGAGAATGGCTAAGAGGAAGCCCCTAGACTCAACAAAGAACGCTACATGGCTCAAAGGTCTAGAAAAGTTGTTCTACCTTTAATGGACCTTGCATCATCTAGAAATTTCTTAACGAGTTTGAAAGAGAAAGACAATCATTAGCATGAATTAAGGCTAAACA
Source organism: Adenophora triphylla var. japonica (assembly GCA_022495995.1). NCBI lineage: Eukaryota > Viridiplantae > Streptophyta > Magnoliopsida > Asterales > Campanulaceae > Adenophora > Adenophora triphylla. The sequence continues at coordinate 180,118 of JAFEMH010002792.1, forward strand.
TTTCTCTTTATGGATTGATGTTGAAAGTCTTCTTCATGTGCGCTGCCATTCGGACCTCATTGTAAGAGGACGTTGAGGGATCCTCTTGACTCTTCTTCTTTGCGGGAGAGTCCTTCTTGCCTTTGTTGAAATTTCATCCTTGTTGTGGGGCGATGAAGGCTTTGAGAGGTTTTTTTTTTTTTTTTATGCTCTATTTTTGCCTAGGACGATTTGAGGAGTTTCGACCTAGCGAGTTTTTTATTTATTTTTGTACTCTCAAAGCCTTGAATTGAGTAGCCCCACTCTTCTTGGGATGAATGTTGATAGTAGCGCCTTTGGCTTCCTTCGTTTGTTGACAATCGACTTTCAACAGGAGTAATGTTTAGCCTTAAGCCTTCTAAGGATAGTTTTCATTTCAAACTTGTTTAGAAGTTTCTATTTTTCGTGACGATTGAAGGAATGAAGGTCCACTATTCAGCATGGATCAAATGATACTCATAAAGAAAAACAACTTTTGGGAAAGTGTTTAGGATAAAGAGATAACTTTTATTGATAAGAAAATGTGAAACAGACTCGATAGTTCACTTGACACAAACTAGAGAGGATAGAGATGGACTAGAATGACAGAATGACTCTTCGAGGACATACTAGGAAATTGACCTAATCTATATTTTTTTCTTTTTTTTTTGAAGGAAAAAGGGAGAGGACAATCGGAGCCCCAAGGTGGTGATGCTTCAGTTGATCTTGCCGGCTTCATACAAGTCTTGGATGGCATCCCTCAAATTATAGCAATTGTTGGTGTCATGACCACTAAACTGATGGTAATCGCAAAATTTGTCGTGGTCCCAATCTTCTCTCATTTTCTTAGGATGATAGTCTTCCATTGGCTTCAGTTTTCCTTGGCCTACTAGATCATCGAACATTTCCTTAAGAGTAGTTCCACCAAAATCATGATAGGTACGACCGGTGCTCCCCTTTGTTGGACGATTCTCTATTTCTGAATTCTTTCTAAGACGGATCAATTCATCAATTCTAAGGCCCGATTTATGGAGCTCGAGGAAACTTGGGAAGTAATTGCCGGCAAGCTTCTCTTGGTACTCTTCGCGGAGACATTGAAGTAGGATATGAATTTGTTCGTCTAGGCTTGGCCTATCAACGATTTCAGTCAGTTTGATCCTCCATCTCTTGACGAAGTCTGCGAATGATTCATTCGAAAGTTGCTTAGTTTGCTCAAGGTCTCTCCTAGTAGTGCGGTAGGTAGTGTTGTCCTCATATTGCTTTTGGAAGGTACGACTAGCAAGTGGCCAATCGAGCCTTGTAGAGAGGGGAAGATTCATGTACCAATCTCTAGCGGCACCATCGAGAGTTTGTGGAAAGCATTGAGCTAGTAGGTTGTCATCGACACCCATAGGTAGCATGGCCCAAGAATAGGTCTCCAAATGTGATTTGGGACAGGTAGTGCCATTGAATTTTGCGATGTCGGGTGTCTTGTACTTTCTAGGAAGCTTTGAAATGGATTGACGAAGGGTGTCATAGTCAATAGAGAGCGAGGCTCCCTTACTCACATCGAGGGATGCAAGTTTCTTTTCTAGCATTGCCATGGTAAGAGGTTCGTCCTTGCTTTCTTTCTTGGAAGCATAACTCTCATTGTCGGAGGAGGAAGATGATGAGCTAGACTCATACACCTTTTTCTTGTGCTTGCGGTGCCTTTTACCTTTCTTAGTGTATGATACTTCATCATCGGAAGAGGTCTCATTATCTTTCTTCTTTGAGCTTAATTCGGCCAATTGTAGTTTCATGGCTTGGAGTTCGTCAACCATGGCTTTCATTTCCCCGGCTTGGATTCTCCTTTCAAGTTCTAATCGGGCCTCCATTTCATCGGCTTGGGCTTGTAGCATTTCTTCATATCGAATCCTTTGATCCTCAATTTCCTTCTTGAGTGCTTCGGAATTCATCGTGTTGGAAGGAAATTGAAATGCTACCGTTGGAGAGGTAAGGGAGCTTGACGACCTTAGAGATGAACTCGAGATATCCCAACGAAACGTCTTTTCGAATATTAGCCCCAAACGATCCTAGATGGAGAAAAGGATGATGGTTAAAATTACCTCACGAGTGATTTTTTTTGAAGTTTTATTTTTATTAGAGACGGAGTTTTGACTCAAGGAGGGAGCGCACATCGATCATCAATTACAAACACGAAATCTGCAAATAATATCTCGCGCGAGACTAGGTGATCTCGAACGAGATAACCATTCGGAGAGATGGATTTTATTCCTTTTTATTTCCTAAATTCATGGTCGGACGGACAAAGATCCGTTTTCTATCTAGCATCCTAGGTAAATCTTGCAGGTATACGTAATTCAAACCAAACCTAGGGACTCGGTAATTAACCATTCTTTGTAAAATAAAGCCACGTAAAATTGACCAAAAGGATTTTTTTTTCTTTAAAGGGACTTTGGAAAGGGTCATTCCGAAGGGACATTTCCGAAGGGACTTTTCCGAATCCTTTCTCGATAGTCAATTTTATATTAACTTTATTTTGGTCAAAGACAAGAAAAATTACCGAGTCAAAACCGACCGGTCACGGAGTGTTCCTAGAAAGACAATCTACATGATATGTGGCGATGCAGGGCTGGAAGGCTAGGCTCCCCGCGATATGACAATCTAGGTGGATTGAATACGCGGAGTGGGATGATCCAACTTCGGAGAGACCGGCGACTAGGTGGTTACCGTCATCCGTCCTTAGTGTGGGTCCCGGGTTAATCGGGGTATGTAGTGTAATGACAGTTATATCATGAGTGCGCGTGTGTGAGAGTCAATCTAGGTGATAGAGTAAAATAGAGATTTTTTTTTTTGAAAATCAAAAGGAAAACAAATAATGGCCGCACCAAGTGGTTGCCTACGTTTCTCCCAATTTGGGGAGACTCAGGCCGTCGTAGTTCCACATAAAGAGAGATAAAGAGAGATAAATAATTTAATTTACAACTCCCGAATCCCCAATGGACCGGACTTTAATTAAATAAAACCCAATCACACGCAGTTCATAAATAATGATCAATTATTTAAGGAAAATAAAGGTCCGAGTTCTACACCTTAAGGGAGGCCTTAAGATGCAGGAACTCTGCAGATAATGAATTCTGGGATCCCCCTTGCATGTTCGGCTCTCGTCTTGGATTACGAGCGAAACAGGAGAAACCAAAAAACAACCAGACTGGAAGCCCTATCTCGCGCGAGATAATGATATCTCGTGCGAGATATCTCCCATCTGAGAACAGAAAAAATTCGAATTTTACAAAATAGATTGAAAAACCTCTCTTTTAATTTTGACGCAAGTTTAAGCCTCTTAATTTTTATCTCCCCAGCGGAGTCGCCACTGTAGCGTTGTGAGAAAATTTTCATCTTTTCATCTTTTTGAGTCGCCACCTATATTATTCGTTTGGAAACATAGGAAAACCATTTTGAAAGAGATTTGGGTTCGGGGCTTAGGTTATGAAATGGGTAGGTTTAGAAGGCATCCATAAACAAGTAAACCCTAATCAATTTCTTGATTAGGAATGTCGGATTGTATGCTTCGAGATCGCCTTCATTGACTGAAGGGACTCTAGGCTAATCCTTTTGATGGGATTACACTACTCTAAAATCAATAGAGAGGTTCAGAAGAGAAACTAAAGTTTAAAGGATGATTACCTTTTGAGAAGAGATTCAGACAGAGTTTCGACTCAAGTTTAGAGTCGAACCTTGATTCGGACAGAGCTTCGCCTCGATCCTTGATTTGGATCTTGATGCGGACGGAGCTTCGCCTTGGTCCTTTGATTCGGGTTTTGATGTTTGTTAATCAACAAGGTTGATGAACAAACTTTAGGAGTTGTTTTGTGAGTGATTTGAAGGAGTCTTTCGTGGAAAGAAACCAACAAATTGTGTGTGTTTTCTTGATCAAGGATCAGAATTGTCAACCTCTGAAACACTGAAAATCATCCAGTATTTATAGGAGGTTGGAGAGGTGAAGGTGGAGAGGGAAATTACCCTAGGAAGGTTCCAGAACTCAGTTCTGTTTGGATACCCGAATTGATAAGGTTTTATCCAAAAAGAGAGTTTGAAACGGAGAAGGAGAGTGATTTCTGCACATCCTGTCGAGGGGATATCTCGCGCAAGATATGATATCTCGTGCGAGATAACTAGTCTGATGACTATTTTGTCCTCTTCAGTTGTTCCGTTAGTCAGTTAGGTCCAAAACTAACGAGGTTAGTTAGAAACTTAACGAAACATGACGAAACTGATATGCTTTCATCAAAACATAAAAGAGAGATGAAGAGTAGTGTAATCATGTAATTATGGGTTCAAAATGGGGTGTCTACACATACTATTGGTGATTCTACTTTGTGGACTACAATAGGTAGACCCTAAACCTCTCTCTCCCTTTAAATAAAGTCTTTAAATATACCTTGCATGCATACTTGCTCTCTTACCATGTAGAAATTGGGATTTTGCATGACAAAGGTGGTGGAGAAGTGAATCTTCAATATTCACTTCTCCCCACCCCAGATCTGGACATTTGGTGGTACACACACCAATAAAGTTTCAATCTTTGCCTAGCTACATTGGGTTAGGAAGTGATGGCTACTTCAAAGTGGCCATAAAACATGTGATTTATCACATTTGGTCACTAAAGCCATGTGATCTTCCCATAATACCCATATTATAATATTATATTACTGTCTACAGTCAATAAATATGCTTGGTTTGCTTGGGGAACAAAGGAGGAACCAAACAGACTGAAGAGCATTGAAACATGCTCCCCATGTCGTGCGACATAAGTCTCCATGGAGACCCTGTGTCATACGACATGGGACTCCCAGAAGGCTGCAAAGCCATTCTTGGACTTCAGAATCTGCTAGGCCTATCCCTTTGTGACTCAAAGCCTACCTAAGCATCTTCTGGCTCATAAGCTGCTATTTGGGTGCCTAAACTCAGTTTGGACGCAACCCATTTGACGGAAGAGGATCACCATATGACATAGAAGACTTCAAAAGACTCTATGTCATGTGACATCCGTGTCGACAAAGCCTATCGTGACTTTGTCCACTCCCATCAACCCTAAACTGGGTTCTAGGCCACTAAATAGTGTCCTAAATGAGCAAAATAATGCCTTTTCATTTCTCGAGTAGCTTTACCTCTGTAAGGGACAATATGTCCCAAAACCTCTGCCTTGTGATAAAAGATATCACGTGTAAAAAGGGTGCGGCCCTCTATCATGGCTCGCAAGTTGTATTCAGTTCCATACCATTAATGAAATCTAAGGCTTGCACACTTTACTCGTTGACACACATCGCACACACATTTTGAATGTCCATATTTGTCCAAATGTTGATTGAAAGTCCCGAAAGGGGCGTGTTGGGTGAACTCTCTAGTTCTTCCCAACACGTAACCAGACTCCCGGACTCAAAATCTCTTAAAATTAGGTTTTTCAATGTTTTCCTCTAAAAATGGCGTGGCGACTCAAAAGAAATATCATCACATATTTTTTCGGGCGAGCGTTCATTCAGTGACACAGCCCAGTTAAAACCAAAGTTTTCAAACCAAAATTTTCAAAAAACCAAAAGTTTTTTACCATATTCCTTCACGGGGTGGCTACTGCCGCTGATGTTGCTTCTCCTTCCTCAAGGATATCATCACCCTTGGCTGCTGAAGATCCATCTCCTACCTCCTCTCCCTTAGCATCCAAAGCCTTTAAGAGGGAACGTTGTTGTTCAACGTCCCACTCTTTGTGCTTCCCATCCTGAAATTCCTCCATCATCTGAACCTTGATCTCTATCATACTTCGGGCAGCAGAGGCCATCATGTTCTTCTTTAAATCCTCAATCTCATGCAGCTGCGTGTCTTGAAGAGAAGACATTCCTGTCATCAAACTTTCCACCTCCTTCTGCAAATCTTCAATCTTCTTTGCCCCAGCTTCCCTCTGTTCCTTGACTTGGATAACTTCCAACACCAACTTCCTATTTCTTTCCTCTAGACTATTCATTTTCATCTTAGCAGTATCAACACCCTACAAAAGACAAAAATTCAATCAAAACTTTAAGATACATTATTCAAAATAGGAATATATTTGAACCTCTGTTTTCCAAAGAAACTTACCACTGCAGCCTTAGCCAAAGCTTCTTCCACATCTCCTAGACCTGTTTCATCTACAATTATTACTTCTTTTGAACTGCTCTTTCTCTTCTTCACCCTGGCTCCCACAGATGGCGCCTCCATATCCCTTTTAGGCACCAACATTTGATTGCTCGCCTGGGTTTGCCCCACAAAGTCTTGAAGATCCTTGAGAGAAAAGGCAGCAGTTGATTTCGAAACTGTCAAAAGAAATGCTCTGTCAGAAGAATGTAAAATCTAGCAACACCAAGAAATTTGCACAAAGATCAAAAAATCTTACCAGTAGACATCTCAGTGGAGGGTGGTATGTCCTTATTTTAAAAAAAACAGTTATGTCTTCATAAGGTTGGAAAGATCTCTCCCCCTCTGAGAATTCCAACAGCCTATTCACTTTCCCAATTGTTTCAGCAGATGGAGGGAAAAGCTTAGCCCAATCGATAGCTGCAAAAACAAACAAAGAAATTACAACAGGTAAGTGCGGGAAATAAGAAAAAATTGAAGTTTGAAAGAGGGATACCTTCCCTATTCCATTCAGTTGCCAAGAAATCTCCTTCCTCCAAGGAATCCTTCTCGACAAAGAAATATTTTGATTTTCAACCCCTATCACTCACAGTTACTTTCAAGAACAAGGGTTTCATTCCAGACCTAGTCTTAAGAAGGTACCTCGTGGAACCAAAAGTTTGGAGTTCATACACGAAGGCCAACTCCTTCAAACCTATATCTAAACCGAATTCACGGTTCACCCTCAAGACACAAGAAAAGATCCTCCAAACCATGGGCATCACTTGTACAATAGCAAGGTTAGTCTTTCTAAAAAACTCGTTTATCATTGCAGGGAAAGGATAAGAAAAACCCAAAGTAAAGGGATACTCATAAAGACAAACCCATTTCGGAGAAATGAAATTGGACCTAAGAAGAACATCGAATGGTCTAAAGATGGTAGAATCCGGGAAGCAGTGTCGATCTTTGAGGGATTTGATCAGTTCATTGTTAAAAACACAGATTTCTTCATCTGGTTTTTTCAACAAACCTTCGCACGAGAAACCCTCGTCCTCGTTTAAACTCAGAGGATTTTTCGTGGCTTTTCCCTTTTTTGATTTCACCATTTTTTGAAAAAGCAACATGAAGAAAAAGAGAGGGAAAGATTTTACCTTCAAGGGAGATTCACCGCCGTGAAGAAGAACGGATGAAAGTGATGGGAAAAGGTGAAGGAGAAAGTGAAAAAGGTTTTCCAGCTAAAAACCCTAGATCTTGGGGTGGTTACGCTAATTAAATGGAGGTTAACTCCTCAACCGCCACGTAACTCCTCAATAACTTAACCGCATAATTTCTAGAAAGAAGTAGAAAAAACTGACCTTTTAAATTCATTTAAAAGACAGTTTTTTGGGGACAATTGTTGTGGGTAAAAATCAGGATTGCTACGTCTTGAGTTTTTATCAGCATGTCAACATCTTCACTCTCGAAGGCAAGGTAAAAATTATTTACTTAAATTATTTAATTATTTATTTCTGTTATATTTTAATTACAGGGATAAAAAGTACGTGGGAAAAACGTGTCCAACAGACTCCTTTCAACGGCTTGGAAGACTAAGTCAAGATGTAGATAACTCACCGAGATTATAGGGAGTTTGTTAGGACTTTATCTTTTTTGTTATTTTCTTTCTTATTTATAAGCTTATGGCTGGAAACAAAAACACACACAAGAACACATGCACTATATTCACACAGCTCAAAAATACTTTGTAATCCGCCATAGTTTATCGCTTTGTAATTCACTATTAATACAATTGTTTGGGAAGGTAGGTGCTCATAATCACCTCCCGAAGTTTTGTGCCGGCGAGATAGTTATCTCAAGGGTTTTTCTCGTTATATGATCGAGTCATCTTGATTACTTTGTTGCATCAATTATATTCCATTGCACCCTCCTTAGTTTCATTTCAATTTCTATCATTGTTGACTGTTTTTAGCCAAAACAGTGTTGTATCCGAATCCGGAGGTGCACACTATGCGAGCTAGGAACGTCAGGGAGGTAAGAAATCAATTTCGTCTTGATTCCTTGCTTAAATTGTTGTATGCTAGAACTAGGTTTTAGTTTTTCGCATATTTGGGGCTTTTGTTGTTTGCCATGCTTTTTGTGAAATTCGTGATGAATTGTTGAAATTGAGCATGTAAAAATTGTGGGTATGTGATTTTTGTGCAAAAATGTGTAGATTAGCTCTTATTTGTAAAAACAAAGTGCCTCTCTTTGAAATGCATGCTTTGGTGTTTTGTACCTTATGCTATTTTTGTGTGTACATTATGAGAAAAATTGCCATGTAGGGACAAATTTTGTGAAAAATATGACATGTGCCGTGTTTTGTGACGGGTTTTTGTCTGAAAGTATATGCCTTGTAGGGACGGACTTTTTTGAAAATGGGTAATGTAGTGTGTGCCGTGTTTTTGGTGACGGACTTTGTGGGGAGTTTATGTGTAATATGTGTCGTATTTTGTGACGGGTTTTTTTTTTTTGAAAATGTGTCGTGTAGGCCTTAATCCCTCTGTTGAGAAAATTTGTACAGTGTGTGCCATGTTTTGTGACGGACTGCATGGGGAAAATTATGTGCAATGCATACCGTGTTTTGTGACGGGTTACATGTGAAAATTGTGTGCAATGTGTGCCGTGTTTTGTGACGGACTTCTTTTTTTTTATGCTTTGGTTTTTTTTTGGTATTTTGCATTAAGTACTGTGACTGACGTACCTTTGCTGTGTTTACCTGCAAGATGAGGGGCTTTTGTCTGGGAAAGCCAAAAAGATGAAGTCACGAGGGTCGCTCTAGGCTGTAGTGGAGTTGTGGCAGCAGTTGCCGGACATCTCTAGGGAGGTCAGGCCGAGCCCTAAGAGGCTAGTTTATGGTTCCGGCTTAGGCGCGTTCGTGGGGAACTTGGCCGGTATTTCTGATACGAGGAAGAACAAGAGCATCTTCCTAGGCTTGTCCGAGTATTGGTGGGATACCACCCACACCTTCCATTTGAGCTGGGGCGAGGTGACGGTGACTCCCACCGATTTTGCTGTTATCACCGGGCTTTCCTTCAAAGGAGGGCCAGTGCGGTGGAGGGACAGGATATTCGATGGGGTGTTGGCTGAGCTGTTGTGCTTTGCGCCTCTTCCTCGCTGGGGCCTGGGCATGCTGTACAGTGATGTAGAGATGCGGATTTCGGCCAATATTGGGGATTATCGCCGTGGTACCGGTCTGGTGACGGCGGAGCAGCTGGCACGCTCCTTCATGTGGTTTCCCTCTCCGAGACTCTATTCTCGAATCACGCGACTGCGGCTCCTTTTGCTCTGCTGGAGAGTCTGATTGATTTGGAGAGGGTTGGCGAGATAGCTTGGGGCGAGGCGGGCCTGGCTGAGCTTTATTTCTCTTTGGACCAGTTTAGCCGAGGCGTGGCTAGTTCTTTGGGCTGCTTTGATTTTGCTTTGGAGGTATGAGTTTATTGCTGTTTTTTGATTTAGCAATTTGTCATTTCTCCGTTTTCTTTTGCACTGAGCCTTTTCTGCTTTTGTCGCAGGTGTGGTTCTATGAGATCTTCCGGTGCTTCCCGTGGGATCGAGATGCTGAGGCCATAGCGGCCTATCCTGCTATGTTGGGCTGGGCCCGTCCGGCGAGGAGGAGGAGGACGAGTAGGGGGAAGCTCACCATCGCTTACAGGGATGTGCAGGAGCACCTGGGGAGAGATAGCCCGACGAAGTTTGCTCTGTACCCTTGGGCTCGGTATGGGGATGACGAGGCCTGACCTGCAATGTCATGTATTTGGGAGAGAGGGTCTTCTGGCAGCTTGGCCCGGGTATGCTCCCCCTGGCTCCGAGGGACCCGCCTTTTGGGATGATGGATTCCCGTGATATGAACGTGTTGGAGTTTGAGAGATATCTGGGCAGCGTGAGTGCCGATGAGTTTGTTTTGTATGGAGAGGAGTATGGGGCCTTCGTGAGGAGGAAGCTGAGGACGTCACAGGTGTTGGCGAGGGAGAGGCAGGATGGCCCACCAGGTCCCCCACAGGTTCCGGTGCCTGGGCCGGATTTCACATATGTTTGTGGGGATTCATCGAGGCAGAGGGTGTCGGTACCCATCCCTGAGCAGGCTCCTGCTGCCTACCGGGTTGACCCTGATATGCCGGTGAGTGTGCTTACTCTTTTCTGTCTTGGCATCTTTTCTGTATTTTTCTCTTTTTCGTATGCTTGCTTCTCTTTAGCTGAGCGTTTCTTTGGCTGTTTGTTTGTGCAGGTCTCGGGGAGAGCCTTTGACACACTGACCCGCCGTTATGTGGCGATGCGGTCTTTTGCGAAGAAGATGGCGAGGAAGTTGTCTTGCAGGTCTTCGCGGCGTGTGCCGGCGTACGAGCCGATGCCTTCGAGGCATTCTGTGGATGTTCCTCCGCCGAGGGCTGAGCCGGGGCAGCAGTTGGAGGGACCCTCTCAGGGGCGGCATAGCATGGATGCCGGGACGTCTTCGAGAGTCCAGAGGCAGCCGGCCTTTCACCAGTTCTGGCCTTCGCAGGAGGCACCGGGAGAGAGTTCGTCGAAGCCTGCCTTCTTTGATCCTTTTCTCGGGTTTGACCCTTCAGAGTATTTTGAGTACCCACCCCAGGAGGGGGTTCAGTATTCTGATGACGAGGGTGTGGCTGGCGAGTTTGTCGGGGTGCCTGACTTCTCGCTTGGTGATGATGATGATGAAGAGTCGGATTAGGGATCATTTACTTTCCCTCTTTCCATATCTCCTTTCTTTCTCCCTTTTTTTTTGTTTAGTAACAGACATTATGGGTACCTGTAATAAAACATTTGCATTTGCACCGCAAAGTATTTTATTTTAAGATGTAATGCCATATTTTGTGATTCCCGGGAATTGTCCTAGGAATTGTTGCTAGTTTATTATTTGTGCATGCCACGTGAGCTGGGAGTGCGTTTGTGGGTAGTGTATGCTTGCCGGAAATGGCTTTGGCCAGAATTTGGGCAGTTTGGAGCAAGATCCTGCTGAGAACAGTGGTTGTTGTACTGTTTGCTGGGGAAGTGGGACCATGATGCAACAAGGTCCGTACGGACCAACTTGGGATGCAAAGAGGTCTGTACGGATCTCCTTTGCTTTTGGGAAGGGATAAATGCTTTTCGGATGTCTGGACTTTCCCCACTTCCCATTTGCAGCCATTTTCTAGCTTTCTTCCCCATTTTCTCTAGGAACTTCCATTTTTGCCATGGATTCTTTGTATGTTCCACGAATTTTGCCGAGGCTTTCGAAGGAGCGGCAAGCATACTTCCTTATGCGGCTGAAAATGTGGATGCGACACCATATGAGGCATCAGAGGCGGGTTTTCGAGGTAAGGTTTTGACTTTGCTCGGTTTGGTCCCTTAAGGAGTTGGTTCCTGATTGGGAATTGTTGCGGGCTGCCGCGAAGTTCTGGGATGTTAGGAGGCATGTGTATTGCTTCTCCTACAATGAAATGGTGCCCACCTTTGAGGATTTTCGGGCTTTGATTGGAGGACCGGAGGTGGAGGCCATCTCCCTTTCTTTGATTGGCGGTGCTGCCGTGAGCGTGAAGCTTGCATGCTTTCTTCGGACTTCATTGGGAGAAGTGCAGGGCATGATCCTTGACTTGGGTCATATTGACATTTCTGCGCTGCCGGAGCGATTTATGATTGATGATGAGAGTGATGTCTCTTGGGATGCATTTGCCTTGTGCGTGATAGCGACGCTTTTCATGGCCAGCTCCCTTGGGGTTTGCGATGGCGCTTTGCTAGATGTGGTTGGGAACTGCAGAGCTGGAGAGGATATTGTCCCGTTAGTGCTTGGGGAGACTCTTCATGGTATTGACTGTCTGGCAACTGGGGATCGGTTCATGAGAGGGGGAAGCCCCGCTTTGCTCACCTTGTGGCTGCGAGAGAGACTTCAGGCCATGCCCGAGGCTCCGACGTCGTTTAGCCCGTGGTCATTTTCTCGGCGACCTCTTGTGTTGGATATGGATCAGTCCGCCTGGGAGAGATGGATGGCACGGCTTGGTACGCATCAGATCCGTTGGTGGGTTCCGCACTGGGGGATTGAGACTAGGAGGGCCTTTCAGGAAGGGTCCTATGTGGTCAGAGTTCCAGGTTTGTCTTGGTCCTCCTTCTATATTCCGTCGCTTGTTTCCCGGTAGTTCGGGATGAAGGAGGAGCCTTTGTTGGGCTGGGATGACCTTGCTACTGCGGAGGTAGCTCCTCTTTGTATGGCAGCTCCAGGTTCTCTTTTGTATTTTCTGAAGGTATGGAAGTATTCCGCTTTCCCTCCTGTGGTTCTCCTTAGACGTCGGGAGAGTGTCGTATTGACTACCCAGTACCTGGCTTGGTATGAGCAGCGTGTTGGGCAGTCCCAATTGGCTTTGGGGAGCAGGCGTGAAGCGATTCTGGGGCCTGATTGCCGTAGTAGCTATTGCCTTAGGAGTGCCGAAGCCTGGTCTGACCCTCAAGATGTTACGGGAGACACTTTGTTTGACTACGAGACTAGAGTTGACCGACTGATGGGGAGAGGTCCCCTTTTGCAGACTCGCAGGGAGGAGATCCGAGCCGAAGCACGGGCAAATGAAGCCCTGAGAGCTGCTGGATTGTTTGACTTTACGGGGAGGACCCCTAATCTCGGACTGAGAGACGCAGAGCTGGCTCGCGTGGAGCGAAAGAAGACTCACCGGGGACGAGGGAAGAAAGGGAAGAATAGCGAGGGGACAAACACAGATGGCGCGAAGTGACCTCCTAGGTATCCATTCATTGCATTGCAAACACATTATTTGTTAAATGTATTAAGATGTCTTTTAGCATGTTGTGAACTTGAGAGTAGACCGTGCTTGAACTCATCAAGAAATGTTGTAATCGTTAGTGATTTGTGATTTACTTTTAAAGCTTAGTCAAGACGCAAGATCTCTTGTTTCCCTTTTGTTTCTTTTGTGAGCCTTGATGGCGTCCATCTTTGGACTTTTCTGTTGCATTTGCGGATTGAAGCAGCCCGGGCCTGGACGGCAATCCCTTTTGCTTGGGCTTTGTGTTTGGCTGAGAGGTTGGATGATCCCTAACAAGTCGTTTTGATGGTCTTTCCCGTAGCTTCCTTGCCTCTTGCTCGTTTGTGTCGGGCTCTTGACCTCTTTTGTAGCTTTTGCTTGAGCTTATTTTTTTTTTTTGAGAGCCTTTTGCTCGAGCTCTTTTTTTTTGAGAGACTTTTGCTCGAGCTCTTTTTTTTTTGAATCGCGTGAGGGCGAAGACAAGCCCCTGGCTTGGAAGTTGACATGGGTCAATCGTTTGACGCTGAGTGACCTTCGGATGTCCTTTGATGTTGCCGCCGTCGTTTGACTTGGTCAAGGTGATGGTGGGGGCATGCTCTTGGAAAGTGTGTAGCTTGATGGAGGTCTTGGTTGACATTCAAACTTTTGACTTTTTTGTGTGTTTTTAGACTGGACCAATTAAGGTTGCCTACGTTCCCCCGAACTAGAGGGCTCAGGTCTGCGTAGTTCGACACTACATGGAGTGCCAAGAGATGCACAGTTTGTTCTTCTTTAGGCGAAGTATCTGCGAAGTTTGCTTCCGTTGACTGGATTCATGAAGGGATTGCCGTCTAGGTCTGTCAGCTTCATGGCACCTCCGGAGAAAATCTTTTGAACCACAAAAAGGCCGATCCATGTTGGTTCCCATTTTCCCAGTGGGTTGGTTCGAGTGGGAGGCTTTTCTTTGAGTAATAGATCGCCTTCCCTGATGTCTCGGGACTTGACTTTCTTGTCGAAAGCTCTAGCCATCCTGCTTTGGTAGGCTCGGACGTGTTCCATGGCCTTTAGTCGTCGCTCGTCTAGCAGAGCCAATTCATCGTGTCGGCTTAGGAGCCATTCGACTTCGTTGATTTCATTTTCCAGCAGCACTCGGAGTGAGGAAATTTCCAATTCAATGGGAAGGACTGCTTCTATCCCGTATGTCAGGGTGAATGGAGTTTCTCCCGTGGCTATTCTGACTGATGTTCGGTAGCCCCAAAGTGCAAGGTGCAGCTTCTCGGGCCAATCTCGTCCTCAGGTGGTCATTTTTCGAATGATCCGTTCGAGCGTTTTGTTTGCTGCTTCTACGGCACCGTTCGTTTGTGGCTGGTAGGGAGAAGACTTGTGGCGTGTGATCTTGAATTCGGTCAGCAGTCTGTCGCATTCTCCCTCGAAGTGGGAGCCGTTGTCTGATATGACTTCGTTCGGGATGCCGTATCGGCAGATGATGTTTTCCTTGAGGAAATGCGCGACTTTCTTGGAGGTGAGTACCTTGTAGGACTTGGCTTCAACCCATTTGGTGAAGTAGTCGATAGCTACCAAGATGAATTCGTGGTTGTTGCTGCCTGGCGGAGCGATTTTCCCGATGACGTTAATTCCCCATGTGGCGAAAGGCCAGGGCGTAGTCATGCAGTAGAGATCGTGAGGAGGTAGATGATTGAGGTTGGAGAACCATTGACACTTGTCGCAGCTTCGGACAAAGTGGATGCAGTCTGCCTCCATGGAGATCCAGTAGTAGCCCATTCGAAGAATGATTTGCATCAGGGCTCTGGCGTTCATGTGGGGACCGCAAGCCCCATTGTGGACTTCGTTCATGAGCTTGCTTGCTTCTCCCTGGCTGATGCAGCGTAGGAGTGGTCCTTGGTATCGTTTCTTGTACAGCATGTCCCCAAGGATGACAAAATGAGAGGCGAGGCGTTTTAGGGCCATGATGCTCTTGGCTTTGGCTCCTTCCCTGCGTTGACTTTCCTCGTCCATGAAGGCGGTTTCCCCGTTTTTGAGGTATTGGAAGATCTGGTTGTACCACGGCTCATTGATGGGCTTGGGTTCTGGTTCGATCTCGCAGCAGTAGGCAGGAATTTCTTTTCGTCCGACTTTGAATGGCTTGATTGCTTTTCCCTCGGGGATTTCCACGAGTGAAGCCAAGGTGGCTAAGGTGTCTGCAAACCGATTTCGGTCTCTCGGCAAGTAGTGGAAGGTGACCTCTTCGAATTGTGTGATGAGGTCCTCCACGCAGGCGTGGTATTTTTGCAAGCCTGGGTCTATGGTTTTCCACTTGTTGGAAACTTGGTTGATGATCAGGGCTGAGTCCCCATAGACCTCGAGTTTCTGGATGTTCCTTTCGAGTGCGGCCTGTAGTCCGGCGGCGCAGGCTTCGTATTCGGTGGCATTGTTAGTTACCTCGAAATTGAGCTTTATGGCGATTGGGGTGTGCTCGTCCTTGGGATCGACCAAGAGCATACCGATGCCGTTTCCTTTTTTGTTGGCTGCTCCATCGAAGAACAGTTTCCATCGATTTTCGCCTTCGAGTGCGAAGATTCCTTCGTCTGGAAATTGTGGTTCGGGGCCTCGAGCCTCGTCGGTTGGGAAGTCAGCCAGCTGTTCGGCCATTGCCCGCCCCTTGATTGACTTTTGGTTCACGTACTTGATGTCAAATTCCGCTAGGAAGAAAGACCATTTGGCGAGCCTCATTGACAGAGATGGTTTTTCGAAGAGGTACTTGACTGGGTCCATTTTGGAAATCAAGTGCACCATGTGCGACTGCATGTAGTGTCGTAATTTTCTGACGACCCATACTAGAGCTGCGCAGGTTTTCTCAAGGGCTGAGTAGTTGAGTTCGCTGCCTTGAAACTTCCGACTGACGAAGTAGATGGCGTTCTCGACTCGTGACTCTTTCTTTTCTTGACAGAGCATGGCTCCAACTGTGGTGTCGGTCACAGTTAGGTATAGCAACAGTGGCTTCTCCTCATGGGGAGGAGAGAGAATCGGAGGACTCACAAGGTACGCCTTTATTTCTTCAAAGGCATCTTGGCATTCTGAGTTCCATTCGACTTCGGCATTCTTCTTCATTAGTTTGAAGATTGGCTCGCACATGGAGGTCAATTGATTGACAAAACGGCTGATATACTGCAGGCAGCCCATGAAGCTTTTCACCTCTGTTTGAGTTTGCGGTGGTCTCATTTCGATGATGGCCTTGATCTTTTGAGGATCAACCTCGATGCCTCGCTCGGTGACCATGTATCCCAAGACTTTGCCTCGGCTGACCCCAAATGTGCATTTGGCAGGGTTTAACCTCATCGAGTGTTTTCGGAGGCGGTCGAAGAACTTTCTCAGGTCTGTGAGGTTTTGTCCATCTGATCCCTTTGAGTGGACGATCATGTCATCGACGTACACTTCGATCTCTTTGTGGATCATGTCGTGGAAGAGGGCGGTTGCTGCCCGTTGGTAGGTAGCCCCAGCGTTCTTTAGTCCGAACGGCATCACTGTGTAGCAGTAGGTTCCCCAGGGGGTTGTGAAGGCTGTTTTTTCTTGATCTTCTTCGGCCATCTTGATTTGATTGTAACCGGCAAACCCGTCCACAAAGGACTTGACCTCGAAATTGGCTGTAGTGTCCACCAACATGTCGATGTTCGGTAGTGGAAAATCTTCCTTGGGACTTGCTTTGTTGAGATCTCAAAAGTCCACGCAGCAGCGCACTTTTCCGTTGGCCCTGGTGACCGTGACTATGTTGGAGAGCCATGTAGGGTACTCGATCACCCTGATGAAGCCGACGCGGAGCATCTTCTCGATCTCTTCCTTGACTTGTAAAGACCATTCTGGCTTGATTCGGCATAGCTTTTGCTTGATGGGCTTAGCCTCGGGATTCAAGGGGATCCGATGTTCTACAATGTTTGGATCTAATCCGGGCATGTCTCGGTAAGACCAAGCGAACACGTCCACGAACTCTTTGAGCAGTGCAGTCAATGTGTTTTACTCTGCTCCTGTGAAGAAACTTCCAATTTGCGTCTCTTTTGGCTCTTCAGCAGTTCCCAAATTCACTTTGGTTAAAACCTCCTCGGCAGCTTGGGCCCGGTTTTTCTCTCGTTTGACAACATGCTTAAAGATGTGCTTAATGTATTGTTCGTTTAATGTGTCTGCTTCTTTATCAAGTGAATCGTTATTAAGCTTGTTTGTGTGTTAGTTAATTTATCGGTTGTTAAAGATGCAATGAGAGGATACTCGAAAAGATCGAAGCATTCATTAAGAGCATACGGGAATACATTATTGGCAATGAGTTCGTAATCTTACGGCGTGAGGCCATCGAGATGACTCGAGAGACTCAAATTCATAGATAATGGACTCGGGATGGGTTTTTACACTGGACTCTAGGACTCGAGGGTCGAGACCAAGTTGTTCGATCATGTCCTTTTTCTTTGGCGGTGGGTCCGGAGAAGGTGGCCCAGTTATTGAGTGGCAATGAGCTTGATAGGAGGCGGGGTTTGAAAGGCTTTGTGTCACCGTTCCCGATCATGGATATCATATAGTTATCAGAAACAAAATCGATTAGGTCGGCATCTCGATTTCTTCGTTGAAGAGCGAGGTGGAGCGGGGGCTCGTTCCAAGCATTGTGCTGCGGAGTCTTACGCTCTTGTCTTGGGCATTGCTAGCTCGAATGCTGACTCGTACCACTTGTTGGGGGCGGGGGTGTTCACGAGAGAGTTTTTTGAGTTCTTACGCCAAGAGGGGTTTTCCCGAACCGAGAATTCATTGTGAATAGTAGTGGTCGTGGGTCCGGCAGAGGTGGTGTATCGAGAAATGCTCTTCTGACGGGATTTGGCTTGAGGCCTCTAAATCTTGCCAGGTTCCGCTGGAGCTTGTCCATGGTTGTCGGCCAGCTTTGTTTGGCGTTGATCACCTCTGTTCCCTTTTCTGTGTCTTCGTTCAAACTGTCGGCTTTCTTTGTGAAGTACCTGGTCATGTCGAAGCTGTAAGGGCGGAGATCGAAGATTGCGTGCAAGCCTCTTTTGCCATTGGCGGAGCGTTTCCGTGCAGCTTTTCTATCTTCCGCAGCGTCTTCGGGAGTAGGAATGTATCCCAGGCCATGGAGGGTATTTTGCTCTTTGATATTGATGATTTGTTGGGTACCCTGATGGCGTTTTCCCAAACCAAGCCCCGGGATGTAGTTCATGCGCTTCATCATTTTCATCGAGGGAGGGATTTGGTCCCAGATCAAAGGCAGGTCTATGTGGCACACCTGGGCCTTCCGGCTTTCGATGGTGAACCCTGTCAGAATCATGCCATCATTGTCGTGTTTGATCTCTAGGACCGGGACACCGTTTGTGTCAGTCCCTTCGGTGACTATGCTATCACCATAGATGATGATAAGGTCTGTTCCTTGTACGAACTTGACACATTGGTGGAGGGTGGATGCCACCCCATTGATCTGGTGTAACCAAGGGCATCCCAGGATGGCAGTGAATGTGATCGGGATGTCGATGACTTGGAAGTCGGTCGGGACCATCTGATTTCCGAACCACGGGTCGGGGTGGCTATTCCCAAGGGCGAGCGAGATGTCGAATCGTATGCCTTGATTATCCGAGTTGAGGGTTTGGTCAGTGGTCTTGATCCTGAGCAGATCCATCATTTTGGATAAAAGAACGTTCATGGCTGATCCCCCATCTACCAAGACCCGAGGGAGACGGCGCTCGTCAAGTTGAACTGTTATGTAGAGAGGCTCATTGTGGTCAGCCCCAAATTTTGGGAGGTCGAGCTCCGTGAAAGTGATGATGTTCTTTGTAATGAACATTGTCGATCATACTGAACCGCTTCATCGGTGTGTCACGGTGATGGGAACCATGGTCGAGCTAGGCTTTCCTCCAACTTGAGTTTGTGCGGGTAAGAGGAAGTGAGTAAGGACCAGAGTGAGATGTTAGCCTGAGTACGCTTGAGCTGAGTTAAGACAAGATCTTCAGCCTTCGGGTCAAGGGTTTCGGCTTCTTTGGCGTAGGGCCCCTTTTCAGTTCGTGGCTCAGGTATGGCTGGCCTTTTGTCTGCCCGTGGAGGATTCATCGGGATTTGACCGAAACGTGTCAGTACGTTCACCTCTGGTTTTGCTGCTTTGCTCGTCTCTCCTATTTCTGTAATGAGAGGGCCTTGGTTGGCGAAGGGCCATACTGCCCATTTCAGTTCATTTACCGTCATTATTTTTATTGAAGCATCAATAGTGGCCTTGAGATCTTCCTAAGACAGGGGTTGAGGTATCTGGACCCCCGAGCCGTTGGTGGCGGTGCGGAGCTCGTCCCAGCTGATCATGGAGCAGACGTTGCCAGGGTCTTGTGCAGAGCTAGGCTGAGGAGATTTGCTGGAGTAGATGACGTAGTAGTCAAACTTTCCTGATGGTTCTCCAAGGGTTCCGACTGTGGGGTCGCCGGATTCGTATCTCTTTTTTAGTTTTTGTTGAGAAGAGGGTTTTGTTCGTTTAATGTGTCTGCTTCTTTATCAAGTGAATCGTTATTAACTGTTTGTGTGTTAGTTAATTTATCAGTTGTTAAAGATGCAATGAGAGGATACTCGAAAAGATCGAAGCATTCATTAAGAGCATACGGGAATACATTATTGGCAATGAGTTCGTAATCTTCTGGCGTGAGGCCATCAGATGACTCGAGAGACTCAAATTCATAGATAATGGACTCAGGATGGGTTTTTACACTGGACTCTAGGACTCGAGGGGTCAGACCAAGTTGTTCGATCATGTCCTTTTTGCTGGCGGTGGGTCCGGAGAAGGTGGCCCAGTTATTGAGTGGCAATGAGCTTGATAGGAGGCGGGGTTTGAAAGGCTTTGTGTCACCGTTCCCGATCATGGCTATCATAGAGTTATCAGAAACAAAATCGATTAGGTCTGGCATCTCGATTTCTTCGTTGAAGAGCAGGTGGAGCAGGGGCTCGTTCCAAGCATTGTCTGCGGAGTCTTCTGCTCTTGTCTTGGGCATTGCTAGCTCGAATGCTGACTCGTACCACTTGTTGGGGGCAGGGGTGTTCACAGAGAGTTTTTTGAGTTCTTCTGCCAAAGAGGGGGTTTTCCCGAACCAGAATTCATTGTGAATAGTAGTGGTCGTGGGTCCCGGCAGAGGTGGTGTATCGAGAAATGCTCTTCTGACGGGATTTGGCTTGAGGCCTCTAAATCTTGCCAGGTTCCGCTGGAGCTTGTCCATGGTTGTCGGCCAGCTTTGTTTGGCGTTGATCACCTCTGTTCCCTTTTCTGTGTCTTCGTTCAAACTGTCGGCTTTCTTTGTGAAGTACCTGGTCATGTCGAAGCTGTAAGGGCGGAGATCGAAGATTGCGTGCAAGCCTCTTTTGCCATTGGCGGAGCGTTTCCGTGCAGCTTTTCTATCTTCCGCAGCGTCTTCGGGAGTAGGAATGTATCCCAGGCCATGGAGGGTATTTTGCTCTTTGATATTGATGATTTGTTGGGTACCCTGATGGCGTTTTCCCAAACCAAGCCCCGGGATGTAGTTCATGCGCTTCATCATTTTCATCGAGGGAGGGATTTGGTCCCAGATCAAAGGCAGGTCTATGTGGCACACCTGGGCCTTCCGGCTTTCGATGGTGAACCCTGTCAGAATCATGCCATCATTGTCGTGTTTGATCTCTAGGACCGGGACACCGTTTGTGTCAGTCCCTTCGATGACTATGCTATCACCATAGATGATGATAAGGTCTGTTCCTTGTACGAACTTGACACATTGGTGGAGGGTGGATGCCACCCCATTGATCTGGTGTAACCAAGGGCATCCCAGGATGGCAGTGAATGTGATCGGGATGTCGATGACTTGGAAGTCGGTCGGGACCATCTGATTTCCGAACCACAGATTCAGGGTGGCTATTCCCAAGACTGAGCGAGATGTCGAATCGTATGCCTTGATTATCTGAGTTGAGGGTTTCAGATCAGTGGTCTTGATCCTGAGCAGATCCATCATTTTGGATAAAAGAACGTTCATGGCTGATCCCCCATCTACCAAGACCCGAGGGAGACGGCGCTCGTCAAGTTGAACTGTTATGTAGAGAGGCTCATTGTGGTCAGCCCCAAATTTTGGGAGGTCGAGCTCCGTGAAAGTGATGATGTTGCTGTAATGAACGTTGTCGATCATCTGAACCGCTTCATCAGGTGTCACGGTGATGGGAACCATGGTCTGAGCTAGGCTTTCCTCCAACTTGAGTTTGTGCGGGTAAGAGGAAGTGAGTAAGGACCAGAGTGAGATGTTAGCCTGAGTACGCTTGAGCTGAGTTAAGACAAGATCTTCAGCCTTCGGGTCAAGGGTTTCGGCTTCTTTGGCGTAGGGCCCCTTTTCAGTTCGTGGCTCAGGTATGGCTGGCCTTTTGTCTGCCCGTGGAGGATTCATCGGGATTTGACCGAAACGTGTCAGTACGTTCACCTCTGGTTTTGCTGCTTTGCTCGTCTCTCCTATTTCTGTAATGAGAGGGCCTTGGTTGGCGAAGGGCCATACTGCCCATTTCAGTTCATTTACCGTCATTATTTTTATTGAAGCATCAATAGTGGCCTTGAGATCTTCCTAAGACAGGGGTTGAGGTATCTGGACCCCCGAGCCGTTGGTGGCGGTGCGGAGCTCGTCCCAGCTGATCATGGAGCAGACGTTGCCAGGGTCTTGTGCAGAGCTAGGCTGAGGAGATTTGCTGGAGTAGATGACGTAGTAGTCAAACTTTCCTGATGGTTCTCCAAGGGTTCCGACTGTGGGGTCGCCGGATTCGTATCTCTTTTTTAGTTTTTGTTGAGAAGAGGGTTTCTTCTTCCTTCGATGGCGACCATCGTTCATTCATCTTGGAAATCTCTTTCCAGACAAGCAGTGCAGTCACAGACGTCCCACCAGATGTGCTCGTTGTTCGGCGGTGGTATCGGGACCTCAGGGTGTTGACCGGACATGTCCTCCCCCAGGGGGTCTTGTGGATTTATGTCGTAACTGCAGGGATCGTATGAGGGCAACAGGTTGACTTCTGGGAGACCATGAGAGACGTTAGAAGCTGCAGGAGCAGGCATGTCTTTGGAAGCCCCATGTAGTTGGGGGGTGGCTAATGTTCCGAAGTGGTGCATGGCACCTTCGATCCAGGTTTGTTGTTCGCCTTGGCGTTCTCAAGAGCCATGATGACTTGCCAAACTTCCTCCAATGTTGGGAAATTTCTCGGAGGTAAGGTCCCATTTTCCTCGCTGTTATCCACAGACTTGGCCATGGGGAGTTGACGGACTGCCCTAGTAACTGTGCTGGGAAGGATGTTGGACCTTGCAGCTTTGACACGGGGAGAGTAGTTCCCGGGTATTCTCAATCACTCTTGGTTCACTGGAGGGGGGTGACGGGCAAGTTTTAGACACGGGAAGGTCGTTCGGGATAAAAGGGGGAAAATCTCACGTGACATGCAGTTTCCGCTTCTTTTATTTTTTATTTTTTTGTTGTTTTAATTTACTTAAAACGTGTTTTCTCAGAGTCCTAGGTAGGTTGGAAAAGATAGCTCTTCTTTTTCGCAACTATGCTAGATCCTGGGTCAGTGGAGACCATCTGTGCGGCTATAAGCCCCTCGTTTTGCACCTGTATTTTGACATCCCAGGGTGGACAGCCCCGGGCGAGGGTCATATAGGGCAAGCGGTTTCCACCGGCCTAAAATAAAAATTGAACCTAAGGACCGAGCCTGTCATGTTCGTTTTAATGCGTTAGCCATGTGAATAGTGAGCCGAGCCGGCACCTAAGTCAAGATCGGGTCAAGAGTTCGGCATGACCTCTCTTTACCTTGCTTACGCAAGGGATCTGTGACGTTAAGCGTTGGCTGGGTCATATCGTCATGGCTGATGTATTAAAGGCTTGATGACATGGTGTCATGTGGGCATGGATGTATATCCGGGACGGAACATCGTCTGGGTGTAGCTTCGGAAATCAAGATCAGGTTAAGATTTTAGCATGTCCTTTTATCGCTTTGCTTGCGCAAGGGATCTTGAGTTCCGAGCTTCGACTCAGAAAATGGCCGGCATGGGATATGTATCCAGGCTATATGACACGGACTGGGTAAAAACCAACCGAGTCTGGACAGAGTGTGACTCAAGACTCAAACGTGCAGGGTTGACGCTTGGCTAGGATGGGATGTTTGGAATGATCCCGTGCGCGTCCGAGAGGCGTAGGAAGGCCAAACGAACTGCAACTAAGACCACCCCGGGTTAAGGGTTGTAGTGTGCAGTGTATCCGAGGCAGCAGTGCGCGTAGCGTGCGGTGTAACTGAGGCAGCAGTGTGAGTAGTGTGCGGTCTCTAAAATTCTTTTTCTGAGTAAAACAGAAGTTTTTGAAGAATTTTAAATATATGTACACAGATGTATATTGATGCATTTTATTTTTGTATTTTTTTTTTGTAAAATAAAAAAGTAAAGCACATGCACACACACACACACAACAGTTAAAGAAAGGGGTAAAATGAAAGTTTGACCCTCATCATCGTTTTAAAAATATTTTGTTTTGTTTAAAAGTTTTTTAAAACAAAACGTCCCCAGCGGAGTCGCCAACTGAGATTACCCGGATCCGGCTCGCGCGCGAAGGGCCCCGGCATCTCGCGTTTTGTGCGTCGCTTTCAGGAAGTCGCCCGGATCCGATAGGCAGCGCGATTGCTCCCCGACATCTGGCTTATTCCGTTTTGCGGTTGGAGGTGTCTCGCTGTGTTTTTGCTTGTAGAGTCGCCACGCCATTTTTATTAAGCCCAAAACATTGAAAAAGGGCATCAGTTTAAAAATAAACTGTTTTTGTGTGATGAGATTTTGAGTTCGGAGGTCAGATGACTCCTCGGGAAGAGAATATTAGAATATTAGAGCTCATCCGAGTCGCCTCGTAAAAACGAGTCTTTCGGTACCCCTTATATTCTTTAACTGTTGTGTGTGTGTATGTGCTTTTAAAAATGCATGCTGTATCGGATGTCTACATTGTACACTGCTTTATTGAAATGTATTTAAATAGTGTAGGAAGGAAGCCTTACCAATGTTGGTTCGTGTCTGTCTTCCGCGGGGGAATAGTGTTTGAGGATGGAATAGTGTTCCGGGACGGACCGGGATTGCTTCGGGATGAGCCGGTTGTCTGCGGACAGAGTTTCGGCGTGCGTTGGGATCGCAGGGATATCTCAGGCAGAGGTTCGGCGTACGTTGGGATCGCAGGGATCACTCGGGCAGAGGTTCGGCTTGCGTTGGGATCGCAGGGATCACTCGAGCAGAGGTTCGGCGTGGGCCGGAATCGCCGGTTTGACTCGGAAAGAGCCGGGACGCCTCGGGAAAGACCAGGCAAGGCCTCGAAGTACCACGAGGGGCCTCAGAGTACCTCGGGGCAGCTCGGGAGCGTCGCGGGAGCGCTCGGAGAGGCTTCGGAGCACCACAAGGGAGCTCGGAAGGCCTCAAAAGGATCTGAAAGGGGCGGGGAGTGCCTCGAGAGGACTTAGAGGGATGCCAGAAGGCTGGGGGGAGAGGAGAGAAGAGGGGGAGCCCTCTATTTATAGTACCCAGATTTGTGCAAGAAGGTCCGTACGGACCTTCCAGGTAATCCAAGTTTTTGGTTTTCCTCGATTTGAGGGAATATGTGGACTTTAAGAAGATTCAGCCATGATGATGTCTGGTAGCAAGAAGGTCCGTACGGACCATCTTGCATGCATAAAGGTCCGTATGGACCCCCCATGTAGCTGAGTAATTATTACTTCCGGGATTTGAGGAAATATCTTGGACTTTAAGAGGATTCAGTAATCATGGCAACAAAGAGGTCCGTATGGACCACATTTGCTTTTCCGATTTCTGAAAAATTCCTCTGAGGTCCTTTTGTGCTTTTTTGTCCCAGAAAGGTCCCTCCCTTGGTTTGGTTGGGGGGTTTTGAGGTTTTTGAGTGTCACGGGTCTTCGAGACTGCGTTTGTGTGAGTCTGCGGTGTTTCCCGTGTGTTCGGAAGAGGGTGATCCAGATTGGGGTACTTATAGCTGCAGACGGCCTAGACGGCATCGGCTCATGCACAGCCGCACTCCTCCGGGAACTACACCGCAGGAACTCCACGAGCCTCTTGGCGTAGTTGGTTATCCCATCCAGACGTCTCACGACCTGGTTGTAAGTACGGCCAGACACCTGCAAATCAGGAAAGCCGTCAAAAGACAAACAGATAGCAAAAATGCAACATTTACAGAATGCTAATATCAATTACAGAAAATCAAATCAAAGCACTCACCGAAGCATCGGGATCCACTCTATACCGAGGCCTCACCTCCTCCGGAATGGGGAAATGTGTTGTCTTCCGGACGTATAAACCATTTAGTTGGTTATCGCTCGGGATTCCTTGGATTTTCATGTGTTCGGGATTTTGATCCCGTCCTCATCTTGGACTTGTGATCATCACTATTTGACCTTGGGTCATGTGTGATCGAGAGAAGGACTCTCTCTTATGGTCCAAGAGTGAGGTTCTTTAGAAAGGAATATCCTTAACCCATCGATCCTACATCTTGAGACGATTGAGTTTATGTAGGGACTATTATACTCGTCTCAAGTGATAATCGGAGATATAAGGTTCAAGATTTATCCATTCTAAAGGGGTTATGGCACCTTTAATGGAAGAAATGATGTAAAGATGGGATCTTTACATCGGTCCGCTCCAAAGGATGCATCAAATACCAAAGGGGACTAGGGGAAGGGTATAAAGATTGGATCTTTATGCTCTTCCTATGCTTTTCGTGCCTTAGGAAGGTCACTAAGCAATCCTAGAAAAGAGAGATCCAACCATGAGGGACATGAAGGATGCATTCTAAACTAAAGATGACATTTTTAATGAAAAAGATGACATTATGGGTGCAAAGGATGCTATTTGTTTGTAAAGAAATGATTTTTAGTGCAAAGGATGCAACTTTTATATGTAAAAATGACATTTCAAGTGCAAAGGATGCAACTTTAATGCAAAGATAACATATTTAATGCAAATGATGCAACTTTATATGAAAAGATGTTATTTTGGGAGCAAAGGATGCTACTTTTCACATCACCATGTGAGAGATCCACCCTAGAACAAGCCTTTTTTGAGGTCTTATTTGTTCATCCTTGGGTTGGATCCTTCATGGATCCTATGTAATGGGGGAATAGGGGTAGGATGATTTACATGCTTAAAGAAGGAATCTTTAATAACAATATATCAAATCCCAAGCAAGTAAACAATAATATGGAAAGCAAGGAGCAATATATCACATATATACAAGGTATATTTCAAGAAAAAGGGGATGAGAGGTTACCAATGGTGGTGGTCCTCTATCTCTTGGAGTTTGCCTTGGGAAGGACCAACTCTGGAAGGCTTTAAGGAGGAGGGAGGTGGTTTTTGGCACTCTCAACTTTCTGTAATTTCGAGGTGATATTTTGACAGAGTAACAATGCTCCAAAAACTCCTTTTATATGAATAGAGGAGGTCTCTATTTATAGACAGTCTGGCAGAAACTAATGAAGCCGTGCGGCTTGGAGTTCTTGCCTAATGCAGCCCTGCGGCATTATCCCTTATGACTCAGCACCTTTCTAGAATCATGCAAGGTGGCCTTCTAGAAGGGTTTTTTCTACCGAAGGAAAACGTGGAATTTTAATTCCTAGTAATTCCTTCGCCCCTCGGAAGGTTCGGAAAAGTTCCCGAATTGCTCCTGAACTTTAAGAAAGTCCGGGGAATTGCCGGGAAACTTAACCGGAAGGCATGAGCCAGATTTGGGTACTTACAGAAGCCCCTCGGCAACGTCACTTGCAGGGCGAGTGGGGTTGTCGATAAAAAAGGATCCGATCTGGCGAATGTCAAGACGGATTGGGTGACCAAGGTGGTCGAGTGGCTGAACCTTTGGAAGGCTACCTACGTATCCCGAGTGGGAATCAAGCCATGATCGTAGTTCGGAATCCACTGGGGAAAGGGGGTGTCATATGTGACGAATTGACTGAACCTAAAGTAGGCTACCTACGTATCCCGGAGGAATCAAGCCAGGCCGTAGTTCAGAAAAAGATCCACTGGGAATGGCGAAGAGAAACTGGTCTCTTGCTGGGGAATAGAGGGGAAGGTGACCTGGGAGGTCAAGTGACTGATCCTACTGGGGATATGCTAGATGAAGGAATTGACCGATGTGGTCAGATATTTAGACCTCGATGAGGGGCTACTTCACCACTGAGGAGTGACGAAGGAACAGGGTGACCAATGTGGTCGGATGGCTGGACCTTTATGAAAGGCTACCTACGTATTCCGTAGGAATCAAGCCTTAGTTGTAGTTCAATTCTCACTAGATAGTTAGGAACAATGTCTAGGATCCTTGAGGTTTAGACAATTAATGGAGGTTGTCACATGATTGACAATTAATGGAGGTTGTCACCATTGACAATTAATGGAGGTTGTCACCTGATTGACAATTAATGAAGGTTGTCACCTGATTGACAATTAATGGAGGTTGTCACCTGATTGACAATTAATGGAGGTTGTCACCTGAAGAAACTAAAGCTTACGTCACTATCGAGGAGGTAGAGGTAGCTAAAGTTTGGAGAACTTGAGCGTACTTCTCAATCCGTGAGATAGAGGTAGCTAAAGTTTGGAGAACTTGAGCGTACTTCACCATCTGTGAGATAGAGGTAGCTAAAGTTTGGAGAACTTGAGCGTACTTCACCATCTGTGAGATAGAGGTAGCCAAAGTTTGGAGAACTTGAGCGTACTTCTCAATCTGTGAGATAGAGGTAGCTAAAGTTTGGAGAACTTGGAGGATGTCACCTAGCGTTATTCCGTTATAACGGAAGTAACGGAGGCGACTCGGGAGGAAAGTTTATTCTCTTTGGAGATAACGGATATCCTTGGGAAACATCGTTATTCTAGTTAAGAAGTAACGGGAGTTATATGCCCAAGTGGAAAGTCCAGGGGCAAAGATGTAATTTTTTGCTCAGAGCAAAAGAGGCCGCCCGGCATGAGATGAGGGCAAAAGAGGCCGTCCGGCTTCAATCCTGATTTCACCAGATTGTTTAAACAGATTTGAAAACGGGCAAAGCGCCATTGTTGTGGCTTCCGCCGAGGAGAGGAGGGATAGTAGAGAGAGAAATTTCCAAATTTCTTCGATTCTGTTAGTGTAATCTGCAGGTGATATCGTAGATGATTTCCCAAGTGATATCACAGATGATTTCCTGGACTGAAAATTATATAGTTGTATATTTCTTGTTTGTTATTTAATGGACTAACGTGCTAATATGGTCTGTATAGTCTATGGTTTATGATTATATTTCAGGGTGCAATAGCATCAAAGAAGGAGCTAGACACATGTGAAAATTGGAAGAAATGAATTAATATATTTTATGTATTAATTCGTAATTTTGGCATTCAACAACAATATGTATGTGGACTTTGTCAAAGGTTGTTGCTGAGTTATAGAAGAGGTACAAGGATGAGAAAGCAAGGGAGTACAAGGCGTGGAAGCATGGCTTGAGGATTCAACAACTCGGTTGCTACAAAATAGGAAGTGGGAGCTAGAATTGTGGAAACAAATTAACCCACTCTCCCTACACTTCCTCCACGTGCAAGACCAGCCCCAAGGCTGTTATTGGAGTAGCCTTCAAGTATTTGAAGACTATAAATAAGCTTGGAAGGTTTATTTGAAGACATGCCAATTATTTCACATTCACACCTTCGAAAAGCTTAGAGATAGAGTTCTTTGTTTGGTTCTTTTTAATCCTTTCTCCCTTGTAATTTCGCACTTGATTACTTTGGTATCAAGGTGTGTGAAGGCTAGGATAGGATTCCGTTCTTTATCTCTTGTTCCATAGAGCTTAAAATAGATATAGCTATAGGGAACTTTCGGCTTTGTAACTTCATTCATAGTGATTATAAAGTCTTGCCTAAGAGGCACTCTCAAGTTATATTTATATAACTTGAGAAAAACAATTTTGGTATTTTTATTCCGCTGCAAACTCTTTTACAAAATTGTTTTATTTTCGAAGTGTGTGTGTGTGTCATCCCAAGTGCTATCGTTGGTGCTGTTATCACCTTGGATATCACTTGTGATTCAAGCCGTGACAATTTCAATTGGTATCAGAGCCTCTCACTTGACGATACTAAGTGTTTGGTCCTCTTTATCATGGCTTTTGATCCTGCAAATCCAAACCAAAAACGTCTTCCTGTTTTAGATGGTTCGAATTATGCATATTGGAAAATTCGCCTTCGCTCGCATATCAAATCAATTGATCTTCGAGCATGGCGATCTATAGTTCATGGGTACTCTCTTCCACTCTTACCTCCTGATGAGGATGGTGATGTTCGGGTTAAACCTGAAGGTGAGTGGACGAATGAAGAGATCACTCTAGCTAACTATAATGAGAAAGCTCTTAATGCTATCTTTGAGTGGGTTGACATGCATATTTTTAAACTTATTCAAAATAGTTCCACAGCTCAAGAAGCTTGGGATATTTTACAAAGGTTTTGTGAAGGTGATTCTAGTGTGCGTGAAAACAAACTCGGAGGTCTTCTTGGCAAATTTGAAAGGTTGAGAATGGGTGAAAGTGATACCATTTCCTCTTATTTTGAAAAACTATTTGACATTGCTAATGAGTGTCAACTTTTAGGTGAACCTTTTACAAACAAACAATTGGTTTCAAAGGCTATTAGAACTCTCCCTGAGCGTTTTAATATAAAAGTTTCATCTATAGAAGAGGCTCACAATCTTTCTACAATGGATATCAATTCCTTAATGAGCATTTTAAAAATTTTTGAGTCAAACCTTGCCGAGCAAAGTGAAGCTTCTAAGGGCAAGAGTGTTGCATTAAAAGTTCAATCCTCTAGTGGTTCAACTAATGAGGATGACGAAATTTTTGAGGAATTAGGTGAAGATGCCGGTGTTGCCTTACTTACCAGAAATATAACTCAATGGTGAGAAAATTTAACAAAGAAAATGTGCAGGTAAAGGCTAAACAGCAACAAGCCAAGGTGTACAATTCAATGCCCAAGAGGACATTTCCATCTACTCGTAAAGGTGGTCCCATAAGGAGAGCATCATCGGATCAATCCAGATCTGATCCAAAATACCTTGAAACAATCCAATGTCATGCTTGCTCTGGATGGGGTCATTACTCAAATGAGTGTGCTAACACTCTAAGGAAGATGGGAAAGAACCTATGGGTTTCTCTCAGTGACAATGAGGATGAGGAGACCAATCAATCTGAAGTTTCGGATCAAACAGCAATCTTGGTCACAAGCTGTGACTCGGATTACATCGTGATACCCCAGGTGATATCCAAAATGGGATAGCACCGAGATATCATCCAACAGTATACGAGATTTAAATTTGATAAATCTTTGTTTGTTTTGTGGGTTACATTAACATGGATGCGGAGTTGTTCACAAGATGAGAAGGAGTTCGGCAAGGATGAACTCATTTGTGGTCTTAAGAACCTTTGCAAAGAATTGGTGGATGAATGGAAGAAAGAGAACAAGAAGGTGATCTCTCTGTCCAAAGAGGTTCAAGACCTAAGCGATGGCTTGACTAGATTGGAAGTTCAACTCACAAAGAAGGATGTGGAGCTGGACAAAGTCAAGAGCAAACTTACTCTTGCCGAGACAACATTCAAGAAACTCAATACGAGTTCTACCAAGTTAGATGCAATTCTTGGTTTGTCCAAACCACTCAAGGCGTGTATGGGTTTTCAAGAGTCTTTAAATGCTATTACATCTACTTTGTCTAATACGGAAGATAAGTTAATTTTTGTTAAAGAAAGAGATCATGTTGAACAAATATCTTCGATAAGTCTTCGACAAGGTAAAAATATGTAACTATTGTTACTCTCTTGGACATTTGAAAATTGATTGTAAAACTCTTCTAAAGAAAGCAGTCCGAGTTCTGTGTGATACCCGAAGTGTTGCCTAGCACGTCGAGATATCACCTACGATCGAAGAAGAATTATCAAAGTAGGAAAGTATGGAAACCTAAGTCTAACCTGATATGTGATGTTGTATGCACTGCCTTAAAAACTAATGTTGAAGGTTCATGGTATTTTGATAGTGGTTGTTCTCGTCATATGACTGGAACAAAAATATTTTTAAAGGAATATGAACCTATTCAAGGTGGTAGTGTAACATATGGTGGTGGTGGCAAGAGTAATATAGTAGGAAAAGGCGTATTAAATGTACCTGGATTTCCTGCTTTGAAAAATGTTTTGCATGTTGATGGACTGGTAACTAATTTAATTAGTATAAGCCAACTTTGTGATGACAACCTTGAAGTAAAATTCAATAAAAACACTTGTGAAGTTTTTGATTGTACCAATAAGCGTGTTATGGCTGGTACTAGGTCAAGTAATAAGCTATCTTGTTGAGGATAAACAAGTGTGTCATTCTGTGAGGGTTGATGATGCTACCTGATGGCATCAAAAGTTGGGTCATGTCCATTTTCGTAACATTGTGAAACTCATTAATGCTGAAGCTATAAGAGGTATACCTAGTCTGGACATTAGTACAAAAATCATATGTGAAGATTGTTTAAAAGGTAAACAAACACGTGCTACCCATAGTGCTACCCAACATAATGAGGAGTGATTCTGGGACAACGCACTGTTTTCAATTAATGCATATGGATTTAATGGGTCCAGTTGAGGTAGACGGTTTAGGAGGTAAGAAATATACTTTTGTAATAGTTGATGATTTTTCTAGATTTACTTGGGTATATTTTTAAAAGAAAAATCGAAACTTTTGAAAAGTTTAAAGTCTTACATGCTAAAATCAAAAACATGTTTTATTGCTCTTATCATGCGAATAAGGTCGATCATGGAACGGAGTTTGATAATTCATTGTTCTTTACTTTTTGTGAATTAAAAGGAATTAAACATGAGTTTTACTGCTCCTAAAACACCTCAACAAAATGGGGTGGCTGAAAGGAAAAATAGGACCTTACTTGAGATGGCACGTGTGATGTTATTTTCAAAAAGAATTTCAAAAAGATTTTGGGTGAGGCCATAAACACGGCTTGTCACACGGCCAATAGGGTTTTTCTAAGACCTGGTACTAGAATGACACCTTATGAAATTTTGAATGGTAGGATACCAAAGGTTCATTATTTTCATACATTTGGGTGTGTGTGTTATGTTCTAAATGATCGGGATTACTTAGCTAAATTTGACTCTAAAAGTGATAAGGCTATATTTCTTGGGTATGCTCGGGACGGAGTCGAGCATATAGGGTTTATAACCTTAGGTTAAAAACCATTCGGGAATCAATTAACGTTGTTTTTGATGATTTAGCAAGTGTTACGGGTGATGGAGTACGGGAATCTCCATTAATATTGCTTTGGAAGAACTGGAGAATCAAAATCAAGTAAGTGATACCCAGTGCTTTGGCCAAAGTGTTGCCACTAATGGGATAGCATCTCCGGTATCACCCAAGACCAATCCGGCAAGCGATAAGGATGAACAGTCGAGATGATGATCATGTGCATGAAGACTTGAGAAGGGATCCACCGGCTAGGATCAAAAGAGACCATCCTTCCTCTCAAATTATTGGAGAAGCTAGTGAAGGGGTACAAACAAGGAACAAAGGACATTTTAGTGACCGTGAAATGGCAAGGTATGTGTGTATGTCCACCACATACCACAAGGTAAAATATTCTGTTTTGTTTCTTCTTTAGAACCCAAAAATATTTACGAAGCTTTAAAAGATAATTTTTGGATACAAGCCATGCAAGAGGAACTTGACCAATTTGCTCGTAATGAAGTTTGGTGTTTAGTACCACGTCCTAGTAATACAAATGTTATTGGTACTAAATGGATTTTCAAAAACAAATCGGATGAGCAAGGAAATATTGTTAGGAACAAAGCTCGTCTCGTAGCACAAGGTTACACCCAAATTGAAGGTGTTGACTTTGATGAGACCTTTGCTCCCGTTGCTAGAATAGAATCCATAAGACTCCTCTTGGCTATAGCTTGTTTTCTAAAAATTACTTTGTTTCAAATGGATGTTAAAGCCGCCTTTTTAAATGGTTATTTAAAAGAAGAAGTTTTTGTTGAACAACCAAAAGGATTTGAAGATCCTAATCTACCAAACCATGTATATAGACTTGATAAAGCTTTATATGGCTTGAAACAAGCTCCACGTGCATGGTATGGTCGCTTAACCTCTTTCTTACTTGAATATGGATTCACAAGAGGTGAAGCGAGATAGGACCTTATTTATCCTAAGGCATGGCAAAGAAATAGTCATTGTTCAAATCTATGTTGATGACATAGTCTATGGCTCTACTTCTCAAACGTGTTTAAAAGATTTTGTAGAGGCTATGACATCAACATTTGAAATGAGCATGATTGGAGAGTTAACATTCTTTCTAGGCTTGCAGGTGAAACAATCAAATGAAGGAATATTCATTTCACAAAGCAAGTATGCAAAGAGCCTAGTAAAAAGATTTGGGTTGGAAGGAGCAAAAAGTTCAAAAATCCCCATGTGTTCTTCTCTCAAACTTGGTAGAGATCAAGTAGGTGAGGATGTTGATCCTACTCTTTATCGTTCAATGATAGGTAGCCTTCTCTATCTCACTTCTAGTCGTCTGATATCATGTTCGGCGTGTGTGTTTGTGCACGTTATCAAGCCAATCCTAAAGTCTCTCACCTTAATTACTGTCAAAAAGATAATTAAATATGTTTCAGAACAAGTGAATTAGGGATTTGGTTTAGTAAGGATACTAATACCAATTTGGTTGGCTTTAGTGACTCGGATTGGGCAGGGGATATGGATGATAGGAAGAGTACTAGTGGGGGGTGTTTTTACTTGGGCAACAATTTAGTCTCATGGTATAGTCGTAAACAAAATTGTGTTTCTCTCTCCACAGCTGAGTCTGAGTATGTGGCAGCTGGTAGTTGTTGTTCACAACTTATTTGGCTAAAACATATGTTAGATGATTATGGCCTAGAGAGTAATTCTTTGACTATGTACTGTGATAACCTGAGTGCTATCAACATTTCAAAAAACCCAGTTCAACATTCCCGTACCAAACACATTGACATACGTCATCATTTTCTTAGAGATATGGTAGATAAAGGCCTAATTAATATTGATCATATTGATACTAAGTATCAACTGGCTGACATCTTTACCAAGGCCTTAGACCACGAGAGATTTTCTAGTTTGAAAAGATCTCTTGGTCTTTGTAATCTCTGAGTCTGTTCGTCTGTGCTACCCCAGGTGATGTTATCACTTAGGGTAACACTTGTATATTAGTGTATTTTTTTCTTCTTTCTTTGCTTATTTACTTAAAAAAAAAAAAATATATATATACTTTATTATTTGTTTAAATCTAGCTAGCTTATTTCTAGCTGTGGCACATGCTGACCTTTTTGTTATGGTAGGTTATTATTTAGGTTAGCACGTCTGATATCATTCCCCTTCATATGCTTAAAGTGACAAAGTCACTAATATTTTCTTGTTGATAAATAAAAGACAAAGGCATTTATCCATACTATTCTCTCGAGCTCGGGGCACGGTGTTCGCTGCAACGATGTACTCTTGCCAATGAGAAGGTATGAGGTGATTTATGCTAAGTATTAGGGACATGGAGTTCGCTACTACAGTGTACCCTACTTGAAATGCATAGATCACTTGGTCTCTACACTTGAAATATAACTTGAAGCACGGAGCTCGTTACTACGTTGCTTTCTTGTTTAAAGAAGTGTATTGAGATGTGTTTAACAAGCAATGTACTTAAAAAATTATATATAGGCATATAATGCCTAAAGTGCATGAAAAATGCTCAGCTTGTTATGCTTGAAATGCTTGAAAATGAAAATATTTATCAAGGGGTTTTATATCATATGTGTTATCCTACGTGTTACCATCATTGCCTTAACACATTAGTGTGTGCTATATTAGTTTTTTATTTTTTTTCGAAATATTGTTGATTAATTTCTCAAAATCTGAAAGTCTTTTTAATTAAAGAGTTTACGATTTTGAAAACGTCTTCAACAAGTTTTCTTTATTTTTGGTAAACTTAATTAAGTAACTAACCCTTATTTATTTAATTTGTGCATATAATGTTTTGGGCTTAGTTACAAATTATTTAGTTTACTTATTTTTTTTTAATGTTGCAACCGTGTTGTTTGTTTAATAAAGTTTTGAGGTTTTAAAAGGTGTGGTTAGGGTTTGTTTTAAAAATGAGTGGATAGGGATTAGTTTGAGAATAAATAGGGGTAGATTAGATAGGTTTTTAAATGTCTAATCAAATTAAAACTTTGTTCCCCATTTAATCTCCTCCTTCCTATTTTCTCTCAACCTCCTCCGTCTCTCTCTCTATACGTTACCCTCTCCTCTCTCTAAAACCCCCTTCCAGCGTCTTCTTCTCTTCTCAACCTAGGTCAAAATACGTTCCAAAAAATCCCTCAAATCTCCATGGCATCTCCATCCAATACCAATGCCGAACCATCTCACACGGACCAAATGGACATCTCACCTAGCATTGCTCCTTCCGTGGCATCTCGCGTGGCCATGGAAACTTCCCCAATGATCACTCCAAGCTCTTCTCCACCAACAATGGCGATTGTTCCTACCTCTGGCCCCATTACCTCATTTGATCAAGGCATTCCTAAGGTGACTCTCATCCCTACCGAGCCAAAAAGGAAGAGGAAAGCCCCAACTGCCAAGTTTGTCTCCCCAAATCGCAAAAAGGAGATCTTCCAACCGCATTAGATCAATCGGGTCCAAGGCAACTTCAAATACCTCTCTTGATCCAGTTGATGTCTCGAAAGCTCTATTGATGTGTCCTCACCCCATGTGAGTGATGAGAACTTTGAAGCAAACAAGGAAAAGGAGCCTTCGTGGACTCATTTGATGCTTGGGTAGATGGTGATGAAGAGGAGACTCTCTCTCGATTTTCGAAAAAGAAGGCCAAGGGCAAAGCTGTGAGTGCTACCGAAGTGCTAGCAAGAAGAGGATATCATCGAGGTAACACTTGCCCCCTCTTCTGTTCCTAAACATTCCTCTAGTGATAATTCTGGTGATGAGGTTACTCAAACTGAAGAGGATAAAGCTTTTCCAAAACCTTTTCTTACTTTGGAGTATTATAAAAAGGAAAATATGGAACTTTGGTTGAATAGTCTAAGTAAGAGAATTTTAAAAGAGAAGCACATTGATGAGGGTCAGTTGGAAAAGGAAGGAGTGGTTCAGTTTTTAAAGGACAGGAATTTTATTAATGCTAATAATCATGCATCGTTTTGTTGAGAGTGTTATTCGCAATTTCTTTGCCAATTTGCATGCTCATTTGGATGATGAAGGGTCTGCTAAATATGGAAAAGTGTTTGTTAGGGGAAGAGTCTATTCTTTTACTCCTGCCCTGATTAACAAAGTTTTAGGCCTCCCTAATGTAGATGATGAGAGCATTAGGGTCAATAGAGATGAAATGGTAAAATTGCTCACTCACAACAAACTGCAGTCTTGGCCTTTGAAAGAGAAACTTCATGCTTCTAGATTATCTTCTCTCTATTCTGTACTTCACAAACTGTGCATCTTCAATTGGCTTCCTACAACTAATGAACCTATTGTGACTTTGGAGCATGCGAATGTGTTGTATAGATTGGGTAAAAATTTAAGGATTAACTTTGGAAGATTAGTGTTTAAACACTTAGCTTCATGGGGTAGAAAAAAGGAAGTGAACATTAGCTTTTTCCCCTATCCTTCTCTAATCTTCAAAGTTTTGGTATTTCAATCCTTGCCCATTGAAGCCTCGATGTTTTTACCACCGAACCTGAGTACTATACCATTGATCAACAACTGAAAAAGGGTAAAAGGTATACAAAAGATCTTCCTTGGAACAAATCTGATGAAACAACCCCTGCTCCTCCCAGTGCTATCTCACGTGATACCCCAAGTGCTTCCCCAGGTGTTGCCCCTCATACTTTTGCAGGAACTGATGCTGCAAGTATTCTGAACAACATGATGAATCTATTGGGCAACTCTGGACCATCAATCCCAAAGGCTACAGTTCTCAACTTCCTGCACAAACAGTCAAGTGCAATAGGAGAACTTGCTAAGGGATGGGCTAAGCTTAAGCAGGTAACAGATGCTTTTATTGATGAAATTTCTTCCCAAACAGGGGGAGGATCTGCTGCTGCTGGAACTTACGGAGCTGGTGCTACTGCAGGTGCTACCACCGATCTTGGCCCAAGTGATGGTGGAAGTGATAGGGAAGGAGATCGGGAGGAAGGAGAGGAAGAAGAGGAGTTTGAAGAAGAAGAAAGCTGAACCTTAAGGTTGATAAACCTGAAGGTTTATGTTGCCGCTATCATATGGGTGACTATTTTTGTGGTGGTCCTACAAACAATGTTTTTATTTTGGTGATGTGGTGGTTCCTTAAACAATTTACTTTTATTTTGTTTATATTTGCTAAAACACTTTAGTGGTTTGTTAAATAACTTAATCTGCTAGGATGTTTTTTTTGCTAATTTTGGATGATATTTTGCTACAATGGTTATGGTTTTTAATGGTTACTTAGTTTATTTCGAAAACTTTTTAAAGTTTGAAATAAATTAGTTTATTATGATAAATCATTGTTTAGGATTAGCTCCTTGATTAAGGGGGAGTTAATTTTTGTGGAGATATTATTCTATGGTCTATGCTCTGTACATTTGTATATAGACTTATCCTACGGGACGACGGCACATTAAGTTTGGAAAGAAATATCCAACTAAGGGGAGATTGTTAGTGTAATCTGCAGTGATATCGTAGATGATTTCCCAAGTGATATCACGTATGATTTCCTGGACTGAAAATTATATAGTTGTATATTTCTTGTTTGTTATTTAATGGACTAACGTGCTAATATGGTCTGTATAGTCTATGGTTTATGATTATATTTCAGGGTGCAATAGCATCAAAGAAGGAGCTAGACACATGTGGAAATTGGAAGAAATGAATTAATACATTTTATGTATTAATTCGTAATTTTGGCATTCAACAACAATATGTATGTGGACTTTGTCAAAGGTTGTTGCTGAGTTATAGAAGAGGTACAAGGATGAGAAAGCAAGGGAGTACAAGGCGTGGAAGCATGGCTTGAGGATTCAACAACTCGGTTGCTACAAAATAGGAAGTGGGAGCTAGAATTGTGGAAACAAATTAACCCACTCTCCCTACACTTCCTCCACGTGCAAGACCAGCCCCAAGGCTGTTATTGGAGTAGCCTTCAAGTATTTGAAGACTATAAATAAGCTTGGAAGGTTTATTTGAAGACATGCCAATTATTTCACATTCACACCTTCGAAAAGCTTAGAGATAGAGTTCTTTGTTTGGTTCTTTTTAATCCTTTCTCCCTTGTAATTTCGCACTTGATTACTTTGGTATCAAGGTGTGTGAAGGCTAGGATAGGATTCCGTTCTTTATCTCTTGTTCCATAGAGCTTAAAATAGATATAGCTATAGGGAACTTTCGGCTTTGTAACTTCATTCATAGTGATTATAAAGTCTTGCCTAAGAGGCACTCTCAAGTTATATTTATATAACTTGAGAAAAACAATTTTGGTATTTTTATTCCGCTGCAAACTCTTTTACAAAATTGTTTTATTTTCGAAGTGTGTGTGTGTGTCATCCCAAGTGCTATCGTTGGTGCTGTTATCACCTTGGATATCACTTGTGATTCAAGCCGTGACAATTTCAGATTCCCTACCTTCTAGTGCTCGAAATAGATCAAGAGGGTAACATTGTACCCCGACAAGCGCGAAGAGTCTTGTCACATGCCGCGAGAATGAGGCGGAGGGAGTTCGTTCGAACCGAGCAAAAATACGATTTCAATACACCTCCTTCCGAGTTATATCCGGGCAAAAGGGAGCACAAGTCCATGAAACCTCAATCTATTGGGGTAAGCATTCTTGACTTTCTTGATTTTGACAATTTTGATTGAATTTGGATTGATTTTGGGCTTGACCCGAATTTTAGGAAATTTTTGAATTTTCCTAGGATGACTTTAGGAGTTTGATGATTAACCTACGAGGCTAAGGACACAAATGAACATGCATGTGCAATTTATTTGAAAAATAATGAGAATGACCCATTTTTTGAAAATAAAGTAAGAAAATAATGTCTAAAATGTGTCGGAGTTCTTGCATGCGCTTGAACTAGGTCAATTCTTGATCATGGATGAGAAAATGGGATTTTGGACGATGAAAAGGATTCATGCATGCCATTTTTTGAAAAATTAATGCTTATGTGCAAAGAATTTTGTGAAGATCAGAATTTTGTGCTTAGGAGAGCAATGCGCTTGACATGATGTGTTTCAAATGATGGAAGACACGTTTTCTAGGCAAAGGGTGCTAGAAATCTTTTATGAATACTTTTCTTTGAAAATATGTGCACTTTTGAATATATGCATGCTTTTGAAATGAGATGAAGGACTGACACGTTTTTTGTTGTGCTTTCTTACAGGAGAGCAAGTCGAGGGGACCTTCTGAAGTGGCGGTGAAGCTATGGGATAGGATGCCCAACTTTGAGAAGAATGGGGTGAACCCCAAGCAGCTAGTGAGGGCTACCAGCCTTGATTTGTTCATTGAGGCTATTGGCAGAGGCATCCATGTGACCTCGAAGAGAAAGGGCTTGATCCAGGCCCTCTCAGAGTTCTGGTGGGACACCACCCACAACTTT
This sequence comes from Adenophora triphylla var. japonica, assembly GCA_022495995.1. Classification (NCBI taxonomy): domain Eukaryota; kingdom Viridiplantae; phylum Streptophyta; class Magnoliopsida; order Asterales; family Campanulaceae; genus Adenophora; species Adenophora triphylla. The sequence continues at coordinate 219,663 of JAFEMH010002792.1, forward strand.
CATCTTAGCTAGGGAGAGATTACGGTGACTCCGGCCGATTTCACTGCTATTACCGGCTTGCAGTTTACTGGGAGGCCTGTGACCTGGAGGGACCACATTCTAAGACGTTTCCACCTCATTTGAGAAATCTGTGAAAGGGAAGACGTCAAGATATACAAGATACCAACGGATGACAACATTTCGGACCCTCTCACTAAGCCTTTGCCACAAGCTAAACATGATGGTCATGTTAGGTCCATGGGTATGAGATACATGAATGATTGGGCCTAGTGCAAGTACGAGACTGTAGGTGTTAGTGCCCTAGGCCTATAGAGATAGACTTATATTATGTTGTTATTCATTTATATAAGAGACTATTACTTTGATTATTATATATGTTTGCATGTTTACTTTAATAATCGTGTCCCTAGTACTTAATAAGCACTAGTATGAAGTCTAATGGATAATCATGTGATGATTATATGCATGGGGATGCACATTAGATTCATGGGTACTTGTTGGAGAACAAGGTACTGGACTTGACCCATTATGAGATTTATGTCATGGTCAAATGTCATAATTAAATCTCATATAGTCATATTATTGATATCCTTTGACCTGAGATTATCATCGTCTTTCACTCGATGAATATTATGTTTGATATAGTTTAACGTTGTCTTTAACCGGATAACAATAAGGGCTATTATTGGCATGATATGATTCTTGTTGGGAAGAATGATAAGTCAAGATGGAAATTTGTCCCTCGTAAAGAGAGATGTTTGCTAGGCCACTCGTAAGTAAGATTGATGTAGTGCATGGCCATGCCCGAATGAATTAATGTGATTAATATCATTCGATTGATCAATTTACTTGGTAACGAGAAAGCATTGAACAATATGAGTTGACGTGGACCATGACTCATGTTCAATATAACATCGTGTGACAAAGGGATTGTGATATGTTCTATGTAGGAAAATCGAACTTGATATTATATTATTTGGGTAGGCATGATGGCTTGCTAGAGCCATGTCTTATGAGGATCGATGTGATCGAACTCATTGCCAACATAATATAGTCCTATGGGGTCACACGCATCGAACGAATTGTCAAAAATGAAGAATATGGAGTTTTTGTTCTCAAGGGACGACTCGTCCCCAGGCCTGAACTAACTATTCCCTTGGCCTGGGACGGATGATTCAGAGGAAGAGTTCTGAGGGACGACTCGTGCCCATGGGGACGAGTCGTGCCCATAGGGACGACTCGTGTCCTGGGCTTGAGTCAACTATTCCCTTTAAGGGGGATGCCAGAATCAGAAGCTGGGTGCAAGGGGACGACTCGTGCCCTGGGGGACGAGTCATCCCGTCGGCGCTGGACTGACGCGAAATTGACTTAAATTAGGGTTTTCGCAAAAGATAAATATTTATAACGTATAAATACAAACCCTTGGTTGCCCTAGCCGTCTCTCTCATGCTTTTGGGTTTAGAGAAACACAAAAGAGAGATTTTTCAATTGAGAATTGAAAAACAAAAACTCAATCCAAATCCATTTTTCTTCATCGATTGAAAAGAGTTTCAATCAAGGATCTAGCAATCCGCCTAGAATTGTTCTAGGGTTTGTTCAACGCGTGGATACACATAGAGGATCTTCGCTATTCAAGATCTTTCGTTCGTGATTAAAGAATCGTTTATCGAAGATTCGCTAGTTCTTCAATCTGGAGTTGGAACGCGTTTATCAACGACAAAAGCACACAAGGTTGGTAATTCTATTTCATTCTTCTTAATTAATCATCTAGAACGGATCCTAGGGCTCCGGGTTTTTCGAGTTTATTTGCATTATTCCGCTGCGCATGGACCCTCGAAACCCAACATTGGTATCAGAGCCCCGTTCATGATGTTTATATTAGATTATCATGATAATTATATAATGTGATTATGTTAATTTTCATGATGAATATGATTTAGAACATGATTTTATATGAGAATTGCTTATGGAAGTAATTGTATATTTTGATATACCATGATTGTGAATTGAATTATTTGATTAATGTGATTAATCTAGAATATGGGTCTTGAATACTCCCTCCGTCCCATGTGATTACAAACCATTTTTCCGGGCACATTAATTAAGAAATATTATTAAGATAATGAAAATGTGGTAGGAAATGAAGAGAGAGAATGAGTGGAGTTGGTTGAATAAATTGTGTGGTAGGAAATGAAGAGAGAGAATGAGTGGGTGGGGTAGGGTGAATATAAAATAATAAATTTATTTCCATTTTGGGCAGTTTGTATTCACGTGGGACGGACCAAAAAGGAAATAAGTTTGTATTCACGTGGGACAGAGGGAGTATTACTTAGTATATGGGCTGGACACCAAAAACTTCCCTACAGGCACTTCGATGGAAGTGTGGGATAACCTTGGATTACAATGCCACGTACTAGTAATTGATAAATTTCTAGATCTTGAACAAAGTGTTTGTTATAGGGATTATGTTCATATTAAATGAGATTTTACATGAGTCATTAAACCCTAATTGATTAGAAATTATGATGTAAACATCAAATGTGATTTGTGATGCATCATTCCATGTTCATAATTATGCTCATATAATTTTCATGAATCAACCTTGCCATGTTAATTGATAAACATGAAAATTGAACCTTCATTGAAATTTGAGTTTGTCTATGCCACCCATGTTTAAACACTTGTGAGTACACGGATAGTTTCATGTAGGCTACGCCACAGCGAGGTACATTGATTCTATCTTTGTATGATCAAGATGAGCAAACGGTGATTGCTATACGTTTAAAATGGTTGAACTCAATTAGGCTATCAAAACAGTTTTGGGCCTAAGGCATAAGATGGGATTGAAACATGTGGCATATGATGTCTATAATCTCATAAAGGATCTAAGAGTCATATGTTGATATGATTGATAAATGTTATCTACCTTTTTAGTTTAATTTTGAGCAGTCGTGCCATAGCCGACTTGAAATTAAATTAAAGTTGGGTCTTAGCCTATTAAATTATATTATGCATGTTTGCATAAGAAGGTTATATAATTTAGTGGGAGTATTTATGAAATACATTATTTAATCTCTTAAATGAAATCGGTACTTATATGTGTTCATATGTGTTGCATATTTTGTTGTAGAAATAGCATTAAACTATAATTAATCCTTATTATTGCGATTCGTCCTTATGAAGGACAAGTTCGAAAAGAACGGTACAAGTTATTCTGATTTGATCAGATGCTCAAGAAGTGTTCTTAAGCAAAATTGTACGTTCTTGACGAATCCATTCCTGCTGAACCCACTGCAAATGTTGCAAAGGGCAGATAAGGAGCAACATAAGAAACATAGAGATGATTTCTATGATGTTGTTTACCTTATGTTTGCCATCATGTGTAAGGCTCTTGAGAAGGACCTTGAACACATGGAAGCTGCTTTTGTTCTAGCACATCGCACAAAGGAAATGTTTCAAGTGCAAGCTAGGCAAAAGATATATGTTGTGGTGAAGGCTTTTAATGCATGAGATGAAAAAGGAGCAATCCGCAAGTGTGTTAATGGTTAACACAAGAAAGGGGTTCAAAAGGAAGATAAATAAGGTAAAGCAAAGGTTGCTAAACCTGGGGCAAAAGTTGCGAAAGCCTAAGAGGCTAAACCCAAAGTGTCTCAAAAGGATGCATTTTGCTATCATTGCAATGAGATTGTCATTGGAAGCAAAGTTGCAAGTCTTATTAGGAAGGCCTAAAAGGTGAAGAAGGGAAATATGATTGCTACTACTTCAAGTATCTATATGATAGATATTTTCCTTTCGACTTCTTGTTCTTGGGTATAAGATACCGGATATAGATCCCACATTTGTTTAAATGTGCAAGAAATAAAGAATAGAAAGCTACTCAAAGAAGGTGAATTAAACCTATGCGTGGTAGTGAAGCAAGAGTTGCTGTGTTAGCCATAGGGACTTATGAAGTCACTTTACCTTGTGGACTAGTACTTGTTTTGAACAAGTGTGACTACGTTCCGGATTTGAGTAGGAGTATTATTTTGTTTCTTATGAGGATGATGAAGGATATAATTCTCTTATTGAAAATAAGAAGCCTTATATTTATTTAATGATATGCATTATTGCAATGCATATGTCATTGAATGGTCTTCATATCCTTGATGTTAAGATACAAAATAATATTGAAGATATCTATAATATAAGTGTGAAATCTAAACCGAATGATATGAACAACATGTTCATATGTCATTGCCGGCTTGGTCATATAAATGAGAAACATATAATCTAAACTCCATTAACATGGACATTTAGACTCATATGATTGTGAATCATTTGAGGCATGTGAATCTCGTTTATTTGGTAAAATGACCAAACCACCCTACACTAAGAGTAGTGGGAGGGCTAGTAACTTATTGGCCCTTGTACATGAGATGTTTATGGACTATTAAGCAGCATTGCTAGGGGAAGATTTCGGTATTTTATTTATATTCACTGATGACTTATTTAGATATGATTATGTCTATCCGATGAAGTCCAAAAGTGAATTGATTGAGATATTTGGAATATTTCAAAATGAAGTACAAAACAATCTTGGCAAAACTATTAAGTACTTCGATTAGATCGAAGTGGTAAATATTTGAGCCAAGAGTTTGACAATCATCTTAAAACTGTGAAATTGTTTCAGAGTTGACTCCATGCGGAACACCATTTTGAATGGTGTGTGTGAAAGGAGGAATTGAGCCTTGTTTGACATGGTTCGTTCGATGATGAGTCAAAGTTGACCTTCCTATTAAATTTTGAGAATATGCATTAGAAATTGATGCGTTTACACTGAATTGTGTCCATACTAAATCGGTTCCTAAGTCCCCACAAGAGATGTGGCAGGGAAGAATGTCTTTCATGAAGATTTGGGGTTGCGAATCTTATGTAAAGAGACTTGTCTCTTATAAGATAGCACCAAATCTGACAAGGTTAATTTCGGATATTAATTTTACAACCGCAAAGAGAACAAAATGTTTGTTGCTCTATATGATTCGTTCTTGAGAAATAGTTTCTCAATAAAGGATCTAGTGGGAGTAAGATTGATCTTGAAGGAGTTCAAGAACCTGAAAGTGATATGGAACCAAGAGTAGAGACGGAACCAAGTTCACAAGGAGTTGTGAAACTGGTTCAAGTTACACAAGTCCATCGTAGATTGGATAGGTTACGATCCGAACCTGAGAAATATTGATTTCTCATATCGGAAAGTAATCAAGTGGGAGTCATTGAGTATGACGGATTACTTCCTATCTAGAGGCGATGTTCACTCCTAATTCGGATAAATGGTCAGGAACCATGGAATCCGAATTGTAATCCATGTCTGATGATCAAGTTTGGAACTTGATTGGTCCACCTGAAGGTGTAAAAACCATAGGGTGCAAATGGGTTTTCAAGAAGAAAACCGACATGGATGGAAGGTGTATACTTTCATGACTAAGGATTGTAGCAAAGGGATTTAAGAAAATTCATAGTATTGACTATGTTGAAACCTTTTTGCCCGTTACAATGCTGAAGTCTATTAGAGTTTCAATTGCCATTATCGCATATTGTGAATATGAGATATGGCAAATGGATGTCAAAACAGCGTTTCTTAACAAAAACCTACTTGAGGATGTATACATGATACAGCCTGAAGGGTTTGTCGATCCAAGAAATTCTAATAAAGTATGCATGTTGCAAAGATCCATAAGATGGGTTGAAGCAAGCTTCGAGGGGTTGGAATCTTCATTTTGATGAATCAGTCAAAGAGTTTGACTTCATCAAGTACGAAGATGAACTTTGTGTATACATGAAATTCAGTGGGAGCGTAGTATTATTTCTATTGTTATATGACAATGATATCTTACTCATTGAAAACAAAGTTCCGACACTTAAGACTGTCAAGTCTTGGTCAAGGAAAGGTTTCTCAATGAAAGATATGGGTGAGTCGCTTACATCCTTGGTATCAAGATCTATAGAGATAGATCTAAAAGGATAAATTGGTTTGAGTCAAAATACTCATATTGACAAGATTCTTAGATGATTCTAAGAAAGGTAACTTGTCAATGGGTCATGGTATTACTCTTAGCGAGACTCAGTGTCCCATGATAACTGATGAGCAAAAGAGAATGAATGAAGTTCCATATGCTCCGGCATTTGGATATGTCATGTATGCCATAATATATACTAGACCCGACATCTCGTATGCTTTGAGCATGACGAGTCGATACCGATCTGATCCTAGTGAGGACCATTGGATGGCAATCGAGACGATCCTTAAAGTACTTAAGAAGAACTAAGGATACGTTCTTGGTATTTGAAAGGTTGGAAGTTAATCTTATTGTAAATGTTACACAGATGCTAGCTTCCAAACTGACAAAGTTAATTAAAATCGCAATTAGGATTTGTGTTTATGCTTATTGAAGGTGCGGTTTTGTTGGAAGAGTTCCAAGAAGAAAATCGTAGCCGATTCTACTACTAAGGCCGAATTTTAGCAACATATGATGTAGCTAGAAGAGGCAGTTTGGATCAAAAGTTCATTAGTGTTTTGGAATTGTTCCAAGTATCACTAATCCGATGGAACTTTGTTGTGACAATTGGGGTGTCATTTGTGCAAGCAAAAGAACCAAGGTCACATCAACGATCCAAACACATTCTAAGACGTTTCCACCTCATTTGAGAAATCTGTGAAAGGGAAGACGTCAAGATATGCAAGATACCAACGGATGACAACATTTCGAACCCTCTCACCAAGCCTTTGCCACAAGCTAAACATGATGGTCATGTTAGGTCCATGGGTATGAGATACATGAATGATTGGGCCTAGTGCAAGTGGGAGACTGTAGGTGTTAGTGCCCTAGGCCTATAGAGATAGACTTATATTATGTTGTTATTCATTTATATAAGAGACTGTTACTTTGATTATTATATATGTTTGCATGTTTATTTTAATAATCGTGTCCCTAGTACTTAAGAAGCACTAATATGAAGTCTAATGGATAATCATGTGATGATTATATACATGGGGATGCACATTAGATTCATGGGTACTTGTTGGAGAACAAGGTACTGGACTTGACCTATTATGAGATTTATGTCATGGTCAAATGTCATAATTAAATCTCATATAGTCATATCATTGATATCCTTTGACCTGAGATTATCATCGTCTTTCACTCGATGAATATTATGTTTGATATAGTTTAACGTTGTCTTTAACCGGATAACAATAAGGGCTATTATTGGCATGATATGATTCTTGTCGGGAAGAATGATAAGGCAAGATGGAAATATGTCCCTCGTAAAGAGAGATGTTTGCTAGGCCACTCGTAAGTAAGATTGATGTAGTGCATGGCCATGCCCGAATGAATTAATGTGATTAATATCATTCAATTGATCAATTTACTTGGTAACGAGAAAGCATTGAACAATATGAGTTAACGTGGACCATGACTCATATTCAATATAACATCGTGTGACAAAGGGATTGTGATATGTTCTATGTAGGAAAATCGAACTTGATATTATATTATTTGGGTAGGCATGATGGCTTGCTAGAGTCCGCTCATGTCTTATGAGGATCGATGTGATCGAACTCATTGCCAACATAATATAGTCCTATGGGGTCACACGCATCGAACGAATTGTCAAAAATGAAGAATATGGAGTTTTTGTTCTCAGGGGACGACTCGTCCCCAGGCCTGAACTAACTATTCCCTTGGCCTGGGACGGATGATTCAGAGGAAGAGTTCTGAGGGACGACTCGTGCCCATGGGGACGAGTCGTGCCCATAGGGACGACTCGTGCTTTGGGCTTGAGTCAACTATTCCCCTTAAGGGGGATGCCAGAATCAGAAGCTGGGTGCAAGGGGATGACTCGTGCCCTGGGGGACGAGTCGTCCCGTCGGCACTGGACTGACGCGAAATTGACTTAAATTAGGGTTTTCGCAAAGGGTAAATATTTATAACGTATAAATACAAACCCTTGGTTGCCCTAGCCGTCTCTCTCATGCTTTTGGGTTTAGAGAAACACAAAAGAGAGATTTTTCAATTGAGAATTGAAAAACAAAAACTCAATCCAAATCCATTTTTCTTCATCGATTGAAAAGAGTTTCAATCAAGGATCTAGCAATCCGCCAAGAATTGTTCTAGGGTTCGTTCAACACGTGGATACACATAGAGGATCTTCGCTATTCAAGATCTTTCGTTCGTGATTAAAGAATCGTTTATCGAAGATTCGCTAGTTCTTCAATCTGGAGTTGAAACGCGTTTATCAACGACAAAAGCACACAAGGTTGGTAATTCTATTTCATTCTTCTTAATTAATCATATAGAACGGATCCTAGGGCTCCGGGTTTTTCGAGTTTATTTGCATTATTCCGCTGCGCATGGACCCTCGAAACCCAACACTTTCCCTGGAACCAACAGAGCGATCCTACCATCTTCCCGACTATGATTCGCTGGAGGGGCGAGGCTAGAGACAAGTTCACCGGGAAGACCCGGATCACCTTTGATTACAAGATGGTGAGAACTCACACAAATCGGTTCGGAAAGGGGTTTTCAAAGAGTAAGTTAAGATTTCATGCAACAAGATAATTTTCCAATAGAACAAACAAGTAAGCAGTAACTTAGAGTCAATAACAGCTACGTCCTCTACCATGTTTGGTCAGAACTTGGATCTATGAAAGTGAACTGCTATTAATGATTCCTAACTGTTATAAATTGCAAGCCCAATGATTGAAGGCTGCTAAAAGTAAAAGGACAACTAATGGATCGTGTTACAATAATGACCAAGTGTTTTCTAGAGATGTGTTCACAAATTGAACTGATTTCTCTAGGGTGTGTGTGTGATTCAATCAATGTGTTCCATTAATAGTCTTGTTGAGGAACACTACTTGAATTGATTGAAGGTGCTCAGTGTATGTCCTAACAGAGATAAGGTCTAGTGAAAGTGGGGACTTGAATTGAATGCCTTGAACTTGTGTTCTGGAAGGTTGGTAGTTCTTGGTAACTCACTCTCAAAGATATTAAATGCACCAAACTTCTTCAATGCTCAGGGGAACCTATTTATAGTGAACTTCAAAAAGGAGCCGTTGTCTCTGAAGAGGTTGTAATGATGACTTAGACTGGCAGGCATTTAATGGGAGTATCTTTTTATTTAATGCCTGAGATTTGATGGAGATATTTTCCATTGAGTGGTTGAGGGGATGTGAGAACTGGTAACTTTGACATTCCTAATTGAGTTACTGACATGTTGCAGGAATGTCTTTTCAGCATGCTACTTTACCAACATCAGCTATCATTGGGGGCTGAGTAGTTGGAAACAATAAATGCATCGTCTGAGGGAGAAGCTTGTTGGATAAGCTGAACTGGTTATCAACAAGCAGTAGTCCTTAACCGGTTGACTGCTTCACCGGTTAGGAGTTTGACCAGTTCGATGGTTGACCGGTTGAAGGCTGTCAACCGGTTGATCAAGCTTCTATACCAAGTAACCACATTGTTGATAGGAAAAATATTCAGGTCTTCAAGTCTCCAAGCTTTGAGAAAATTACATTAATAAAACACTGGCACTAGCACTAAGGGAACCTATCATACATAGAAAAAAATCTAATTGGTCTAGATAAAATTAGGGGTCCTCAATAATGTTCATTATGATTGGGATTAAGCAATTTTAAGCTAAACATATATTTGACTAACACCCTGTTTGTTGATATTGTGATTGGGTTTCAGAACCGTTTCTTCGGCTGCTGTTGCTGCTCAGATCGTGATATCCTATTGAGGATGAAACCTTGGCTCAGTATCCTTCTAAGTGTTACATTATTGCACTTATGTGTTATATGTATATATATCTTTCTTTGTGTTGATAAGAATGTGATACATATATGATGATTGATGATACGTGTGTGCCTAATGTGATTACATATCATATTGTTGCATATATAATAACTTGCTGAGATTTTTCTCACCCCGTCCTTTTATTGCTTTCTTAGATAGAGCCGAGCCGGGGGCTAGGGCACGTTGAGCATCGAGAGGGCGCCTAGTGGGGATTGTGTGGAAAAGATATTTTGTAAGGTTACATTACATAAATGTATAACCTTGGGTAGTATTCCTTTGACTTGTTGTCCTTATTTTGTAACTTTTAAAGGCTTTGTTAATATTTTTTTTTAATTTGGGAACTATGTTCCTTGGTTTGTAAATAAGATGTGTGTGGATTGTAAATGGTTTGGAAGTGGCATGAGTTGGGTTTTGATTTAGATTGAATGATTTTACTTTTAATAGCAAGTTAGGAAAGTTTCTTAACATTTAAACAGGTTTTTATAGTAATAACTTTTATAAAGGACATTTCGAATAATTGTTTTAAAAGGCATCTTCAGAGCATGTCCCGACGTGGGGCCAAGTAGGTGCCCGGTTCGGGGTGCGTCAGTTGGTATCACAGCCTTAGGTTTAGATAGTCTAGAGTGACTACATGACCTAGGAGGGTAGTATGGGTTGATTACGTGACGTTAAGTGTTTTATGCAGGTACTAAGTCCTTATGGCAGAAGCTGGAGGTGATCCGACCGGACATTTAGGCCATGGTAATGTCAGAGAAGAGACCCGAGAGATGTTCCAAGGAATGTTAGAGGCGACTATAAAGGCCATGAATGACCAAAGACAACAAGGAGAGCAAGCAGTGCCAAGAGTGGGATTGGAACAGTTTATGAAATTGAAACCTATAGGTTACGATGGGGAGCCGAATGTGGTAAAGGCAGAAAGATGGATAGAGGCCATGGAGAAGATCTTTGAGGTGTTGAGATGTACCGAGGATGAAAAGGTTAGGTTTGCGGCTTACATGTTTTCGGGTGCGGCTGAACATTGGTGGAGAACTCTAAAGGAAAGTTGGGATGAGGGCCATGTTTCGTACACTTGGGAGAATTTTATCAGAAAGTTCAAAGAGCATTTTATTCCTTCCGTGGATCAAGACAAGAAAGAGATAGAGTTTCTGAAGCTGGAACAAAATATGATGACCGTGGCGCAGTATGTGGCTAAGTTCACAGATTTATCAAGGTATTGCACTCATTTGGTGGCAACCGAGGAGAGGAAGTTTATAAGGTTTGTTAGGGGGTTGAAGACAGTGATTCGAACGCCGTTAGTGGGTCATAAGTTTAAAAGTTTTCAGGATGCCGTGGATCGTGCATATCATGTGGAGCACGATATTAATGAACATAAGAGGAAGACAGAAGGGTTAAGTACCGGAAGTCAAGAAGGGCAAGGGCGACAACAACATGGATGAGATAGTAGAGGTAACACTTCGGGGAATCCACCAAAGAAGGTTTGTAATTATTGTCAGAATGAGGGGCATATAGAGGAACACTGCTGGAAGAAGCAAGGCAAATGTTTGAATTGTGGGCAGTTGGGCCATTTTCAAAGGGATTGTCCTAAACCAAAGCATCAACCATCAGGGAGCGGCTCTGGAACTTCTCAAGGGCAGAAAAGGGATGCTTCGGGGAGGCCTAAGGTTCCAGACCGTGACTTGCCGTGAATCAGTAATAGGAGGCATCATATTATCGAGTTTGAGAGCACGCGCACTTATAAACCCTGGCTCATAGCATCTTTATGTTTCCATGCATTTTGCATCGCCATTACATTCTTATGCTAAGTTCTTGCTATACGTGTTAGAAATATCCGTGGTTATTTGATCTTCTAGATAGGTAATTTAAAATTCGGGTCGAATTTTCTTTTAGGGGGAGTGAATGTCACGACCCTAATCCTAGGTTCTATTTTGAGTCATGCTTGAGTTAGTAATTTGGTGTTCATTTCATATTATTATATGTTTTGCATTTGGTTGGTAGGAATTATGTGTTAGTTAGCATTTTATAATTTATATGATATATTGAAAATGTTAATAAATTAAAAATAATCATTTAATACTTTATTGAAAATATTAGGAATGGTGTAGTGATATAATGATACTTGAAATTTAATTATATTTTATATTAAGAGGTGCTAAAGTGTATAAGTGGGAAATTAAGAAGTGTAAAGAGGAAATGATTAATTGATGGAGGAGCCTAAGTGTAAATATGTAATGTTTATCTCTTTTCATTTAACAAAAAGGAAGAAGCTTCATTTCTTTTCAAGGATTCCTTCTCAGCTCATTCCATGGTCCCAAATCCAAATCCAAAACCAAAACATTTGTATTTTCCTACTTAAAATTCCCCAAAATATTCTAGAAAAACCCCTTTGACGATCCGTTCGTTTCTTTGTGTCCGGGAGAAGAAGGGGGTCATTTTCATCCGAAGAAAAGTTAAAGTTTTTCCATTCCATTTTTAGGTAAGTTATTATATTTTCCTTCTATGTATGCTCGTGTTATTGCTTGAAGTTAAAAGTATGGAAATTATGGTTGCATGTTATTTTGTATAAATTTTATTGAGTTGAAAATGATAAAAATGGCTTTGGCTTGGTTTAAAATGGTTGAAGGTGATTTTTGAATCATGGTATTGAGTTGGAAAATGATTTTGTTGTGTGTTTTAATATTGAGATTGGTTTTGGTTAAATGGAAAGGGTTTGATTTGAATGGTGTTGATGTTTGGTACTAGTTTGGTGGTCTAATATACAGGGGAAAAAGAGTATATAACAATTAGAATTGGTAGCTGATGTTTTTCAACTCAAATCTGAATTCTGGTAAAGGGGCACGAGTCGTGCCATGCATAGGGGACTAGTCGTGCTCTAAGGGACGACTGTATCAGACTGATGAAAAAGGGGGCACGAGTCGTGCCCTGGCCAAAAGTGTTGAACCATTTTTAGGCTAAATATTTCATATGTCCCTATATCTCTTTTAACCAATGGTACACCCAAATCAAAGTACAACATATTAGCTACAAAATGATATCTTTACTTATCACTTGTGAGATTTGGAAGATAGTTAAATACTTGGTCAAAGTAACTTGGAACACTTGATGTTCATGAACCCTAAGTGGTTATATATCTTTATATTGCTTATGATATATCCTTGAATGATTATTATAAATGTGTAGACCTTATGTGTTACATCTTTTATAATTATTTGACATCTTTATGATGTGCTGAGTTAGGGTTCCCTATTTGGAATCCTTAGTTGAATTGATTTAGTTCAAGGATGGTTTAGCCTTAGTGCTACTGTTGATTGATACTTGTTATCATGTTGCTATCATTTTGATATGCTTTACTGGTATGGTTCCCTACTTTGGAATCATCCATTGGTTGTTTAAGCAAGTAGTGATTTCTGTGTTTATATTTGAAAGTCCACCTGGTACTTGTTTGTTGGGCAGTGTTATGGGATTATAATGACAACTGAGCCGAGTTTGTTATAATCCATACACTGGGTTCCTAGGTTGCCCATTCATTGGCCATGGTTTGGGTAGTGAACTAGCTCAAGGGTAGTCTAGTTGCACATTTGGGTATGACATTGTGTCATAGTCCCTGTTTGTTGATATTTTGATTGGGTTCCGGAACCGCTTCTTCGGCTGCTGTTGCTGCTCAGATCGTGATATCCTATTGAGGATGAAACCTTGGCTCAGTATCCTTCTAAGTGTTACATTATTTCACTTATGTTTTATATGTATACATATATCTTTCTTTGTGTTGATAAGAATGTGATACATATATGATGATTGATGATACATGTGTGCCTAATGTGATTACATATCATATTGTTGCATATATAATAACTTACTGAGATTTTTCTCACCCCGTCCTTTTATTGCTTTCTTAGATAGAGCCGAGCCAGGGGCTAGGGCACGTTGAGCATCTAGAGGGGTCCTAGTGGGGATTGTGTGGAAAAGGTATTTTGTAAGGTTACATTACATAAATGTATAACCTTGGGTAGTATTTCGAGACTTTTTAACTTGTTGTCCTTATTTTGTAACTTTTAAAGGCTTTGTAAATATTTTTTTTAATTTGGGAACTATGTTCCTTGGTTTGTAAATAAGATGTGTGTGGGTTGTAAATGGTTTGGAAGTGGCGTGAGTTGGGTTTTGTTTTAGATTGACTGATTTTACTTTTAATAGCAAGTTCGGAAAGTTTCTTAACATTTAAACTGGTTTAAAGTAATAACTTTTATAAAGGACATTTCGAATAATTGTTTTAAAAAGCGTCTTCAGAGCGTGTCCCGACGTGGGGCCAAGTAGGTGCCCGGTTTAGGGCACGTCAACTGCTCCTCCAAAGGCTGCCCCTACTACCAGTGTCGCACCAAGTGTTGCCCCTGAGATTGACAACGCTCCAGGCAACACTGATCCTGCTACGTTAGATGCTGCTATGGTACTGAATTTTTTCAATACAAAGGTGAAGCACATCGATTCAATTATGCAGGGGTGGTTGGATATGCGGACATACATGATGAACATGGTGGAATTGATTTCTTCCAAAATAGGGGGAGATCAATCAAGGCTAAGGCAAGATCGTGACGGAGCTGGACCAAGTGGCACGAGTGCAACTGAGGGAGGTGAAGAAGGAGCTAGTAATGCAGAAGGTTAAATGGTTGTTTGATTTGGTGGTTGGTTGAAAAAACAATTTTATTTGTTTTAATTTGGTTTGTGATGTTTAAACAATTTTATTTCTGTTTTTTTCTTTGTTTCGGCTGAAATTTTCTTCAAAACTTTATTGGGTGGTTTTGCTAAATGTTTGGGTGGTTGTTTTAAGATATTAATAATTAATTTGGTTATTTATTAATTTTGTGATTAAGGGGGAGATATATTAGAAATTATGTGACTATATTTACCTGAAAGATGTTGCCACTCTTGTGAGTGTGATACTTTGGTTGAAAAATATTTTAACATTGCCTGAAGGTTTATGTTGTCACTAATAAGGATGTGGCATTTTTTGATTTTTTCTAAGTATGACTAACTGTTTTGTAAAGAACATCACGTTGGTATTTTGTGAAGAAATCAATAACTAAGGGGGAGATTGTTAATGTTAGAACATGTGTTGCCATGTATGTTGTCCCTAGTATTGCAAATCAGTGTTGCCACAGGTGTTGCCATTTGGATTTGGCAACACCAGAATAGTTACTGTATTTTTCACAAATAATAATGTGTAAATTAATGTTTAAATATCAGTTGTTAGTCTGCTATTTATGAGCTTGAATAGGTCAACTAAAAGTGTCCAGGCATGAGTTACGAGGAGAAGAAGAAATTAATATATAAACATGTTGTTTATTGATTAATTAATGACCAAGTAAAAGAGATATTGTTTAGCTATTCAGGGGGAGATAAAGTCAGAGTACAAGGTATCTACAGAAGAGGTGTACAATCAAGAGAAGCAATGAAGACCAAGTCTTCTATAATTGAGGCGAATGGAAGCTAAAATAAAGAAACAACTTCAAGGCTCTTTATATGATCATTTTGAGTAGGCTCCAAGTTTTGGAGGCCTATATATAGTTGTGAATGTGGTGCCCAAATTTTGTTGGATTCACGCGAGTTTGAAGACATCCGAAGTTATTTGAAAAAAACGGGGTCGCCACGCCATTTTGATTACCTCAAAACTTTGAAAAAAAAGGTTTTTTTACTTGGGTTCGGAGGTTAAGTTACCCCTTGGGAAGAACGTTTGGCGTTCACCCAAAGTGCCTTGCCGGAGCAAGTCTCCCAAGATTTCAGTAATCGTGCTTGCTTGCGTGCTTTCTTGTGTGCATGTGTTTGAGAAAAAGGGGGGGGAATGTCCCAAGTTGTCTTCCGGACGTACAAACCATTTGTTGGTTGTCGCTCGGGATTCCTTGGAATTTTATGTATTTGGGATTATGATCCCGTCCTCATCTTATGACTTGTGATCATCGCATTTTAACCTCGGGACCCTCGGGACTTGCGTGATCGAGAGAATGATTCTCTTTTGGTCAAAGATGAGGTTCTTTAGAAAAGGAGGGTCCTTAGCCCATCAATCCTACGCTTTAAGACGGTCGAGCTCGTATAGAGGCTTTATACTCTTTCTTAAGCGATAATCGTAGATATAGGGTTCAAGGTTATCCCTTTCCAAAGAAATCGTGAACCTTTAATGGAAGGATCTTTTACACCGGTCCGTTCCAAGGTTGGGGGAAAGGGGAAATGCATGATGAAAAATGACTCTTTAATGAAAAGATGACATTTTTGGTTTTAGCAAATGATGCTTTTTGATTGAAAGAAATGATCTTTATGCAAGTGATGCGTAAAGATAGGATTTTTATGCAAATGATGCATTGGAAAAGGTTTTTGAATGCAAAGGATGCATTTTTATTGAAAAGATTGGATTTTTATGTGCAAATGATGCATAAAGATGACATTTTTATTTAAAAATGGGGGTTTTAGGTGCAAAGGATGCACCTTTATGAAAAAGACTACATTTTTATGACAAATGATGTCTTAATGCATGCAAAAGGGGAAGGGGATGATAAAGATATGATCTTTAACTATGAATGCCAAGTCCCAAGCAAGATATATGAATGCAATGAGCAAGTATATTAATTAAAATGCAAGGTTAGGGCGTGCGAGGTTACCAATGGCTTCCTTTGTTTCTTCGGACGGAGCTAGGAGGAGAGGTTGGTCTTGGGTCTTCAAGGAGGAGGGAGATGGCTTCTTTAGCTTCTTCTTCACCTTCTTGAGCCTTCACCAATATTCTTCACGTCTTGGGAGTGACTGATTGTGGGTGTATTGTTTTTGGGGTAGTCATGTTGTGTCTTGAAATGGGTAGAGGAGGCCTCTATTTATAGGTAATCCGGATAAGGCTAATGAAGCCGTGCGGCTAAGAGCAACGAGCTAATGCGGCCGTGCGGGCTTATCCCGAATGACTCAAAGCATTCTAGAACCATGCAAGGTGGCAAATTCTAGAACCCTCCTTCCTAATTAAAAAAAACGTGTTTCTTAATTAGGAAGGATCCCCTTCAGCCCTTATTTAATAAAAACAGCTTCCGAATATTTCCTAACGCCTGGGAAGGTCCTGGGAATTACCGGAAAACTTACCGAAATTGTCGGGAAAATTAACCGAAGGCATGAGCCAGATTTGGGTACTTACAAGCCCTCAGCAACGTCACTTGCAAGGCAAGTGGGGTTGTCGATAGAAAAGGATCCGATCTGGCGAATGCCGAGACGGATTAGATGACCGAGACGGTCGAGTGGCTGAACCTTTTGGAAGGCTACCTACGTATCCCAGAGGAATCAAGCCAGGCCGTAGTTCGGAATAAGATCCGCGGAGGAAGGGAGAAGAGAAAAGCGGGTCTCTTCTTGCTGGGGAAAATAGAAAATGACCTAGGAGGTCAAGCAATTGATCCTACTAGGGACATGCTAGAAATGACCAAGGTGGTCTCTATGAGGGATTACTTTATCACTGAGGAGTGACGAAGGAACAGGGTGACCAAAGTGGTCGGATGGCTGGACCTTTTATAAAAGGCTACCTACGTATCCCGGAGGAATCAAGCCTTGATCGTAGTTCAAGCTTTGACTAGATCGAAATGTTATTCCTTCAACTTGGAATAACGGAGATCGAAAGAGAGAGCGAAATGTCATTCTTCCTCCTTGGAATGACGGAGATCGCGAGAGAGATCGAAATGTTATTCTTCCACCTTGGAATAACGGAGATCGAAAGAGAGAGCGAAATGTCATTCTTCCACCTTGGAATGACGGAGATCGCGAGAGAGATCGAAATGTTATTCTTCCACCTTGGAATAATGGAGATCGCGAGAGAGATCGAAATGTCATTCTTCCACCTTGGAATGACGGAGATCGCGAGAGAGATCGAAATGTTATTCTTCCACCTTGGAATAACGGAGATCGAAGGAGAGAGAGCGAAATGTCATTCTTCCACCTTGGAATGACGGAGATCGCGAGAGAGATCGAAATGTTATTCTTCCACCTTGGAATAACGGAGATCGAAAGAGAGAGCGAAATGTCATTCTTCCACCTTGGAATGACGGAGATCGCGAGAGAGATCGAAATGTTATTCTTCCACCTTGGAATAACGGAGATCGAAGGAGAGAGAGAGCGAAATGTCATTCTTCCACCTTGGAATGACGGAGATCGCGAGAGAGATCGAAATGTTATTCTTCCACCTTGGAATAACGGAGATCGAAGGAGAGAGAGCGAAATGTCATTCTTCCACCTTGGAATGACGGAGATCGCGAGAGAGATCGAAATGTTATTCTTCCACCTTGGAATAACGGAGATCGAAAGAGAGAGCGAAATGTCATTCTTCCACCATGGAATGACGGAGATCGCGAGAGAGATCGAAATGTTATTCTTCCACCTTGGAATAACGGAGATCGAAGGAGAGAGAGAGCGAAATGTCATTCTTCCACCTTGGAATGACGGAGATCGTGAGAGAGATCGAAATGTTATTCTTCCACCTTGGAATAACGGAGATCGAAGGAGAGAGAGCGAAATGTCATTCTTCCACCTTGGAATGACGGAGATCGCGAGAGAGATCGAAATGTTATTCTTCCACCTTGGAATAACGGAGATCGAAAGAGAGAGCGAAATGTCATTCTTCCACCTTGGAATGACGGAGATCACGAGAGAGATCGAAATGTTATTCTTCCACCTTGGAATAACGGAGATCGAAGGAGAGAGAGAGCGAAATGTCATTCTTCCACCTTGGAATGACGGAGATCGTGAGAGAGATCGAAATGTTATTCTTCCGCCTTGGAATAACGGAGATCGAAAGATAGAGCGAAATGTCATTCTTCCACCTTGGAATGACGGAGATCGCGAGAGAGATCGAAATGTTATTCTTCCACCTTGGAATAACGGAGATCGAAAGATAGAGCGAAATGTCATTCTTCCACCTTGGAATGACGGAGATCGCGAAAGAGATCGAAATGTTATTCTTCCACCTTGGAATAACGGAGATCGAAAGAGAGAGCGAAATGTCATTCTTCCACCTTGGAATGACGGAGATCGCGAGAGAGATCGAAATGTTATTCTTCCACCTTGGAATAACGGAGATCGAAAGATAGAGCGAAATGTCATTCTTCCACCTTGGAATGACGGAGATCGCGAGAGAGATCGAAATGTTATTCTTCCACCTTGGAATAACGGAGATCGAAAGATAGAGCGAAATGTCATTCTTCCACCTTGGAATGACGGAGATCGCGAGAGAGATCGAAATGTTATTCTTCCACCTTGGAATAACGGAGATCGAAAGATAGAGCGAAATGTCATTCTTCCACCTTGGAATGACGGAGATCGCGAGAGAGAATGCATTTTGTAAAGAAGTAAGAAGGACTCAATGATTTTTGTAAAGAAAGTGGGGTATACCCGATAATTTTTTTTTATTTTTTTTTTTTGTAAAAGAAGTGGGATGTACCCGATAATTTTGTAAAAGAAGTGAATTAAAAATGCCAAAGGCAAATAAAATGAGCCATAGGGGTAAATTTGTAAAATAAGCCTCGGGGGCACTGGAGGGAAAATTTGATTGAAAATGATTGAAAATGCCAGGGGCACAAAGGGTAAAACAGGCCTATGGGGGACGAAATTGTAAAATTGAGCCTTCAGGAGCAAAATTGTAAAATCCAGCCACATGGGCTAAGTATGTCGCACGACTCAGTATTCCAAGTGGCTAGGTTTGTCGCGTGACATAGGTAGCCTGAATTGTACTTTACGTAACCTTTGGAATTGGACTGAATTGCCGATACGGGTTGGAATTGGGTGACCAAAGAGGTCACATGCCCGATTCTACCGGGGCATGGCGAAGAGATACTGGTCCCTTACTATAAGGATGGAAACAGGGTGACCTAGGAGGTCAAACGGCCGATCCTACTGGGAATGTGCCAATAAAGGGGGGTGACCAATGTGGTCATATAGCTATACTTTTGTGAAAAGCTTACGCACCATTGAGGAATGGTGAATGAAAAGGGTGACCAATATGGTCGGATGGCTGGACCTTTATGAAAGGCTACCTACGTATCCCGGAGGAATCAAGCCTTGATCGTAGTTCAAACTTCATCTAGACAGTTAGGAACGATGTCTAGGATCCTTGAGGTTTTGACAATTAATGGAGGTTGTCACCTGAGGAAGCTAAAGCTTACGTCACTATCGAGTAGATAGAGGTAGCTATAGCTGGACAAACTTGAGCATACTTCTCAATCTGTGATAGAGGTAGCTAGAGTTGGATTTTTTTTGACAATTAGGAAACTGTCGCCTGGTGTTATCTCGTTATAACGGAAGTAACGGAGGCGCTTTTTAGGAGAAAATGTTATCATTAGCAATTGGCACGTTACTTGAGCCTAGGGGTGATTTTTTCTTGGAAACATGGTAGGGACTGGGTCTGGATGTACATATGGAATTGTGTTTGGGAATCGTTTAAGACGGGTTTCAAACAGGTGGGGTTGTATCCCTTGGGCGCGGACTGGACTGTTGTTGTTGCTGAGATGTTGTCAACGTGGACTGGATTTCCCTCTTGGGCTGAGACTGGGTTTAAACCTCGAGTCTCGATGAATGTTCCTTTCTCACATTCTGGCATTTGAAGCTGATGCCGATGGCTTTTACAACCAAAGCAGATGTTGAAGTGACCAAACCTCTCTTCTAGGGATGGATGCAACTTATCGAAGCCCCGGTCTAAGGAAATACTCTCTCTCGCAAAAGCCCTATATCTTATTGAAGTAAGGAAAGATCCTTTCACCGGCAAAGCCCCGGTTGGATGAACCGAGTAGGCAAAGTTTTAGGTTACGGACAAGTGACTTGATGAAGCCCCAATCTGATGACCTAGCAAAAATCCCAATATGATTGGTACTGCGAAAGTGATCCTGAGGTTGATCTGACCAAAATCGAATCTATCTAGGGACCTAGTGAAGAACCCGATGCGAACCCCAAACATGGCTAAAGAAGCCCCAGTTTAAAGGAATGGCTTGGCAAAGCCCCACCTTGGAGAGTTTCGAGGCAGCCCTAATGCGAATTGTAGCGAGAAGAGGAGAACCTATCCTTTTTCTCTTTTTTTTTCTTTTATTTTTTTAATCAATCACCAACCTTAAGAAGATGTGGACGAAGAGAAGAAATTTAGGAAGATATATACATGTAGGGGCATATTTTTCGAAAGGTGGGAATAGATCCCAATTTTGTGTTATTTTGACGGCCTTATTCGATGTAGGCACAAAACTCGCTTTGTGTTTGACTCTTTTGAGAGAGTATAAGCGTAGAAAGGTTGGTAAAAGTGTATGGAAGCCCCTGCTGACAGAAAATCAGTGTTTAGCACTATTTTTCCTAAGATGTAGAAAGAGAAGACTTGTCAAGACATCTGAAAACTTATTTTATTTACGATGATCACAAGATTGCTTAAAACCCTTTATTAATGTTCGGGTTATTCAACCACTAATCTCGATATGAAAAAACATTCTTATTAGTCATGAGGAGAAAGTCAACCAATGCCGCGGATCAAGGTTGGCTGGTGTGAAAGAAAGGTTTGTGTATAGGGAGGTCATTGATGAGACCGGGTTTTCTGGGATCTGACTGTGTCTATGGGAGAGGTCATTTGATGAGACCGAATTTTCTGGGATTTGAATATGCTTATGAGGGAGGTCATTGATGAGACCGGATTTTCTGAAACTTGGATATTCTTATGAGGGAGGTCATTGATGAGACCGGATTTTCTGAAACTTGGATATGCTTATGAGGGAGGTCATTGATGAGACCGGATTTTCTGAAACTTGGATATGCTTATGACCGGACCATTGCTGGTTGCCTACGTTCCCCTCATTGTGAGGAGCTCAGGTCGCCGTAGTTCGGCCTTGGCCGGACTGTGTTTGGCTTTGGGAAATGGGATTTGTGGTTCCTTTAGTGAAAAGGCTTAGGATGAGATGATGAGGCGTGGGCCTCGGGATGATTCCTTGACCAAGTCATTCTTGGACGGCTGCTTCTGATTGCTTCCTCTTTCATTGGGGAAGAAAGAATTTGCACGTGCCTGCAGGCTTATGAAATGCTTCTGGCTTTGCTTTGACTGCCCCATTGTTATTGACAACTTTTGTTCTTCGAGCTTTGACTTTGTCTGTCCGTCTTTTGATTGGCGGTGCTGGGTCCTTGGCCTCATTTTTTTTTTATTTTCTATGTGCAACCCTGTTTTTTGCCTAGACTGCCCTTTTTTGGGATTTTCAGCCTAACTGGGCACTAAGATTTTTTTTTCTTTTTCTTTTTTTTTTATATGTGCAACCCTGTTTTTTGCCTGGACTGCCCTTTTTGGGATTTTCAGCCTAGCTGGGTATTACTCTTTTTTTGCACTACATTCATTTTTTTTCTTCTTTTTTTTTTATTTTCTGAAGCACCTGAGGACCAAGGCGAGCCCCTACTTGAACATTCTTGATACCCTTGAGGTCTAAGCCACGCTCCTAGGTTGTTGCCGACACGGGGTCAATCTTTTGAAGCTGAGTGGCCTTTTGCTGTCCCTTGATGATGCCGCCGTCGTTGACTTGGTCAAGGTGATGGGGAGGACATGGTTTGGGAAAGTGTATGGCTTTGATGAAGGCCTTTTGTGGGGTGAGGAAAGTGTATGGCTTGATGGCATTAGTTGACTTTCTCACACCGATTAATCAGAATGTTAATTATTTCAAGAGATTATTTGTTGAGCAATGCAAGTGATCATATAAAATAAAACCATTTCATTAAATGTAATGTAGGTGTGCAAATAATGTCTTAAGTCTAGCAAGAAAAGAAGAAGACTCTTTTATAGAAAATTGAAGATTAAATACAATGTCCGTAGAGGACTTGATTGAAAGAAAAAAAAAACTAGGACCTACGAAAGTTGACTGAGAGACTATTTTTCTTTTTCTCTTTTTTTTTTTATACTTAAGGATAGGTAGACCCTAGTCTAGCTACTCTTCGCGGGTTGGACCGCTGTGTAACTTGAGCTTTCCTTCGTAGATCGCCCACCGAATTTCCTTCTTCGCATCCACACACTTGTCCGTCGCATGACCATAATGCTTGTGGTACTCACGTAACTTGGTCCCGTCAACTCTACTTGGATTTCTTGGCTTATAATTCTCGAGAGGTGTGAGAAGGCTTCGTTTCACCAAATCATCGAAAACTTTGCTCATAGGCATCCCAAAATCATCAGGCTGACGTTTCTGACCTTGCTCTTCTTGAACTGACCTCTTACCGTACCTTTCTGTTTTTGGCCCATGGAGGTTCTCGAGCTTCCCATCTTCTATCAACTTCTGGATCTCATACCTCAAATAGGTGCAATCATCAGTGTCGTGTCCAGGGTATTGATGGAAAAGACAATGCTTAGACTCATCCAACTGAGCATTGTGGTTCCTGGGCTTCCAATTTTCCAATGGCTTTATCGCCTTTTCTTTCATCAGTTTTCCAAAGATCTTGCTTAAAGGCATCTCCGCATTGTCAAAATGAAGGGAGCGGGGTTTTCGGGAGACATTGCGTTCTCCGTGCTTGGATTTCCATTGTCCAGTTGGTTCCACTGTTGGATTTGGCTGAAGGAAGCTACGACACCCTTTCCTTTGTGAGGAACTGGTGCTGAGCTGGGTACGGTTGCTGCTTGGTACTGATGGCATTGGGTTATGCTTGGTGGAGTCATTTCCTTGCTTGGCTCGACATCTTGGGTCAAGGGAGTATTGATACTCATCATGAGGTCAAGCTTCTCTTGCATCTGTTTCACTTGCTCCATCAACATTGCCACATAGGGGTCAACGGGGACTCTCGGGTTACCGGAACTGGCAACAGGACTTGTAGTAGCAAACTGACGGCTGAATTCATTAAGTCCGGTAGGTGACAGCTGAAAACTCGGATCATCCTTTGGCAACTCATGATCGCATTCAGGCGAGTATAGGGGCTTTAGAACATAGCCACATATCTCAAACTGATTATGTGAGGCTGGAGCATAAACCGGTGTATTGTTGAAACTGAGGGATAAGTGGGGTGAAATCCAATCCGTTCTGAGAAGCTGAAGGCAATTGGGCCCTGATGAGCTGGGATGTTGGAAAGGACTGAGGAGAAGTGGTCCTTGGCAAGGGATCATATGTGGATGGAGGAAGGTATTGGTTATAGGCTGGGGGAGCTGAGATGGCTACTTCTGGAGTCTCATCTTCGACCACTACCAGGGAACCGTTGGACTCATTTGTTACTTGGACTCCATTGCGGCGAAGAGCACCGATAAGCAATGACAGCTGCTCTTCATGAACCTTCTGGGCATTTTCCAAAGCCAGGACTAACTCTTCCTTCCTAATCATCTGATTTCCTGCACCCTCACTGTTTTCTCGTCAACCGCCATTCTGACTCTCTGAGCTGATGAACAGTCTGAACCTAAGGTTTTCTGAAAAGCCGCTGACCCAGTATTCTAGCCCACTTCTTTCTCGCTGCGGGAAAGGGACAGGCAAGGTTTAGACTCGGGGATAGGTAAGGTTTAGACTTGAAGGTAAGTGTTTAGGCTAAAGGCTCAAGTAGCATGCACTTATCGCTGAAACACATTTTCTCCTAATCCTAATTGATCGGAAAAGATGAGGCCTTGGAAGGTCAAGATTGGAAGTGGAGATCGGACCGAGGAGGTCGCGATTAAGGACTTGACCGCGACAGGTTGAGATGGGAAAATCGGAAATCGGACTGAGGAGGTCTCGATTAGGGATTTGACCGCGAAAGGTCGAGATGGGAAAATCGGAAATCGGACCGAGGAGGTCTCGATTAGGGTTTGACCGTGAAAGGTTGAGATGGGAAAATCGAAAATCGGACCGAGGAGGTCTCGATTAGGGATTTGACCGCGAAAGGTCGAGATGGGAAAATCGGAAATCGGACCGAGGAGGTCTCGATTAGGGTTTGACCGTGAAAGGTCGGAATAGAAAATCGGAAATCGGACCGAGGAGGTCTCGATTAGGGTTTGACCGTGAAAGGTCGGAATAGAAAATCGGAAATCAGACCGAGGAGGTTTCGATTAGGGTTTGACCGTGAAAGGTCGGAATAGAAAATCGGAAATCGGACCGAGGAGGTCTCGATTAGGGTTTGACCGTGAAAGGTCGGAATAGAAAATCGAAAATCGGACCGAAGAGGTCTCGATTAGGGTTTGACCGTGAAAGGTCGGAATAGAAAATCGGAAATCGGACCGAGGAGGTCCCGATTAGGGTTTGACCGTGAAAGGTCGGGATAGAAAAATGCAATTATGATTACATTAATTGTTCAAGCTTACTTAAAACAATGTCTTTTATTTATTTCTATTTGGTTGGAAAAGGGGGTTTGCCCTTCTTTTTCGCGACTACTCTATATCCTGGATCAGTGGGTTCCGTCACTACGTCTATAAGCCTCTCGTATTCCACCTGTATTTCGACCTCCCAGGGTGGACAGCCCCGAGCGAGGGTCCTATAGGGCTCGCGAATCCCACCGACCGAGAGTAAAGAACGCTCCTATCGGGTCTAGCGGGTCATAGGACCTTTCAAACGCACGAGCGATGCGGATTATAGTCAAGGCAATACCGGGAAAGTCTCGTCTTTCTGCCTTGATAGGATTTTGGCAGAATTTCACTTGAGCGAATGACGTTTTGACTTTCGGTAATGTCCGAGAAGATAATAGGCATGGGTCGGGCGACAAAAGCCGGATGACACAGTGTCACATTGAACTTCGTTGCATACGCCGGGCGTGAGTTAGAATCGAAGTCAATGCCGGGTCAAGATCTTGCCAATCTTTCCTTGTCGGAATTTTGGCAGAGCTTCGCTTGAGCGAAAGATCTTTTGATTTCTTGGCAAAGACTCGGTCTTGACTCTTACGCATTCCGTGCAGGTCAAGGTCAATAGTCAATGTCGGAGTTGAGATCTCGCCAATTTTTCCTTGTCAGAATTTTGGAAGAGTTCTTCTTCCGTTATGAACTAAGGCTTGACCTTTACGAGGGTATGCAACTGGGCTATATGACATGGACTAGACCAAAAACCAACCAAAAGTCACGGTTTTTTGAAACGTGTGACACGGACTGTGCATTGGTCGACACTGGCTGCCATGGGGAGGTTGGGATGATTCCGTGCGCGCCCGGGAGCATCGTAAGGCTGTCCGTGATCGGCACCGGAACCGCCCTCGGGTTTGAAGGTCGTGCGTGCAAAGTGTACAGGATATATCAGGTGCGCGTAGTGTGCGGTCTCCTAAAAATGTCCCTTTTGAGTTAAAACAGAGATTTTCATAATGTGTTTTAAAGGAAGGATTTCCGGGACGGGGAAAATGCAACACGTAAGCACGTAAATTTTCTCGGGAGCCCCACCGCCATGAAGCTGAGTAGCCCCAAGCTGCTAGGACTGCCAGATTAACCATGATTTTTCCTGGTGGAATTGCCACTGAGGTCGCCCGGTCAGAATCCAAGGAGGATTGAGCCGTACGACTGCATGGATCAATTTTCCAGGTTCCACTCCTTTTGCTATTTTTCGGGTTGTTTCCCGTTTCAAAGTATGCACAAATTCCAAGATGCAAATGATGCAATGCATGGTAAAGAAAGCAAGCACGATTAATGAAATCGGCGATGGGAGTCTAACCCGCTCAAAGGGAAAAGCTTTCTTTTATTTTTTTCAAAATTGTTTTTCGAAAAGGGATACTGGTACGTGGATTGTTAAACCACCGGTTATCCCAACTCCCACGTCAGGGAGTGTACAGGAAGGGTAAGTGGTTTCCACCTATATACCGAGTATCAATTTTTTTGTTTTGAAAATAAAGCTTTTCTCCTTTGGGAATTCCCCAGCGGAGTCGCCAAACTGTGAATGTGGTGCCCAAATTTTGTTAGATTCACGCGAGTTTGAAGACATCCGAAGTTATTTGAAAAAAACGGAGTCGCCACGCCATTTTGATTACCTCAAAACTTTGAAAAAAAGGTTTTTTTACTTGGGTTCGGAGGTTAAGTTACCCCTTGGGAAGAACGTTTGGCGTTCACCCAAAGTGCCTTGCCGGAGCAAGTCTCCCAAGATTTCAGTAATCGTGCTTGCTTGCGTGCTTTCTTGTGTGCATGTGTTTGAGAAAAAAGGGGGGGGAATGTCCCAAGTTGTCTTCCGGACGTACAAACCATTTGTTGGTTGTCGCTCGGGATTCCTTGGAATTTTATGTATTTGGGATTATGATCCCGTCCTCATCTTATGACTTGTTATCATCGCATTTTAACCTCGGGACCCTCGGGACTTGCGTGATCGAGAGAATGATTCTCTTTTGGTCAAAGATGAGGTTCTTTAGAAAAGGAGGGTCCTTAGCCCATCAATCCTACGTTTTAAGACGGTCGAGCTCGTATAGAGGCTTTATACTCTTTCTTAAGCGATAATCGGAGATATAGGGTTCAAGGTTATCCCTTTCCAAAGAAATCGTGAACCTTTAATGGAAGGATCTTTTACACCGGTCCGTTCCAAGGTTGGGGGAAAGGGGAAATGCATGATGAAAAATGACTCTTTAATGAAAAGATGACATTTTTGGTTTTAGCAAATGATGCTTTTTGATTGAAAGAAATGATCTTTATGCAAGTGATGCGTAAAGATAGGATTTTTATGCAAATGATGCATTGGAAAAGGTTTTTGAATGCAAAGGATGCATTTTTATTGAAAAGATTGGATTTTTATGTGCAAATGATGCATAAAGATGACATTTTTATTTAAAAATGGGGGTTTTAGGTGCAAAGGATGCACCTTTATGAAAAAGACTACATTTTTATGACAAATGATGTCTTAATGCATGCAAAAGGGGAAGGGGATGATAAAGATATGATCTTTAACTATGAATGCCAAGTCCCAAGCAAGATATATGAATGCAATGAGCAAGTATATTAATTAAAATGCAAGGTTAGGGCGTGCGAGGTTACCAATGGCTTCCTTTGTTTCTTCGGACGGAGCTAGGAGGAGAGGTTGGTCTTGGGTCTTCAAGGAGGAGGGAGATGGCTTCTTTAGCTTCTTCTTCACCTTCTTGAGCCTTCACCAATATTCTTCACGTCTTGGGAGTGACTGATTGTGGGTGTATTGTTTTTGGGGTAGTCATGTTGTGTCTTGAAATGGGTAGAGGAGGCCTCTATTTATAGGTAATCTGGATAAGGCTAATGAAGCCGTGCGGCTAAGAGCAGCGAGCTAATGCAGCCGTGCGGGCTTATCCTGAATGACTCAGCATTCTAGAACCATGCAAGGTGGCAAATTCTAGAACCCTCCTTCCTAATTAAGAAAAACGTGTTTCTTAATTAGGAAGGATCCCCTTCAGCCCTTATTTAATAAAAAACAGTTCTGGAATGTTTCCGGAACGCTGGGAAGGTCTGGGGAATTACCGGAAAACTTACCGAAATTGTCGGGAAAATTAACCGGAAGGCATGAGCCAGATTTGGGTACTTACAATAGTGCAGTCGATCAGCCTAAGTGATCATTCAATTCAGAAAACGCGAATCTGCACAAGAAAAGAATTCTGCTCTTCAAGTGTTGTCATTCAGTGTTGGCAACACTCTATCCGACACTCGAGAGTTTCACATATATTTTTATATTTTCGTGAGGTTTTGAGTGATTGTATTCAGAGAGAGTTCTTTATTTATTGTTCCTTGAGTTAATAATTATTTATCATTAAGGGAACTTCTTTGACCTTGTATTGAATTCATATTATATATTGAAAGGTCTTGCCCTCCTGGCACCCATCAAGTTATATAATTATATAACTTGATAAAAATATATTTCTTGTGTATTGTTATTTACTTCCGCTACAAATTAGATTTATTTCTATTTATTTGTTGTTTTCAAATTGGTGTGTGTTGTTGTTAGTGTTGCCAACACTAAGGACAACATTTGTGTGTTTCGTCTCACTTTGTGAGTTTCATCTCACTTTGCTAAGACATAGACAATTTCAGTATTTGGCTCAAGGATTTTGGCTTGTGCAACGTGCAATTACCGCTTAAGTTTACTTAAAATGCGTTTTCTCAGAATCCTAACTGGTTAGAAAAGATTTCTCTTATTTTTCGCAACTACTTTAGGTCTTAAATCAGTGGATCCCGACACTACGTCTATAGACCCCTCGTCTTTCACCTGTAAATCATCTTCCCGGGACAGACAATCCCGAGCGAGGGTCCTATAGGGCAAGAGGATTCCACCGACAAAAGGAAAAGTGAACATAGGGCTAGCTGGTCATGTAAACTTTCAACGCATATGCCATACGGGTTACGGTCAAAGTCAACATCCTCGAGTTAAGGCAGAAATTGTGCCAAAATTTCGGCATGACCTCTCTTTGACTCACTTTCGCGAGGGGCCTTAGCTCTTGGCATTGGCCAAGTTGTGACTTGTATGGTTCATACATTGAAGGTTTGACGACACGGCATCATATTGAACCTTCAGGTATATTTTTAACACGGTTCTGCGTCAAAGTCAAAGCCAAAAGCTAAGACTCCGGGTCGAGAAATGACCTTTGATCTCAACTTTTAAGTTTTACTTGTGAGGGAGATCGGCGTAAAAAACATACACTTAGGCTTTATGATACGAACTAAGCCAAAAACCAACCAAGGTCTTGGACAAAGTGTGACACAAAGAGTGCATGGTTACACGGGCTAGGATGGGCTGTTTGGGCCCGTGCGCAGAAGAGAGGCATAGGAAGGCCAATCAATTTCCAGCTGAATGGTCACCCTGGGTTAAGGGTTGTAGTGTGCAGTGTACATGGTAACAGTGTACGTAGTGTGCGGTCACTAAATTCTTTTTCTGAGTAAAACAGAGATTTTCAGAATGTGTTTTAAAGAATTTATGAGCAGTTCAAAATTTTGCACGAAAACCAATTTATGAACAAGCATGCACGAACATGTTATGATTTCAAAAGAGATGAAAGGCAACACATTTTTTTTAAAACAATCCAATGTTTTGAATATCGGAGTTGTTTAAAGTTTCTTTTTTTGAAAAGAAAAGCAAGTAACACGTCATGGCAAGAAAATACACACGCACATGAAATGAGGAAAATGGTAAACGAAAGTTTGACCCACAAAAATGCATTTTAAAATGAAGGTAGTTTTGAAAAAACATGTTAAGTCCCCAGCGGAGTCGCCAACTGAAATTACCCGGATCGCGAGGGCGGCGAGCGGTTTGAATTTGGCGGGAAAAAGAGGAGTCGCCACGCCATTTTGATTATGAGCCAAAACTTTGAAAAATGCTTTTGAAACAAGGATCGTTTTTATTAGGAGCCAAAACTTAGGAAAAGGCTTTTGAAAGGGGATCGTTTTTTTAGGAGCAAAAACTTAGGAAAAGGCATTTGAACAGAGATTGTTGGGTTCGGAGGTCACGTTACGTCTCGGGAAGAGGAAAATTTGAGATCACCCGAAACGCCTCGTATTGACGAGTCTTTCTACCTTTCTCGAAAATTGTGCGTGTGTGTGTTACTTGAAAATGAATTTGAATGACAAACTTGAAAATGAGTTTGAATGAGAAACTTGAAAATGAGTTTGAATGGCAAACTTTGGATTGATAAGGAGTTTGAATGACAAACTTTGGAAATGAGTTTGAATGGCAAACTTTGGATTGAAAAGGTGTTTGAATGACAAACTTTGGAAATGATTTTGAATGGAAAACTTTGGAATGAGTTTGAATGACAAACTTGAAAATGAGTCGGGCATTATAACGTTACCCTTTTTGAGGAAAATGACAGTAAAGGAAAGAGTTTAATTTTGAACCGGGCATTATAATGTTACCCTTTTTTGAGGAAAATGACAGGGAAGAAAGGGCATTTAAAGTAAATGACAGTATTGAAATGACGATTGACAAGTCAATTTCTTGACTCGGATGTTAAAGGTAAATACGATCAACAAATCAAACGGTTTGGACGGTAAATGACAATATTGAATTGACGGTATCAACGAACCAAACGGTTCGGACGGTAAAAGATGCGATCAACGAACCAAACGGTTCGGATGGTAAAGAGCGTTATTGAAATGGCAATCAACGAATCAAACGATTCGGACGGTAGAAATGACAATAAACGAACCAAACAGTTCGGACGATAGAAATGACGATCAACAAACCAAACGGTTCAGACGGTAAATGACGTAATAGATAAAGTTTATAAAACGGGTCAAGATCTCCGTTTTAACCCTAAATCACTCTCTTCAAAAGAGAAAAGTGATAGAGAGAGGATCACTTCAAGACCCATAGATAACGTAGTGTCTACATTTTGAAGATTTTGATCGGATCAGAAGTAGCGTGAAGTGCGTAAAAAGAGATGAAACAGAAGATTAAGAAGGAGAGTTTACCAATGGCTAGGTTTCGACTCTATCTTCCTAGGGTACGTGCTTGAAAGGTGTTTAAAGAGGAGAGAAATTCTTCTCTCACGTAGGCAGAACCTCCCCTAGTTAACTCTTGTTCGCACTCGAGTTTCAGTCAATTCGGCGGCATTTCGGCAGCGTTTTGGGAGGGTTTTGGGGCTGAGAAGGGGCTGGAATGTCGAAGGGGGGTTTGAGGTAAGAAAAATTCTCTTTAAAACTGAAAGAGGAGGCTGCTATTTATAGGAAATTTCAAGGTACAAAATAGGTCGGTCGGCCAGTCCTTCAAGTTTGAGGGCTTTTTGGGTATTTGAAAATATGGTGGGACTGATGGGCGATCCAGCAAAATAGGCCAGCCGGCTAGTCCTTCAGTTTGAGGGTATTTTGGTCTTTTCAGGCCTTTGATTTGATTGATTTGACCTAGGGGCTTGTGCATGTGTGACACGTGTTAGACTTAGTCACTATGCAAGGGTATTTTGTTCCGCTTGGCCGGGTTTTGACTGTTTTTTAAATAACTGTCCGATTAATGTCGAAACAGTCCTGGAAAGTCCCGAAAATTGCATATTTCTGGAAAAGTGATGTTTTCACGTATTCGAACGTGTTTTTAATACACTTTAATTTTGAATGATCGGGGCAGTCTTGGAAAGTCTCGTTAACATGGAAAGGGTGAGTTAACGGATTCTAACGATCCGGATTTGGGTACTTACAACATGACACCCTCAGTTTCTTCAACGCTTATTCAGGATATCACCAGATCAGAATGCACGAGGATGACATTGAAAAGATGGCCTTCCAAGCTGATGAGGGGATGTATTGTTATACCAAGATTCCATTCGGACTGAAGAATGCTGGTGCTACCTATCAGAGGATGGTGAATATAGTCTTTACTAGTCAGATTGGCAGAAACATGGAGGCCTACATCGACGACATGGTCATCAAAACCAAGACTGGTCGTCATGTGGTTGACCTAAGGGAAACGTTCGCCAATCTACGAGCAAACGACATTAAGCTGAATCCGATCAAGTGTGTTTTTGGGGTAGCGGCTGGCAAGTTTCTGGGGTTCATGATATCACAAAGAGGCATCGAAGCTAATCCAGAAAAGATAAAGGACTTGATAGAGATGCAAGAGCCTACATGCATCAAGGAGGTCTAAAGATTAAATGGTAGAGTCACAGCTTTTGGACGCTTCATAGCAAAATCAGCGGAGAGATCTCTCCCCTTCTTCAAAACTTTGAGGGGGACGAAAAACATTGAATGCACGGCCAAATTTTCATCGTCGTTCCAATAGCTCAAAGAAAACCTCGCCTCTCCACCATTGTTGAGCAGCCCAATACGAGGAGAGAGTTTATACGTCTACCTATCAGCTGGAGATCGAGCAGTGGCCGCAGTCCTGGTCAGAGAGGAAACTGGCCTTCAGAAACCAATCTACTATTTAATCAAGGCCCTATATGATGTAAAAAGGAGGTACTTCAACGCTGAAAAGGTAGCCTATGCCTTGGTAGTGGCGGCCAGAAAGCTACGAGCATACTTCTCCGCTCACCCCATTGTCGTGCTGACCAATGCTCCTTTAAGGAAGATATTGCATAAGCCAGAAAGTTCAGGTTGACTGTTCAACTGGTCCATAGAGTTGACGGAGTTTGATATTGAATACATGCCTCGAAAAGCATTGTAAGCTCAACCTTTGGCAGACTTTTTGGTCGAGCTTACGTTCACCAAGGAAGATAGTAGCGAGAGTAACCCAAGATAGAACTGAAGGGGAAGGAACAATCACACAAACAGGTAGTCAGTTTACCCGACGATTGCTAGAAGGCTTACTTGGATGGGTCTACTACCACGAGCGTTATGGAGCTGGAATTGTGTTAATCGATCCAGAGACGGGTAAAGCTTTTGAAGAAGCTCTAAGATTCAAGTTCCAAGCCTCCAACAACCAGGCCGAATATGAAGCCTTGATTGCAGCGATTGAATAAAAATGCATTGGGGCGACCAAGATCATAGCTTATTGTGACTCCTAACTGATCGTGTATCAAATCAAGGGTGAATACGAGGTGGTTAATCCCACTCTGGTCAAGTACTTTGAGCTAGTGAAAAGGATTGTTCAAGACTTGGAGTTTTGGGAGATACAGAGGGTAGGGCGCGAAGAAAATGAGTTGGCCGACTTACTCTCCAAACAAGCTACTTTAGACGAGCAGCATGACGAACCAATCACATACTTAGAGCATCCAGCATACGAAAGAGTGCAAGTTTTATGCTTGGTCTACAACTCTAAGTGTTGGATTGATGAAATGAAGGCCTACATCGAAACATGCGAGCTACCAGCTAACGAGCAAAAGGCAAGAGCAAGCAAGAAGAAGTCCCCTAGGTTTACTATACATCGGGATGCATTATTCAGGAGATCATTTGTGAAGCCATTGC
This sequence comes from Adenophora triphylla var. japonica, assembly GCA_022495995.1. Taxonomy (NCBI): domain Eukaryota; kingdom Viridiplantae; phylum Streptophyta; class Magnoliopsida; order Asterales; family Campanulaceae; genus Adenophora; species Adenophora triphylla. The sequence goes on from JAFEMH010002792.1 coordinate 253,188, forward strand.
TTAGATGTGTTCATCCCATGGAAGTTCCCAATTATTTCTCGAAGTACACAATGGAGTATGAGGTGGACACCCGGGGGCCAGAACTTTGGCGGATAAGATTCTCAGCTTAGGGTACTATTGGCCTAACTTAAGGGAGGATTCTCATGAGTTCGTGCAAAAATGTGATAAGTGTCAGAGATATGCCGACCTACCAAGTCTCCCTACAACTGAACAAACACCCATGGTCGCAGCATGGTCGTTCGACATGTGGGGGGTAGATTTGATTCGACCCTTCCCACTCGCTCGTGGAAATTGTAAATATGTGATTGTGGCCATTGATTATTTCACGAAATGGATTGAAGCAAAGCCTCTAGCAAAGATAATAGAGGAAAACGCCATCAACTTCATCCACGATTACATTTGGTGCCGCTTTGGGGTGCCACATTCAATTTTTTTAGACAACGGACTAAAGTTTTCCACATCTTTTGAAATGGAAATGAATAGGTTGGGAGTTAAACAATGTAAGTCATCGATCACATATCCTCAAAGTAACGGGCAAGCTGAAGCAGCAAACAAACTGGTAATGACAGCACTAAGTAAGGGACTAATTGGTCGAGCTAGCAGATGGTTGGACGAACTACCCCTTGCTCCTTGGTCAGTCCGCATAACCACCCGGGGGCCTATAGGGGAAACCCCATTCGCCCTTACTTTTGGGTTAGAGGTCATGGCACACGCCGAGCTTCAAATTCCTACAGATAGGGTGGCCTTATTTGATCAAAACCAGAATAATTCCAACAGGCTGCTCGACTTGGATTTGCTAGACGAGAAAAGGATGACTGCTCAACTTATAATGGTAAATTACAAGCAAAAAACTAAGGGTTATCACGACAAGAAGGTCAAAAAGATGCTAAGGAATATCAAGGTAACTGGAAGGAAAGCTGAACAGAATAAGCTATCTCCGAACTGGGAGGGACCCTACGTCGTCACCAGAATTATCAAGGAAGGGACATACATGATTGGCCATCTGGGTGGTGACGAGCTGAAACATCCTTGGCATGCTAGCCACTTAGTTACATATTATTTCTGATTAAGACTTCTATGTAACTGTAGACACCCCATTCTGAACCAATAATTCATGATTACACTACTCTTCGTCTCTCTTTTGTGTTTTGATGAAAGCACATTAGTTTTGTCATGTTTCGTTAAGTTTCTAACTAACCTCGTTAGTTTTGGACCTAACTGACTAATGGAATAAACTGAAGAGGGCAAAATGGTCAAAAGACTAGTTGTCTCGCACGAGACATACGTGTCTCGCATGAGATATCCCCTCGACAGGATGTGCAGAATCACAATTCTCCTCCGTCCCAAACTCTTTTCTTGATAAACCTCATCTAATCCGGTTCTCCAATCCGAATTGAGTTCTGGAAGCTTCCTAGGAGTGTTTTACCTCTCCACCTCTACCTCTTAAACCCCTATAAATACTTGGTGACTTCCAAGGATCAAGAGGCCCAGAATTCCACACAACACACACAATTTGCTGGTTTCTTTCCACGAAAGACTCCTTCAAATCACTCACAAATAACTCATAAATTCGTCCTTCAACCACGTTGATTGACGAACATCAAGGCTCAAGCCTAGCATCAAGGCGAAGCTCTGTCCGCATCACGACTTGACTCTCATATTGAGTCGAAACTCTGCCCAAATCACTTCTCGATCGAGAAAACATCTTAGAACCACGTTCTAAATCAAATCCTCCCTAAACTAGGTAAACTTCTATACTTTTACTCTTTTCTTCTTCATCTCTCTCTATTGGCTTTTAGAGTGGTGTAATCCAATCAAAAGGATTAGCCTAGAGTCCCTTCAATCGATGAAGGCGATCTCAAAGCGTACAATCCGACATTCCTAATCAAGAAATTGATTAGGGTTTTCTTGTTCTTTATTTAATTAGTAATTAAAAAGATTGATAATACTCAATTGGCAAAACCGATCTCCGGATTGGGTGGAATGGATGCTCCTCGACCTACCCATTCGATAACTTAACCCCCGAACCCTCAAATCTCTTTTCAAAATGGTTTTCCTATGTTTCCAAACAAATAATATAGGTGGCGACTCTGTTATTTCAAAATTCACGCATCGCTACAGTGGCGACTCCGCTGGGGACAATTAATTAAGAGGGTTAGACTTGCGTTACAATTGAGTATTATCAATATTTTTATTTTTCTGCAAAAATTTGATTTTTCTGGAATTTTTGAAATTTTTCGGCACTGTTTTCAAAAAAAAAAAAACTGTCCGAATAATTATCCCGCGCGAGATATACTAATCTCGCGCGAGATTAGTACACGGTTTTAAAAACACAAATGTCTCTTCCACTGTTCCTTTGGCGGCGGCAATAATGAAAAACAAAAAAAAGGTGAGGTCATCAGCCTGTACCAAATGTGACCAAACAAAATCAATAAAATAATAAATAAAGAAAAAAAATCAATTTCAAGAAATTTTCAAAAAAATCCAGAAAATTCAAAAAATAAATATTATCTCTATTTTGCTTGTGTTAACTTTATTTTGCAGGGTAGAATAATTTTAATTACTTGAACTATACAACTGCGTGCGATTGAATTATTTTAATTTTTTACCGGTCCACGGAGGACTCGGGAGTTGTAATTAATTAATTTAATCCTCTTTCTCTATCTCTTTAAGTGGAACTACGACGCCCTGAGTCTTCCTAATTTGGGAGAAACGTAGGCAACCACTTGGTGCGGCCATTATCTGTTTTCTTTTGTTTTCAAAAAAAAAAAAAAACTTTCTATTTTACTCTATCACCTAGATTGACTCTCACACACTGTAAGCGCTCCAATTTGAGTTGGTAGCTTTTTTCGTTAGAAAGTTAACGAAAGTTTTAACATTTCTAACATTTCTAACAATCTCTAACCTTTCTAACCAAGCAAGGGTAGGTTAGGGTTTGCTATTTAAAGTTAAACCAAAAAAGGAATCCAAAAAAGCAAAAGAATTAAGAAAATCCCGAAGCTTGACAAGTTGAAAAACAATTTCTGGCGATATTTTGAAAAATATTCTTCCTGTTCAAAGCCTGGAGCAGCATTTAATGCACCAGGCACGTTTTACAGGGACCTCCGCGCGGACATCTTTGAGTTTTCAGAGGGCCTATAAATTAAACCCTCCTCTCTCAGTTTAAAAAGACAACTTACTCACAGCAACGAAGTTCTGGCGAAATATAGAGAGAAAACAGTGGGAATCCTTAGATTGCCACCATTTTCTCTTGAATCTTTCCCAATCAAATACCAAACACACCAAGCCTTGATACTCCTCAAGCCAAACACCAAATCTTGATACTCCTCAAGTCAAATTCCAAGCCTAGGAAGATAGGGTGTCACCATTGGTAAAGCCCTCCTTCTTGAAACCCTAAAACTCCCTTTTAATTTCTTGTTCATCTTGTTCTTCCTACTTTGATCTACTTTATGTCTAGTTTAACTTAAGTCTTGACCTAAGATGGTCATCTTGAAGTTCATCTTCATGAATGACCATCTCAAATGGTCCATATTCTCAATCTCTAGTTGGTTTTCTCTTTAATTTCATCTTTACAAAGATCCCCTTTCCCTTTGCAAAGGATATGTTTAAACCCCATAAATTCCCCAAGGATGACTTGAATATGATAACCACTTGACACAAGGTAGTGGAATCAAGTCTAGGGATGAAAATGGGGTGAACATAGATGCAAACCCCCCAAAAATCACATTTTCCCTCAAGAACATCTTGCTGTCCAGTAGCATTGTTCTGAGAACTCAGTCCATTTCCCTATTTTTTGGACCCAGTAAAACTTGGAATTGGGTGTTGACTACAAAATACTTTTTGTATCCAACATCCAGAGCTTTCCAGACATATTTTTACTTTATTTTTTACGTGAGTAAAACTCCATTTTTCAAATTTTCATTTAAAGGTCAGTTCATCAGTCTCTGGAAATCCAGATTTCAGATCTGAGATTTCCAGAAGGCTTTGACCCCTCAAATCATCTCCAAAATGAAAAGTTCTTTTACAGAAACCTTTTTTAAGGTGTTTTGAACATTTTTCATTCCTGGACTTTTCCCAGATTCTGGAGTTTTCAAGCCCTAAAGTCCATTTTAAAGTCAAGGGTCAACTGCCTTTTTCATTCTGGCAGAAATGGTTTTCAACTTCCAAAAATCTTTTGAGTTCCAAATTTCAACCCAAAAATCATCCAAAAAATCATGGGATCAGTTTAAAGCCTTAAAAAGAGTTCCCAATTTTTACTTACCTCAGTTTCAACTTATTTTGGCCAAAACACATACACACACACACACAACAAAGGATTTTGAATGTTTGGAAGACTCGTTTTTACGAGGCGTCGGAGTGCACACTAACGTCCTTCCCGGCACGTAACGTGACCTCCGAACCTAAATTTCTGATCTCGGGCTTTTTTCAAAGTTTTGGCCCTTAAAACAAAAATGGCGTGGCGACTCCGTTTTGATTTTCAAAAAAAATCGGGTACATCATCACAGTGGCGACTCCGCTGGGGATAAATAAGCTTTTTCTAAAAAAAAATGATATTTGGTATATTGGTGGAAACCATTAAACTTCCCGTTATCGCCTCCTAACACGAGTCGGGGATAAATTGTGGTCTAACAATCCCACGTACCGGTATCATTATTTTCAAAAAAAAAAGGAAAAGCTTTTGAGGGTCAAGCTTCCGTCTCAACATTTGAAAATCCTTTGCTTTGTGTGTGTTGATTTTTGCACAGTTTTCGTGTTTGTTTTTGGCCGCCTCGGAAAAGTCAAAATTTTGACTGTCGGAATAATGTCCCTAACTGTCGGAATTTTTGTGCTTATGTGCTTATGTGTTCATAAAATTTTCAAAAAAAAAAATTTTCAAAAAAAAAAAATTCAAAAAAAAAAATCATGCATCATGCCTTTTTTAAGACACATAAAAAAAAATTCTATTTTTCTCAGAAAAAGAAGATAGACTGCTTGCACACTACGCGCACGTGACCTTACACTGCACACTACGTCCCTAACCCGGGGAAATCCTTGTCGCGGTCCGTTTGGTCTTATTACGCCTCTCGGATGAGCACAGGACTACCCAAACATCCCATGGAGCCTCGTGTCGACCATGCACTTGTCCGTGACACACTTTGTCCGAGACCCGGTTGGTTTTTAGTGCAGTGCATGTCATGCCCTGTACGTGTATAGACCTTTCCTGTCAAGCCTTTGTCGGCATACCGACTCAATATCTTTCGGGGACCCTAATCGGTCGAAGTTACGCCGGTTTTCCGCCGCGGACTTTGACCAAAATATTGACCGGCGCCTTGACTTCGGCTCGGCGGCACAAATTATACACTGACTCCCGGCATTGACCTTTGAGTCATCAAGGATTAATGAATATTCCATGCCTAATTACGGCTTAAATGACGACAAGTCAAGATCAATTGTGGACGCTTATCGGTCCAAATCATGCCGACTTTTCGTCGAGCCCTCGGACATGATCTTGACTTTTGACGTCGGCTTTGTCCGTAATTTACATCGAATGCTCGTTAAGACTCGATTACCCGCCGGACTTTTAGGATCGTTTTCTTTCGGTCGGTGGGACCCGCTTGCCCTATAGGACCCTCGCCGGGGCTGTCCACCGGGAGGTCGAAATACGGAGTGGAATACGAGGGGCTTATAGACGTAGTGATGGGGCCCAGCTGATCCGGGAATCGAGTAGTTCGCGAAAAAGAAGAGCAATCTTTTCCAACCGATTAGGTTAATAAAACATGTTTTAAGTAAACATGAACAAATAATCGCATGTTGCATGAGCCAAAAGCCCAAACACCTACCCTCCTTCCATTTCCAGACATCGAACCCTCGTGTCTTTCCCCGCGACTCACGCACAAAGGTTGGTTTCGGGCACCGGGTCACCGTTTAATCGGTTGGGAAGAGTCAAGCGCATCATCGGCTTCACCGTCTGTTCCGACTACGAATTTTAGAATGTTCATCAGCGGTAGCGATGGGGACAACGTCACTCCGCCTCCGGGACTCCTCGGACGGAACAACGGTGGAATCGGCTAGCCGAACGGATGAGAGTGCGCCGGGAAGCACGGTTGAACGGCCTTATGGAGGCTATCAAAAGCCGTGGATTGGCCGCCGGTCTCAACCCGGATGGCACCTTCCTTTGTGGAAGAAGAGGAAGACCACAATCCCGCTCTTGGTCAACTCGACTACTCCAGGATGCCACCACCGGCCTCCCACGGTACTACCACGAGCCCGTGCTCCTCGATCCCTAGGTCGGCCGGCTCCCCAGCTGAGACCACTGGATCCATGCGGCTGACGGGACGAGCCGGTTCGCAATGCCTCGGTGGGGACAAAGTCGGTGCGGAATGCCTTCCCATGGTTGGGGATATCCCGGAATGCCACGGCAAATTGGGATCCCGCCTCGGTTTGGGACCAATCAATCCGGACTTTCGCGGCAACGGTTTGGAATGCCACCGCGGTTTGGTTCGGGGCAACGGTCGGGAGCCCTCCTCGAGAATGATGCTAGCTCGGTTGCTCCTCATACGGCTTCCGCAAACCCATTTCTCACTCGGGGTTCAACGGGTTACCAAGCCCCCATCTCCGTTTCATCGAATCACCGGGACCACGGTATCCTCTCGGTTATGCATCCTTGCCACAACCGGCCATGCAATTCAACAACCGGGGACGGCGGCCCGCACTTAAGCCTACTTATGGGCCTCACTCCGGAAATCCAAGCCATCGGCTACCTCGGAATCTGCCTCCATCTTCTCTGCCGATTGGAAGCCAACGGCAAGTCATTTGGGTTCTATCCCTTTGCCCAAGCTCCTACCTACACTCCCCGGGGTAATTTGGGCCAAGGACGGGTTTTCACCTATGCCCCGGAGTATGGTATTCCTTCCACCAATGCACCACCAACGGCTAGTCCTCTTCCTGGCTCAAATATCGGCTCGGGAATTCCCGCTCCACCTTTGGATCCCCAATTGGCTTGGTTTATGGAGCAACACAAGGAAATGAAAGCACAGATTGCTGAATTGACCGCCAAAAAGAACATTGCTCTTCGGCCTACGAGATCTGACTCGATTGTCCCCCGCCTCACAAGTTTGTGATGCCCACTCTGGAATTGTTTGACGGGAGTGCATGCCCTAAAACTCACTTGGACACCTATACTTTGGCAATGAAGGCTAAGGGATGCACAAACCGGCGGTTGGCCGATTACTTTAGTCTCTCTTTGAAGTCGGGGGCTTTGAAATGGTTTTTCCGATTGCGGCTGAAGCTAGGGCTACTTGGGAACAGATCACCTGTACTTTCACGGATAAGTATAAAGCCAACTTGGAATGGGAGACAAACAGAGTTGACACGCAAACAACGATGCAACGCCCTAATGAGAATATTGGGGATTTCTATAAGAGGTGGAACTTAAAGCTCGGTGAAATGGCCATTCCTCCCTCGACGAGGAGCGATTAGACATCTTTCGGTCATGCTTGAAGCCGCATTTGAGATCTTCCCTCGGTCACTTCCCCTACGGCGACTTGCGTGCAATGGTTAATTCGGGGCTAAGTTCGAAAAGGCTTACAATCGGCGGCTGCTGCACACCTTACGATATCGGGTTTCTTCCACCTCCAACACGGCTCTGCCCAACCAAAAGGTAAAGAAGTGATTAGCTATGCGGGACGGGGGCTGTAACAATGCCACTTCCTTTGTTCCCAAGAAACTGATCCATCCGGATCCGGCTCCAAAACTTGGGAAACTTTGGGATGCCTTTGAGTGATATCTTGAGAGGTTTGGTGAGAGAAGGTTTGCTCCGGCCTTTGGAAAATTATCGGCCTAGAAACCCTAATGCTCCTTTGGATACCTCCAAGCATTGTGCCTTTCATCGGTACCATGGGCACTGACGGATGATTGCGTCCCCACGAAAAGGCCATCCAAGGTTTGATTGAGCAAGGGAGGTTAGAGATGCACGAAGGGCCTAATACTATCAATAACCCGCTCCCTAACAACATGAGTGTCAACATGATCGAGTTTGGTGGTTCAAGCCTTGTGGGCACAATGGAGTTTGACTCGTCCCTTTGCAAGGTCAATGAACCGGTCATCGCGAGGCAATGAAGATGGTTGGATTGAGCAAAAAGTTGCCAAGGAAATCTGATGGAAAGGTCTGCAATAGCTCCGTCTCCAACATCGAAGAATAGATGCATGGTTCAACGGCAAGAGCGGCTAGGCTGGGGGCTACCTATCTTTAAAATAGTCTTTTGAGTCAACCTTCGTAGGTTCTAGTACTTTTCTTTCACCTAAGTCCTTTCTGGACATTTGTCGTTGTAGTCCATTTTGGACATAGTGGTTAAGTGTCTAATTTTTAATATAAGTCTTTTTTCTTTTCTTGCTAGACTCGAGACATCACTTGCGCACCCACGTTACACTTAATTGAAATGGTTTTATCCAAAATGATCACTTGTCTTTGCTCAACCACTAATTCTTCGAAAATGATTAATATTTAAACTAATCGGAGTGAGAAAATCAATTGATATCCTTCCCAAATTGGGGCTTACCAACTCCCATCTTGCATCTCATATGCTCACATCCCTTTCATCATCATCATCTCGTTGCTCGATGAATTTGCATGGATCTTTTCTCATATAAAGCTTAAGCAAGCAATGAAGACTTAATCTCGTTTAGGTCATCCGGTAGGGATTGCGGTTGAAACCTTTCACCCATAGGAAAGCCATTACCTCACCCTTACTAAACACTACCCTCTCATTTCAAGATCGGCGTGTTTTGAAACCCGGTTTAGCCATCATTTTTGCTCCATGCGAGAGAAAGTCCAAGCGAGCCCGAGAAGTTAGCTTCGAGAATCGGCGATGCGCAAATTATCTCAAGTCATGAAGGAAGGACAAAGATAATCCTCAACTCCTCGGGAAGCTTTCCAAGTCAAAAAAAAAAAAAAAAAAAAAAAAAACAAAAAAAAAAAAACAAAAAAAAAAAACAAAAAAAAGAAACAAAAAAAGAAGGATTTTAAAATCCTCACAATCTCGGATATAATTCCAAGCTCCTCGGGAAGCCTTCCAAAAAAAAAAAAAGAAGAAGAACTCAAAAGTCCCCAGACATCTCAAGAAGCTCTCCAATGATCAAAAAGGAGCTGAATTCTCGCAAGATCGCAAAAAGTTGTCGGTAGCTCGGACTTCCTCTTATCATTACCTTAAACCAATCCCAAGCCATCCTCTCAATTTTAGAGGATACTCCCATCACCATTACCCTTGCCCTTGGCCAAGTCAAAATCGACCTCTCATTCTTGGAGGCAATCAATCTTCCTCGCCATAGATTTCCCAAACACATCCCCGCGAGCCAACCTCTCATCTTTAGAGGTTCGGTCGGTAAAAGGCCTAGCCGACCTCTCATCTCAAGAGGTCATAATCTCCCAAATCACCCGATAGCCGATCGAAGCCGGAAACCCAACTACGGTCCCTACCGGATAGCAGTTTCATTCTAATATCCTCGATGTCAGGATCAAATTAATGCTTCATTGCTTGCTTAAATTGGAATCTAATCCATTTTGGTTCAAAATTACCAATCAAAGATTGTGCAAATTCAACCCTTCCCTTCATGTGAGCATATTTCATTTCTCCTCACAAACACTTGCCGTGGATGTCCCACTGGGACTTCGCATCCGTGTCTTTCATGGACACTCTAAGGGGATATGTTATTCAATCCTCCAAATCCTCAAAATCCCCAAAGGTCCTCAGACCCTCGAATTTCAATATTCATTCTCTTTTCATTCGGGATAGGCCCGAACTACGGCGACCTGAGCTCTTCATAATGGAGGGAACGTAGGCAACCAGAAATGGTCCGGTCGAAATCACAAACAAATCTCAAAAAAAAAAAGAGAAAAAAAATCCGGTCTCATCAGGGATCGTCCCTATACACTTTCCGAGCTTGATCCTCGATATCAGTTGGTTTTCTCCTTGTGATTAATCAAAATATTTGTTCATATCAGATTTAGGAGTTGAATAACTCGAACATTAACAAAGGGTTTTAAGCAGCCTTGTGATCATCATGAATAAGACAATTTTTCAAGTGTCTCGACAAGTCTTCTCTCTCTACATCATAGGAAAATAGAGCCAAACACTGTCTTTACGCGGCGGGGGCTCCCATACACTTTTCCACACCTTGTAACGCTTATACTCTCTCAAAAGAGTCAAACCTAAAGCGAGTGTGTATACACAAAATCGGGATTCATTCCCACTTTTCGAAAGATGTGCCCCTGCACGTAAACATTCCTGAGTCCTGTCCATTGGTGGTTGACTAAGATACTGAAAAGATGGGTGCCTCCTTGGTCACATGATGACTCACATGCTGCAATAGGGCCCGCTCTTGTGTTTCTTCACTGGGGCTTGCTAAGCGGTCCTCCCAGATTCTCCTGTATCGGCTCTTTAAGATGGGACTTCTATAGTCATCCTTGGGTCCACATTGCGTTCTTCACTACGAGATAGATTCGCCAAGTCACTTCTTCAAAATCCGGACTTTGCCTACTCGGGATCCGGGGCTTTGTCAAGACGGTCTTTTGGACCCGAATTTTATCAAGAAAGAATTTCGGCTTCGAACTTGGTACACGGCGGCCTCAGTAGCATCGGAATTCAAGATCGGGGTTTCTCCCGGCATTAGCAATTCCATCAAATCATTCTCCGGATAAGGTTTCGGCCGAGGTCACAGCTCACCCAAATGAAAGAAGCTTCACTCATATCAACGTGCCCTAGAGCACATCGGCATCGGCTTCAAATGACCAAGATTGAGAGAAAATTCCAATCAAGACCCGGGATCCGAATCCAATCTCATCAAAATTGAGATCCATGTGATACTGTGACAAAACCTCACCAACAACATTTGTTTAAATCGCGATCAAGGGTTCTCATCCCCCACATGCTCAAGATCTGTTCCAAACAGTCTCCAGACACATACATAACCATGCATCCCCACAAAAATCTCCCAAGGGCTCATGTAGCATGCACAAAACTTGAATCAATAGGAAAAATCCTAAGTGAGTTGAAGATCATAAATCATAATTTCCCTGTCAAAAGCTTAGGCTAGGTGCATCTTCGAAAGCAAGTAAATGCATCATCTCGCAAACATATGCAGTGATACTCTCACAATCATTTTTGGCTCTATGCATGCATCTGTCATCATGAATGTCATATATGCATCTTCCTCTTCACTAACGAATGCAGGAATTCAAACGTGAAATCAAATCCCCCTTTTCGGCAAGAATGATCTTCACCAAAGTCGACCTCCAATGTCCACAAACGGATGAAGACAGCCTCCAGCATCTACAGTTTGGCAAAGACAAGCTCCGGCGTCTGCAACTTGCTAAAGACGACCCCCAATGTCCACAAATGGATGAAAACAGCCCCCAATGAAGACCACCTCCAGTGTCTACAATTCGGTCAGAGACGCCAAGTTCTCAAATACAATTCGGTCAGAGACGCCAAGTTCTCAAATACAGTTCGGTCAGGGACGCCAAGTTCTCAAATGCAAATCAAATGCCAGTCGGTCAGAGACGCCAAGTTCTCACATACAAATCGGTCAGAGACGCCAAGTTCTCCAATACAAATCGGTCAGGGACGCCAAGTTCTCAAATACAAATCGGTCAGAGACGCCAAGTTCTCCAAGGAAAGAAGGTCAGAGACGCCAAGCTCTCCAATACAATGCGGTCAGAGACACCAAGTTCTCAAAAGCAAGAAGTCCCAATGTGAATACAAGCTCAACCACCTCTACAAGGTTGACGATCACCAGCAAGATGCAGACTCAACCAAACTCCTCCTTCAGGTCAAAATGCTTCCAAAGACAGCAAATCGCGAACAGCAACTTAACAACTCTTCATCAACATCAGCCGTAGCCTCAGTCCTTCCGGCAACTACAGGTAAGCACAGCACAGGTATGAAAGCATATCTTAGTCAACTACTTTTCTAAAAGAACATTATCATCAGATCATAGGGCGACTTCCCCAAAACAGTCAAACCATAGGGCGACTTCCCCAAAACAGTCAAACCATAGGGCGACTTCCCAAAAATAGTCAAACCACAGGGCGACTTCCCAAAAATAGTCAGATCATAGGGCGACTTCCCAAAAATAGTCAGATCATAGGGTGACTTCCCCAAAACAGTCAAACCATAGGGCGACTTCCCAAAAATAGTCAGATCATAGGGCGACTTCCCAAAAATAGTCAAACCATAGGGCGACTTCCCAAAAATAGTCAAACCACAGGGCGACTTCCCAAAAATAGTCAAACCATAGGGCGACTTCCCAAAAACAGTCAAACCACAGGGCGACTTCCCAAAAATAGTCAGATCATAGGGCGACTTCCCAAAAATAGTCAGATCATAGGATGACTTCCCAAAAATAGTCAAACCATGGGGCGACTTCCCCAAAACAGTCAGATCATAGGGTGACTTCCCAAAAATAGTCAGATCATAGGGGCGACTTCCCTAAAATAGTCAATCCCTCGGGTGACTCCCAAATACAGTCAATCTCTAGGACGACTTCCCTAAAATAGTCAATCCTCGGGTGACCCCAGTACGATCAATCCTTGGTCCATCCACTTGACCGACATTGATCACCTTTCTTCCCGATGGTTCTCGTAAGCCCGAGTCTTCCCCAGCAAGAACACCTTCAAATAGCCTCCATCAGGTAAAAAACCTCAACTTAGGTTCATACTCCTGAACTAAGTTCCCATTTAGGTTCATACTCCTGAACAAAACCTCAACTTAGGTTCATACTCCTGAACTAAGTTCCCATTTAGGTTCATACTCCTGAACCAAATCTCGACTTAGGATCATACTCCTGAACTAAGTCTCCATTTAGGTTCATACTCCTGAACAAAACCTCAACTTAGGTTCATACTCCTGAACTAAGTTCCCATTTAGGTTCATACTCCTGAACAAAACCTCAACTTAGGTTCATACTCCTGAACTAAGTTCCCATTTAGGTTCATACTCCTGAACCAAATCCCGACTTAGGATCATACTCCTGAACTAAGTCTCCATTTAGGTTCATACTCCTGAACTAAGTTCCCATTTAGGTTCATACTCCTGAACCAAATCCCGACTTAGGATCATACTCCTGAACTAAGTCTCCATTTAGGTTCATACTCCTGAACAAAACCTCAACTTAGGTTCATACTCCTAAACTAAGTTCCCATTTAGGTTCATACTCCTGAACAAAACCTCAACTTAGGTTTATACTCCTGAACTAAGTTCCCATTTAGGTTCATACTCCTGAACCAAATCCCGACTTAGGATCATACTCCTGAACTAAGTCTCCATTTAGGTTCATACTCCTGAACCAAATCCCGACTTAGGATCATACTCCTGAACTAAGTCTCCATTTAGGTTCATACTCCTGAACAAAACCTCAACTTAGGTTCATACTCCTGAACTAAGTTCCCATTTAGGTTCATACTCCTGAACCAAATCTCAACTTAGGTTCATACTCCTGAACTAAGTCTCCATTTAGGTTCATACTCCTGAACCGAACCTCAACTTAGGTTCATACTCCTGAACTAAGTTCCCATTTAGGTTCATACCCTCTCAAAAGAAATTCCCGGCAGTTAAACGTAAGACCGAGTGCCCCGAGAAAGATAACGGAATCCCGTTTCTTTCATTAAAATCGTCCCCGGCAGTAAAACGTAAGACCGATCTCCCCGAGAAAGATAACGGAATCCCATATCTTTCATCAAAATCATCCCCGGCAGTAAAACGTAAGACCGATTTCCCCAACGAATACGTCTGATTTTCCCCAGCGAAGCCAACGAAATCTCGAGTAAATTTCGAACTACGGCCGGCTTGATTCCCACTCGGGATACGTAGGTAGCCTATTGAATAGGTTCAGCCACTCGATCACTTGATCATCCTATCAAATATGGAGCCTTACTCTTATCGACGACCCCGCTTCCTTCGAAAGCACCGTCGCCGAGGGGCTACTGTAAGCGCTCCAATTTGAGTTGGTAGCTTTTTTCGTTAGAAAGTTAACGAAAGTTTTAACATTTCTAACATTTCTAACAATCTCTAACCTTTCTAACCAAGCAAGGGTAGGTTAGGGTTTGCTATTTAAAGTTAAACCAAAAAAGGAATCCAAAAAAGCAAAAGAATTAAGAAAATCCCGAAACAGCAAGTTGAAAAACAATTTCTGCTGATATTTTGAAAAATATTCTTCCTGTTCAAAGCCTGGAGCAGCATTTAATGCACCGTGCACGTTTCTGAGGACCTCCGCGCGGACATCTTTGAGTTTTCAGAGGGCCTATAAATTAAACCCTCCTCTCTCAGTTTAAAAAGACAACTTACTCACAGCAACGAAGTTCTGGCGAAATATAGAGAGAAAACAGTGGGAATCCTTAGATTGCCACCATTTTCTCTTGAATCTTTCCCAATCAAATACCAAACACACCAAGCCTTGATACTCCTCAAGCCAAACACCAAATCTTGATACTCCTCAAGTCAAATTCCAAGCCTAGGAAGATAGGGTGTCACCATTGGTAAAGCCCTCCTTCTTGAAACCCTAAAACTCCCTTTTAATTTCTTGTTCATCTTGTTCTTCCTACTTTGATCTACTTTATGTCTAGTTTAACTTAAGTCTTGACCTAAGATGGTCATCTTGAAGTTCATCTTCATGAATGACCATCTCAAATGGTCCATATTCTCAATCTCTAGTTGGTTTTCTCTTTAATTTCATCTTTACAAAGATCCCCTTTCCCTTTGCAAAGGATATGTTTAAACCCCATAAATTCCCCAAGGATGACTTGAATATGATAACCACTTGACACAAGGTAGTGGAATCAAGTCTAGGGATGAAAATGGGGTGAACATAGATGCAAACCCCCCAAAAATCACATTTTCCCTCAAGAACATCTTGCTGTCCAGTAGCATTGTTCTGAGAACTCAGTCCATTTCCCTATTTTTTGGACCCAGTAAAACTTGGAATTGGGTGTTGACTACAAAATACTTTTTGTAGCCAACATCCAGAGATTTCCAGACATATTTTTACTTTATTTTTTACGTGAGTAAAACTCCATTTTTCAAATTTTCATTTAAAGGTCAGTTCATCAGTCTCTGGAAATCCAGATTTCAGATCTGAGATTTCCAGAAGGCTTTGACCCCTCAAATCATCTCCAAAATGAAAAGTTCTTTTACCTTTTTTAAGGTGTTTTGAACATTTTTCATTCCCGGACATTTCCCAGATTCTGGAGTTTTCAAGCCCTAAAGTCCATTTTAAAGTCAAGGGTCAACTGCCTTTTTCATTCTGGCAGAAATGGTTTTCAACTTCCAAAAATCTTTTGAGTTCCAAATTTCAACCCAAAAATCATCCAAAAAATCATGGGATCAGTTTAAAGCCTTAAAAAGAGTTCCCAATTTTTACTTACCTCAGTTTCAACTTATTTTGGCCAAAACACATACACACACACACACAACAAAGGATTTTGAATGTTTGGAAGACTCGTTTTTACGAGGCGTCCCGGGTGCACACTAACGTCCTTCCCGGCACGTAACGTGACCTCCGAACCTAAATTTCTGATCTCGGGCTTTTTTCAAAGTTTTGGCCCTTAAAACAAAAATGGCGTGGCGACTCCGTTTTGATTTTCAAAAAAAATCGGGTACATCATCACACACACGCGCACTCATATATAACTGTCATTGCACTACATACCCTCTATAAACCCGGGACCCACACTAAGGACGGATGACGGTAACCACCTAGTCGCCGGTCTCTCCGAAGTTGGATCATCCCACTCCGCGTATTCAATCCACCTAGATTGTCATATCGCGGGGAGCCTAGCCTTCCAGCCCTGCATCGCCACATATCATGTAGATTGACTTTTTAAGACACTCCTTGACCGGTCGGTTTGATCTTGGAGTCCTTGTAATCCCTTGTCAAGATCGTTTTGTGCAATAATCCACGGAAAAGAAATCAATAAATTGTCGCTTCGGAATTGTCCCTTCGGAAACGTCCCTACGGTTGTCCCTTCGGATTTGCCCCTAAAAAGAGAAAATTTTCTCATCAAAATTATTGCACAAAACTTGATGTTGCTTTGGATTACTCCGACCCCTAGGTCCCTAGGTTTGGTTCTTGAACTTTAGAAACCCCCAAAACGGATTTTCCGTCCGACCAAAATTAGGATTAAAATCAGAAAATTGTGACTTTCCGTGGTGAAGTCTCGCGCGAGACTACTTGTCTCGTACGAGATAAGTGTTCGGTCTTTTCGTGTTTTGGCCAAAACCTTCAAGCCTTCATTCACCCTATTCAGCCGACTTGTTGGGACTCGATCATGGTTTAACACGGTTGCTACACGTCTAGGTTCTTCGCCAAAGCTCGACACGATGTCTGCTTCTCCTTCTACCACCGAGGCCGATTTCAACGATGCTAAGGTCCAACTCATCGAAGCCATGACTAGGTTGGATGAACAAAGTAAGCAAATTGATGAGCAAAACGCCCAAATGGCCGCCCTCATGAAAGAACTCCACGAGTTGAAAGTCAAGAAAGGCAGAAAACAAAAGCAGAAAGTGGAATCCTCCTCCGACGAAGAGGAATCCTACACCAATGTGAATAGAAAAACCAAGAAGTCAAGCAAGAAAAAGGAAGAATCTGATTCCTCCTCTTCCTCATCCTCCTCCGATGATGAGGAACATACCTCCAAGGGTGCTAAAACCAAGAAAGAAGGCAGTGGTGAAACTACTAAACTTGGTGACCATGTTACTAAGAACTACCTCGAGAAGAAACTTGCAACTCTTGATACTTCAAAAGGGTCATTCGTTCCATTTGATCCCGATGCTCTTCAACAATCCATCGCTAAGTTTCCTCGCAAGTACAAGACACCCGATATTGCCAAGTTCAATGGTACTACCTGTCCTCGAGCTCATGTTGAGACCTACACTTGGGCCATGCTTCCAATGGGCGTTGATAACACAATCTTGGCTCAATGCTTTCCTCAAACTTTAGAAGGTGCTGCAAGGGATTGGTACATGTCTCTTCCTACGACTACAAGGCTTGATTGGTCATCCGCATGTTTGGTCTTCCAAAGGCAGTTTGAAGACAACTCCACTTACCGCCCTACTAGGAGAGATCTTGAACAAACCAAGCAACATGCAAATGAGTCCTTTGCTGAATTTGCTAGAAGATGGAGACTCAAACTTACCGAAATTGTCGAAAGGCCTACTCTCAAAGATCAAATCCACATCTTCCTCCAATGCCTCCGTGATGAATTTCAAGAGAAGCTCGCCGGTAACTACTTTCCTAGTTTCAATGAACTCCTCGAGTCCGGAATTAGGGTTGACGACTTCCTAAAAAGCAAAAAGAAGGAATGTACTTTCCGCTACAACAAACCCGCTACAAGTAAGGATGCTTCAGTCAACGCTATTGCACTCAGCCGCCCCAACACCGGAAAGTATTCTGCTGTTCCTCCTCCTGAAAAGAAAAAGAGGTACTACGACAAAATTGAAGGAATCACTCAAGAGGAACTCTTCGATGTGCATGTCCAGAATGAAAAGATCAAACCAAGGGAAGGTGGTCCTCCGAAGGATATGGGTCCGAATCATGCTCATCACTTATTCTGCAAGTACCACAACTTCACCGGCCACGACACCAACTCTTGCCATCACTTGAAGGACATCATCCAAGACCTCTTTGACAATGGAGAGTTAGAACGTCCCAACGTCATCACCAATCCTCTTCCTCGTACTCCATGAAAAAGATGAAGCTCCGAGAAGAAATCAACACTTACCACTTTGGGGCTACCACTATCCTCTCCCTTTCTCCTTTGATAGAAGTAGATTAGGTTTTAAATTTCCAAGTATGAACTCGAAGAGTCGTTCTGTCTTTCTAGTACTCCTCACCTCCTCTAGTTTGTGTCTTCTAAACTATCGAGTCTGTTCTTAAATTTCTCAATAAATTAAAGTAATTTCTTTTCCTAAACACTTTCCCTAAAGTTGTTCTACCTCATGAATATCATTCAACTCATGCAAAATAATGGACCTTCCATTCCCTAAATCATCGCAAAAATAGAAATTTCTAAGTGACTTTAAAAAGAAAGTTATCCTTAGGAGGCTTAAGGGTTAAACATTACCCCTACTGAAAGTCAGAGATCAACAAACGAAGAAAGCCAAAGGTGTTGCTGTCAACATTCATCCCAAGAAGAGTGGGGCTACTTAATTCAAAGCTTTGAGAGTACAAAAAAAAAAAAAAAAAAAAAAAAAAAAAAAAAAACTCTCAAGCTTTCATCACCCCCACAACGAAGGTGAAAATTCAAATGAATGAAGGACTCTCCCACAAAGAAGAGGAGTCAAGTGATACCAACAAAAGAAAAGAGAAATCCTCAACATCCTCTTACAACAAGTAAAGAAGACTTTCAGTATCAAAAAAAAAAAAAAAATGTTTACCCTTAAGTCATATTAATGATTGACTTCCTTCTCAAACTTATTTAGAAACTTCTAGAAGATGCACGGTTCATTAAAATGTAGAACAACTTTTCTAGATTCTTGAGCCATATAGCGTTCTTTGTTAAGTCTAGGGGCTTCCTGTTAGCCACTCTCATACACACTCTTGAAATCCAAGCATCAAAACTGGGGCTTCCTCACCTTTCCTCCCCCAGTCAATCTCTACTTCAACTCTTCAAAATAATCAAATCTGCATTAGGGGCTTTCCTCTTTGTTTCTCACTCTCATCATCAGAGAATACACTTCTCCAAAAAAATCAATGCTTGGATCACCTTCCAAAAATAGAGTCCGTCTCTCCTCAACTAAACTTGAGATCTCATTTCTCTCTCCTCAATAAGATTTTCTCTCTTTGAGTTCTCTTCGAGTTACATACTATTAAAAAAAATGAAAAAAAAGACGCAAAAGAGATGCCCGCTAGATTGAAAACCCGAAAGGGCGGTCTAGGTAAAAACCAGGGTGCGCACTAAGAAAAAAAATCAAAGGTCAAAGGGAGAGTATTCTTCAACCTTCTTCACCGGACGTCATTCGATCCTCTTCAAATCAAATCAACAAGGAGAGTCTTATTCGATCATCTTCAAATCAAGAGAGCAGACTCACAAGCCTGTTCACAAAGTCATCTACCACTTGCAAACAACTTGGGGCTTGAGACACCAAAGGGCCTTGGACATAAAGCCATTACGACAGTCGACAGATTTGTAGTCGTTTGCCTCCTAGAGACACGACTCAAAGGAGAAGTAAGAATGAAAATTCTCAACAGACCTAGATGTGTTCACACAAGGATACTCATCGAATGAAATTCTACAACAATACAGCCTCGCTGACTAGCAACAGATTCTGCAAAACCTGATTTGGTCCCAACTTGTCAAACACAAGTTCACTCATATAGTTCACCCATCTCAAATACAAATCCATACAAATTTCCCTACATTTCCATATACCATATACTCATACATAAACTCACCACCAAAATGTCCGATCGGCCATTTACACGAACAGACGTGTGCACCACCACGTAAGTCCAGTTAAACAACTAAAATCTGGAAAATCTACTTGGAATCTTTATGTGCTGACAGGTACAAGAAGGTTAGAATCATTCGGGTCTATCCGAGACCATCATGCATATATCCTTGCATTACAGGGGCCGACAAAACCTTCATCTCAACCGACAACTTCAAGACCGTGACCTCGGCAACATCATCAAAGTCTGTGACGGCAGCAAACTTCAAGTCCGTGACCTCGGCAACACCAGCAAAGTCTGTGACGGCAGCAACTTCAAGTCCGTGACCTCGGCGACATCAACAAAGTCTGTGATGGCAGCAACCTCAAGTCCGTGACCTCGGCGACATCAACAAAGTCTGTGATGGCAGCAACCTTCAAGTCCGTGACCTCGGCAACCTCAACAAAGTCTGTGATGGCAGCAAACTTCAAGTCCGTGACCTCGGTAATGACAACAAAGTCCGTGACCTCGGCAACGACAACAAAGTCCGTGACCTCGGCAACGACAACAAAGTCCGTGACCTCGGCAACAACAAGCTACGTCAGTAACCTCGAACGGCGCACTTCAACAACTTCATCAACAAACCGGGTATCATCAGAATTGGGTCAAGTCCTTGATTTCTCAGTATGATTTTACCTTTTCAAAAAAATACCTCTTCAATTTTCAAAAATGCTTTTCAAAATACCTAAAATAGCCTTTTTTTAGTGTTTTGGAGTCGAACTACGTTTGGTCTGATTCTCTCTTAGAGATACGTAGGCAGCCGTGCGGCACGACCATCCCAATGTTCAGAATGATGTCTTTCTATCGACGACACTTCTTTTTTCATAAGACCTGTCGCCGAGGGGCTCTGTAGACACCCCATTCTGAACCAATAATTCATGATTACACTACTCTTCGTCTCTCTTTTGTGTTTTGATGAAAGCACATTAGTTTCGTCATGTTTCGTTAAGTTTCTAACTAACCTCGTTAGTTTTGGACCTAACTGACTAATGGAATAAACTGAAGAGGGCAAAATGGTCAAAAGATTAGTTGTCTCGCACGAGACATACGTGTCTCGCGCGAGATATCCCCTCGACAGGATGTGCAGAATCACAATTCTTCTCCGTCCCAAACTCTTTTCTTGATAAACCTCATCTAATCCGGTTCTCCAATCAGAATTGAGTTCTGGAAGCTTCCTAGGAGTGTTTTACCTCTCCACCTCTACCTCTTAAACCCCTATAAATACTTGGTGACTTCCAAGGATCAAGAGGCCCAGAATTCCACACAACACACACAATTTGCTGGTTTCTTTCCACGAAAGACTCCTTCAAATCACTCACAAATAACTCATAAATTCGTCCTTCAACCACGTTGATTGACGAACATCAAGGCTCAAGCCTAGCATCAAGGCGAAGCTCTGTCCGCATCACGACTTGACTCTCATATTGAGTCGAAACTCTGCCCAAATCACTTCTCGATCGAGAAAACATCTTAGAACCACGTTCTAAATCAAATCCTCCCTAAACTAGGTAAACTCCTATACTTTTACTCTTTTCTTCTTCATCTCTCTCTATTGGCTTTTAGAGTGGTGTAATCCAATCAAAAGGATTAGCCTAGAGTCCCTTCAATCGATGAAGGCGATCTCAAAGCGTACAATCCGACATTCCTAATCAAGAAATTGATTAGGGTTTTCTTGTTCTTTATTTAATTAGTAATTAAAAAGATTGATAATACTCAATTGGCAAGACCGATCTCCGGATTGGGTGGAATGGATGCTCCTCGACCTACCCATTCGATAACTTAACCCCCGAACCCTCAAATCTCTTTTCAAAATGGTTTTCCTATGTTTCCAAACAAATAATATAGGTGGCGACTCTGTTATTTCAAAATTCACGCATCACTACAGTAACGATCTACTTCATCAATAAAATGGGGTTACCCCCGAAATGATATACCCACAAACTGTGTTTACTCCTGTACTTTATTCAACTCATGTCCGACTCTTAGTCGATCTCGACATATTAAACAGACTCGACTAAAGTTCTATGTCAACCTCTTTCTTAAACAGGTTCGACTGAAGACTTGCGTCAGTCTCGTTCCTTAATAGACTAAACTAAAGTCCTAAATCAACCTCATTTTTAAACAGGTTCGATTGAATTCTTGCGTCAGTCTCGTTCCTTAACAGACTCGACTAAAACCCTAAGTCAACCTCATTCTTAAATAGGTTCGACTGAAGACTTATGTCAGTCTCGTTCTCAAACAAGTTCAACTAAAACCTTAGTCGGCTTCGTTATAACAAACTGGTCCGAATAAGACTTTGTCAATCTTCCACTTAGTCTAGTTCGACAAAAATACAGAAACTTGGATTGAATCGAAATGGTTCAGAAGTCAACTAGTATTAAAGTAGCAAGTCCTACAAAAGCGGGCCAAAACTTACACAAATTTGAAATACAAATGTCATAAGTTAAAATGCCTCCCAAACCGTCCAATGCATTAACTACTAAAAAAAATAAAGTAAAAATGTTTGGAACTTGTTCATTACAATAACAAATGGAAATGAATGGATCAACCTTTTTTATTGCCATCGGACTGCTCTTACCCCTGCCCTTGCTCAGGTTGATGCTGCTCTTGGTGCTCGACCTCCTCAAAGACCTAATCTTGAGTGATTTCATTTTTTTCATCAACCTCATCAGCCTCCTCGAGCTCCCTGATAATGACATTGAAGTTCCTTTGATTGACTGGAGGGGGGACCCAAGGCTCCAGCCCTTCTTCTACATCCTGTTGGGCAATGACGGCCAAATCATTCTCACTGAAGGGCACAAAGGAGTGGCCGCTGCGTGCCTGCTCGTCATAGCAATCTTCAGAAGCCCATTGGGATAACTTTTCAACACTTAGGTCGACTGAAGAATCCACCAATGCACGGCGGTCCATATGTTGGTGTCCGACATCATAGAAACCCCTAGCATGGGATACAATGATGTTGAAGCACTCATCACTATTCTTGAAGGCCTCTACTGCAGCTCTCTCTCTAGCTCGGGCCTCTTCCTCCCTTTTAAGTCGGGCAGCCTGATGATCTTAACTCATTTTTATCATTCAAGCATTAGGATCTTGGATCATCACAGTAAGCTCATCCAGCTTTCCCTCCAACCTGGCCTTCTCATGCCTGGCCTCAGCAGTTTCCTCCTACATCTTAGCCTTAATAGGAGCAAAATATTCCACCTTCTTCTGAAGGGGAGTAAGCCGCTCCCTTGTCACTCTTAGGTCGACCAAGCCTGCATCCCGCTCTTACTCAGCGTTGAAATGCGCGGCCCAGACAGCTCCAAACTGGGAGTCAAAGTCCACTAGCTCTCCATCAGTTCAACGGCCTCTCTGGCCTTCCTTGAGTACTTGGTGTAGGCAATCTGCTCCTTCTCAATGGCCACCCTCCAATTGCACCTAGCCTGCTCAGTAAGAGCTAGAGACTGCATAAAAAGAAACAGAGAGTCAATACGACAGTTATTAGAATTAAAGCGACCAAAAGTATGACGACCAAATAGAAAAGGGAAAAGATATGAAAAATGTAATTGTTACCTCGAAAGAAAGGAGGCCAGACCTATCATGGTATTCCTCTGGAGTAAGCCCCTCCTCAGAAAACTGGACTAGCAGATCCCTATCTGCTGCCCTCCTCACAATAACTTGCCCCATTCTCAGCTCGGGATAATAGCGTCTCATGATATTGATCCTAGTAAGGGAGGGACATCACTTAGCCTCTCCACTAAGGCTTTCACTTCATTAGTACCTCTGGATAAGGGAGCCTGAGGAGGAGGAGGGCTAGAAACAAAGGCCGCTGCCCTAGAGGTGCCAGCTTCATCAAGGTTTTGGTCGACATGCGACCTCTTTCTCAGCCGATTTAGAGGAAGGGCATCCTTATCATCTTTTTTCTCGGAGTCTTCGATCTCCACGTCTACAAAGTTGAGGGGGTCTACCCCAACTGATTCATGTCGGGGAACAGAGCCCGATTCTAGCTCACCCAGTCTGAATATCTAAGGATACGGATGATCGGCATGAAAATACTTAACCGCCATAGTGAGATAGGTTTCTGCAATGAACAGGCTTCTTCTTGCAGAAGTGACATTGGGACTCGAAATCTCTCCCTCTCGTGTATCATCCACTCCGGATATCTAAGGCTACGGATGATCGGCACTAATGGAGCTACCTCTCTGTCTCCTCTTAACATCATTCCAGCCTGAATGAAGAAGTCTTTGTCCGACCCTAATGTTGCCCAGCTAATGGTTCTCCTCTGAGCCACCAATGTCAATCTGCGAGTGAGCTCCCCACTACACTCTAGGACCCAGTATTCATCCTCCTTCATGGGAGGCGTATCAGCCTTAGGGAAGGGAAACTCCCATCCTTTCCTACTCTCTACTAGTATCAAATGGGCATTCCTACTCTCTACAGCTTTGGGGCCTAAGCTTTGGCTGAGGTACTAATGCCAAAGGTTTTGTCGTTCTGCACTATTGTAAGGAATCTCCTAAAAATGTTCATACATGGCTCATACCCAACGACCCTGCACACCATGGCAAAGCATACCAACACCCTCACAGTATTGGCACCCAACTGTATAGGGACAACGGCCATACACTCCAAAAACTCACAGATTAAGGGGTCAAGGGGAAGACGTAGCCCAGCCTCAAACTGACCTTAGTAGAAGGCTACCCTAAAGGAGCTCAGACCCTAGTGCATCCAAGAGTAAGCTTTCCTTTGCCTCTATGTGAAATGGGTGAGGTGGAATTCATCCCTAGAGACCTCAAAGAAGTCATGTAGAATTTGGATGCGTGAATCAGCATTCTTCCTCCCGATGGCCGGCTTGGGGGCCACACACCCTCTTTCATTACGACCTAGAACCACGGTCGAGCAAAATTGTCCACTATGTTGCCTGAGAAGCTCGACGAAGTAGAAACGGGAGATTGCTGAGCTACCATATCTACAGAAGACACAAAAATAGGGGAATCAGATTTAGTTGAAGTATGCTCCGAACTACCTAAGGGTGACCTAGATTCTCTTAGGAATGCTAATCTCTCTCTAGGAAAAGGAGGTTTATTGGACTTGATGTAACAAATTATGAGGTGGTCTATCAGTTTGTTGAAGAGACGGAAACGAACAATCAGTGCATCATTCGCCTCCAAATCCCCAATACTCTCTTCGGCTGGGAACCCTACCTCACCGTAAAATAAAACCCACATATATAAGATGGTAATACACTTCTCACTCGTCAATTCCACCCATGGACCTTCTAACCTTTTATACACCCTAAGGTTTGTGGAGTTATAACCATACCTAACACCTAGCTAGAAACCAAAGGTGCTAGCCATGGCGGAATAAATGGAGAAACTAGAAATTAAGCCTAAAAATAGAGCAATCGAAGGGTACCTTGGTGATTTGGGGAAAGGTGGAGCTTAACGATGAAGCGGAATGCTTGATTTCACCAGAGATCGAAGTCCTTGCCTTTTGCTCTTGCTGGGTATTTGAATACTTAGAGATTGTAAAGTTTGAAAAGGAAAATGATTTTACATTTTATATGTCTCCAAAACCTTACCAGAATTGGAAAGGGTGGGAGAAACAACCGTTCCTTTTTTCAGTTAATGCCCAGCCACGGTTCCCAAAAACAGTTGTCCAATCGGCAGAACCGTACCATCATTACGGAAATTACATCGCATTAAATAACGTGTCCAACCGTCAAAAGTCAATAGTCGAGAACGACCTACATCTACTCAGTCGACCATTCAACAGCGAGCTGTGTAAGATTTCACAAAACTTTTTATAACTTTCTGGTCGACAAAGTCAACACAGAAAGTTGGGGGCCACTGAACGGAATAAAAGTGATGGGCCAGGCCCAAAGAATGAATCCCAACATTTTAGACGTTACAAATACAATACAATGGAATGGGCCAATCCAATTGCTACAATATCAAAGGCCCAACGACAAAGATCAGTCGACCTATCTCATCGTCCGACCATCATTGTTCCCGAGCTAGCTTTGTCCAAACTACGATCATCTAGTTGTACAATTTCTATCAAGTCAAGGCACAAAGTCAGGTCGATTTCGAATACTCAATCGACCTCGACCTACCAACGCGTACATCCGTCTACGACGTTATTTATAACCGCCTCCTAAATTATCGAAGACAGTTACGCCCACAACATCTACTTAATTTTAGGGATTAGCAATGATCCCATAACACCACTATATATACCAGACAACATACAATGTTAAAAGGTAATGTATTCTTTGCTATTTTGAGATTAATCTCAAAATAGTTTCATATAAAGCTCATAACACTATATCTCACATCATGCACAAGGGTTTTAGCCGTAGACCAATCTGTATAGTCGTTTGTTCGTGGTTTCAGGTCACATTTGCTAGGAATCGACATATTAATGGACTAAGACTGATCTGAATCGTTTCATGTGTCATCATATTTGAATAGGCATTTGAGCATCCGAATCGTTATTCGAAAGAAGGTTGATCGATGGAGATTTGACTCTAGAAATTTCATTAGCAAATATGTTTGGTACGGGCTATATTTGAAGTTAATAACACAAATATCTTCAAGGCTATGATGTCACTCTCTATTGGGATGATGAATTTGAATGTATTTTAGGTGCCAACAAAACGTTTGCTTTCAACTCTTTTTTATTTATCATGCTCATAAAGCGTTTCACAAATTATACGGCAAATTATATTTGTGATAAGCTTTTGAATATTATGGAGTGTTCTTTTGATCTTTATATTGTTTGTTTTAAAAAAAGGTATGCCAGTTTATGAGTAATCCTAAGGTTATCAAAAGAGTGCAATACATTTCTACATAACACAATGTTAGTATTGCTGCAAAATAGAATTAATTTATCTAGGTTGTTGATGAACATACCAGAAAGAAAAGCGCGACAAATTATGGATCATTGGGAATCAACATGTTGCAAATCCTAATACTTCATCCATCATTGATAGTTAGACTCATTTTAATTTTAATGGTCAACTTAATTCAATTTTAAATAAAAAAAAATTAACTATTCAAATGGAATTTTTCTTTTTGAAATTAACCTAATAAAATTTTAAGTTTTGTATTATTATTATACTATCAAAATGATATCAATAATACATTTTAGCTTTTTCTTTGCTATCTAAATTAATGTAAACTATTAAAATAATAAATGAAATTATTTTATTGGAACGAGCTAAGTAGTAAAGCTCTAGTTGGGTTAGATATTTATCTCAATGAAAACAACCAATACTCTATTAAGGATAACTAGGATGACACAACATCAGGAAGTGAGGCGTCAGCTTCGTCACCTGCCAGGCGCCCACCTCAGCAGTTGCATACCTCGGCTGAAGCTACTGTCTTTCAGGCGCTCGCCTCACCTCCAGCCAGGCGCCCGCCTCAGCAGTCACAGACCTCGGGCAAAGCCACTGCCTCCCAGGCGCCCATCTCGTCCAGCAGCACTAGGCGACCGCATCACTTGTCGCCTCACTGCTCGGCTGTTTCCTAGTTGGATTTGATTTCTATATTATGTTGATGTATATTCAGTAGTTTGTAATATTAGGAAACCAAATATTCAATTGTATAGATTAGGTCTTCAAATCCTTGTATAGAATATGACTCCTCCTATTGTACTATAAATTGATTACTTGTCAATACACAAATTAAGTTTTTTCAAATCTTACACACTCCATACAAATTGTAAGTTTTTATTTTATTTTATTAAACCTTCTTTTTTATTCAGGTTTGACAAAGATCTCTCTCTCTCTCACTTTAAATCTACTTCCAGAGATCTGATTATTTTCTATCTTTTGTCTTTAAATTTTTCAATTTAGATTTTGAATAATTGAAAATGTATATCGTTTAAATGATGTTTGATTTGTTGAATTCTCTCTAATGTGGGAGCCTCTACGTTCACTAATTGTTGAATTCTCTCTAATGTGGGAGCCTTTGCGTTCACTCATTTGTGATGTGAGTCTTTTTTTTCTTCTGTTTTTCGACATTTATTGTGGAATAATATGTGCACAATAGTATGGCTTGTAAAGTTTGTTTGGCGAATAATTGATAACCCAGAGACCTTAAATCATCGTATGCTCAATGCTAAATGTTTTTCGATGGGGGATTTTCTGAAATGTCAATATATGGCAGTGTCCAATCTACGTTTGAAGTGGCATTTGTACGTTTCAAGGTATTGTTACGAGAGGTATAAGGTGGAAGATTGAAAATGCTATTGCAACTTCATGCACGAACAATCATTTTCATTGTCCCTCTTTTTATATGTATTGTGTACTTGTAACTATCAATGTAATAATGTAATGACTTATAAGACTATGAGCAATGGGGGGATGATGGGGGTTGAAATGGGTTGAAATCTAGTTGAAACCTTGCAATTGGTGAGTTGATATGGGGTGATTGAAAGGGTTAAATGAAATATTTCATCTAGTTGAAACCTTCCAATTTTCCTTTTTTTTTTATGGTTGTGCCAAGTGTCACCTTGGTATTGGTCCGTTGGATTTTCAAATTTTTTTATCCCAATTCTTTGAGCTGAATTATCACCTAGTAAATTATTTATTTTTTTTTTGCCAAAATTCATCATTTTTTTCCCTATAAATTGATGCAAGTTTCATTTGATTTGGACACAAAAAAAATACTCCCTCCGTCTCATACCTACGTGCACATTTTGTCATTTTGGGCCTCCCAAACCTACGTGTACATTTCCTAAAATGGAAAGGAATCTTTACGTACATTTCTGACCTAATGTAACGCCAATTTTCGTTGCATTAGGGCCCAAAAACCGTTACATTAGGCCTAATGTAACGCCAAATGGCCGTTGCATTCTCTTGCGTTGCATTAGGTCTAATGCAACGACATAGTAAGCTAATGTAACGCCATAGCTTTGGCGTTGCATCAGGTGAATACCTGATGCAACGCCAATTTTAAAACTATATGAACACCTAATGCAACGCCAAAAAGTAGATGAGTACCTAATGCAACGCCAATTTAAAATGTAGTTGAATATCTAATGTAACGCCAAAAAGCAGATGCACACCTAATGTAACGGCTGTTGTTATGTATTAATATTGATTACTAATAGTAATATATATACAATTAAATAATAAAAAATATTATATGAAAAATTAATTAAAATGATAATTAACATGTATTGACAAACTTCATTCCCAAAAGATACATAATGTATATATGTACACATGACAACGTGTCATCGACACATACTAATTACATAACAAGTTTTGTGTCATCGACACATAGTAATTACAAACACCAAAAGATGCACCAACAAAACAAAGCCTCCACCATGTTGGATTGTAATGCTTCCAATGCTAACTATGAACCTGCAAGTAAAAATACAACTAATTAGAACAACAAAACATGGCTGTAAACTTTAACTATATATAGAGTGAGTCATCCTGTCAGTTCTTGGCACAAAATCATTACAAATTAGGTGATCTCTCACAAAGTTGCAGTAAAAAAGGGACTTAGTTGTTCCTGCATAAAACACATGGTAAATACGTGTCCAAAATACATTTCCAAACCAAAACATCCACTTAAGGACTCCATAGCAAGACAAGCCTAAAATTGAACCTAAACAGGATGAAAATCAAGCCTAAACATGCAATATTTGTTATACAACCTGTAAATAACAAAAATAAGAACATAAACAGCACCAAAGCAAGAAATGGACTTACAGGGCTGGGGCTTCCCACGTCTAGGAAAACAACCTGCAATATTTGTTCAACAGCCACTTGATCTTTTTGCTCATCAAACTGAGAATATAAAACTTTGTCATCAGCAATCAATGATGTAGACTCACTAGCCAACCCACACACACGCAGCACACACAGGAACAATCATAATAGGGCAGCAAAATTCTTATGACTAGCATGCTTTAATGAATTGCTTAATTTGCATCATAGGTGCCCCATTACCCATTCCATCAAAGATATAATCCACGACAAATGTTTTTGCACATCACCAACTATTTCAATCTTTCCCGGTGTCATTAACAACTATCCCTCTTTTTCCAAACCACCCCCCCCCAAACACACACAGATTTCCTCAGTTCTCTCTTGCTCTCTCACCAACATAACAAGATTGAGTTGCTCCCTCTTTGCCCCAACTCCCAAAAGATGCACCGTATCTTCGCAATTTAGGACATGTCACTGATATATCTACAAGAGGCCACATCGACAATAATATCAGCTATATCGATAAAATATAGCCTCGTTAACATCTATTGAAATCATTCACTAGTTAAACTCTTTGTGTTGCATTCCTAATGACAATATAGTCATCAGTAAATTTATTAGAGCAAAGGAGAAAAAAATTGGAACAGATTAGCTCCATTCAGAATAATACATATATACTAGCTACATGAATATTGTCCATTATATTTTCAGATTTAAAACAATAGCGGCTACAAGTAAATCGAGTAACAGAAGAAGCAAAAGCTGAGAGAGGCACGGACTCACCAACTCAGGTACATATTCCATTACTCCTTTCACCTTCAAGCTCATGATTTTAAACTTCACCTTCCTCTTCTGAT
The DNA here is from genome assembly GCA_022495995.1 of Adenophora triphylla var. japonica. NCBI lineage: Eukaryota > Viridiplantae > Streptophyta > Magnoliopsida > Asterales > Campanulaceae > Adenophora > Adenophora triphylla. Next base: position 283,206 of record JAFEMH010002792.1, read on the forward strand.
CAAATGGTTTTTCATTGTTTCTGGAGGCTCCACAAACTTGAATACTGGCAAGGGTCAGTGAAAGCCAAAGTGAAACTTGTAAGCAATTAACCATCAACCAAGAGGAAGAAGGAGGATATAAACAGAATTATATACATCAAAAAAGTAAGCATGATTGTCTACTTGCATAGTCCTCTCCCATGCCAATATAACCTTCTTAACTTCCTATGCTACAAACAAAGTTCCCCATAGTGTCTTAAAACACATAATATTATCATATGCTCTATGATCGACAACAGGAACTCTGCAATTGTAACACTTATACTAGGACGGAGGGAGTAAGCATAAATACAAAGATATGTCCGTAACTAAACAAAAGAGAACTGCTTCACAGCAAACAAGTACTTACCGGTTGCAATAATACTCTCGCCAGGAGCAAGAATAGCACCTGGAGGACGCATGAAATAGCTTTTTGGTGCAGTTGTTTGAAACTAAGCAACAAAAACAAACCCCATATAGTCATCCTGTCAGTTCTTGGTACAAAACAACTTAAACCAACAACTTAAAACAACTATATTTAAATATTAATTAGTTATATTTTCACTTATATTTAAAATTCCATCTTGTTACAGCCCTAACTGGATCTATGAACTTTTGTTGCTTAAACTTGTCACCTAAGTGGGACATGGCATTCTTCAATGAGGAATCACAGATGAGAATTTAATATGCCCTTTGATACATACATATATTCAACTTTCAAATACCTATTGACTGAGACAAGCATAAAGTTCTAGAATTTGGGAAATTATGAATTGAACAATCATACATGATCCATCCGATGACATCCCATGCGCAGTAGCAGCAAAACATAATCCACATAGAATTAATGTTATCTTGGTCTTATCCAATCTCCCCATCTCGATATTGAAAGCTAAAACAGCACAAATTATTGAGAAAAGTAATTGGTAATCGGTGAACATGGTAACCGAATCAGACCTTTGTTTACCTTCCACTTCTGACGGAGGATGTTGGGTTTGTTGCACTGGAGGTTGAAAGGGGTTGCCGCCGTAGGCAGTGTAGTCGAGGATTGATCCGATTCCGTGAACAGAGACGTCGGAGTTGGTGTACATGTCCGGGTGGGTGATTGGGGAGTTGTCGACTGAGAAATTGGCCGGAGAATTGTTGGTGATGAGAATTGATTTTGTGGGTAAGAGAGTTGGTAGGCGGGTTTGGGGTTTGAAGAGTAGGAGATCGGAGAAGGAAAGGCGTTGAGGGATTATGTGGTAGGCGATGATGAGTGGGTCGAAATTGATTGCTCCGGAAGCGATGGAGGTTGGGAGGTGGGACTGTGTGTGTGTGTGTGTGTGTGTGTGTGTGTTTATGTGGTTTATGAGGTACAGATTTTGGGGGAAGCGGGAGATGAGAAGGAGGGGAGGAGAATTCAACTTTTCGTTCCTTTTGTGGAGGGAAAAAAAAGTGGGAACTAAAAAATAACAAAAGGCAAATTTTGGTTAAAAAAGTTATTTAATTTCTTTCAAAATTCATAAATTTTTTATATAAATTTTTTTTATGGGATAAATTTGAACCATTGGATGTGATGCATTTAATGGTAAATAATAATTAATAAAAATAATATTATCTCATAATAATAATTGAAAAAAATAAAAATATTAAATAATTATAAAATAATATTATCTCATAATAATAATTGAAAAAAATAATTGAAAAAAAATAAATATATTAAATAATTATAACAGTCATAGTAATTAGTAATATTATATTAATTAATAAAAATAATTAATAATTAATAATAATTTAAACTGTAAAATAATATTATCTCATAATAATAATTGAAAAAAATAAAAATATTAAATAATTATAACATTAATAGTAATTAGTAATAAAATAATAGGGTATAAGGTATAGGGTATACCATATAGGGTATACCATATAGGGTATAGGGTATAAGGTATAGGGTATAAGGTATAGGGTATATCCTATAGGGTATAATGTATAGGGTATAGTGTAGGATATAGGGTATAAGGTACAGGGTATACCCTATAGGGTATAGGGTATACCCTATAGGGTATAGGGCATAGGGTATAGGGTAATATCCTATAGGGTATAGGATATAGGGTATAGAGTGTAGGGTATAGGGTATAAGGTATAGGGTATAGGATATAGGGTATACCCTATAGGGTATAGGGTATACCCTATAGGGTATAGGGCATAGGGCGTAGGGTATAGGGTATACCCTATATGGTATAGGGTATACCCTATAGGGTATAAGGTATAGGGTATAGAGTGTAGGGTATAGGGTATACCCTATAGGGTATAGGGTATAGGGCATAGGGCATAGGGTATAGGGTATAGAGTGTAGGGTATATGGTATAAGGTATAGGATATACCCTATAGGGTATATGGTATACCCTATAGGGTATAGGACATAGGGCATAGGGTATACCCTATAGGGTATAGGGTATATGATATACCCTATAAGGTATATGGTATAGGGTATAGAGTGTAGGGTATAGGGTATAAGGTATAGGGTATACCCTATAGGGTATATGGTATACCCTATAGGGCATAGGGCATAGGGTATAGGGTATAGGGTATACCCTATAGGGTATAGGGTATAGGATATAGAGTGTAGGGTATAGGGTATAAGGTATATGGTATAGGGTATAGGGTATAGGGCATAGGGTATAGGGTATACCCTATAGGGTATACCCTATACTCTATAGGATATACCCTATACTCTATAGGGTATACCCTATATCTTATACCATATACCCTATACCCTATAGGGTATACCCTATACCATATACCCTATGCCCTATAGGGTATACCCTATACCCTATACCCTATAGGGTATAAGGTATAGGGTATAGGGTATAGGGTATAGAGTATAGGGTATAAGGTATAGGGTATACCCTATACCCTATAGGGTATACCCTATACCTTATACCCTACACCCTATACCCTATAGGGTATACCCTATAAGGTATACCCTATACCTTATACCCCTATACTCTATACCCTATACCCTATACCCTATAGGGTATAGGGTATACCCTATACCTTATACCCTATACCCTATAGGGTATACCCTATACCCTATAGGGTATACCCTATACCCTATACCCTATTGGGTATACCCTATACCTTATACCCTATACCCTATACTTTATAGGGTATACCCTATAGGGTATACCCTATACCCTATACCGTATAGGGTATACCCTATACCCTATAGGGTATACCCTATACCTTATACCCTATACTCTATACCCTATACCCTATGGGGTATACCCTATACCCTATAGGGTATACCCTATACCTTATACCCTATACCCTATACCCTATACCTTATACCCTATACCCTATACCCTATGCCCTATACCTTATACCCTATAGAGTATACCCTATAGGGTATAGGGTATAAGGTATAGGGCATAGGGTATAGGGTATACCCTATAGGGTATAGAGTATAGGGCATAGGGTATAGGGTATACCTTATAGGGTACAAGGTATAGGGTATATGGTATAGAGTGTAGGGTATAAGGTATAGGGTATACCCTATAGGGTACAGGGCATAGGGCATAGGGTATAGGGTATACCCTATAGGGTATAGGGTGTAGGGTATAGGGTATACCCTATAGGGTATAGGGTATAAGGTATAAGATATAGGGTATAGGGTAAACCCTATAGGGTATATGATATACCCTACAGGGTACAGGGTATATGGTATAGGATATAAAGTGTAGGATATAGGGTATAGAGTGTAGGGTATATGGTATAGGGTATATCCTATACCCTTTTAGCTCAAATCGCGGTTTGAGACCGAACCGAGCTAAACCGTGGGGTTTAGCTCTGTTTTTTTATTTAAGTGGTTTAGCTCGGTTTATAAAAATTACAAACCACGTGGTTCGGTTTAGCTTGCGGTTTGAGGGTGCCGAGCCAAACCGAGCCGAACCTAGCTAAACCTTTTAGCCATTAAACCGAGCTATGAGACCGATCTACGAGACCGAGCTACGAGACCGAGCCAAACCAACATAAACCATAATCCTGAAAAATAGCTTTGTTGTTTGGGAATAAAATGATTCTGATTTGAATGTTGAGATCCCTAATTTTCAAGTTTAGTTACATTGATGGGTTTAGTATTGCTGGAGCATGGAAGACTCATAAGAAGTCAGATTGATAAAATGAATTTGGTTTTGACTTACAAGGCTGTTGGAATTCCTATGTCAAACAAGATTGGCCTGCTGATATGCATCTACTTTAAGTCTATGGCCACAAGCTGTAAGTTGGAAGTTCTAGTCATCAGTGCCTTAAACTAAAGGTTGTGGTATTGAAGCTGAAGGTTCAATCTAAAGATCAGGGTTAGAGTTAGGGTTAGTCGTAATGTAGTGAATATTACAACTTCACGGAGAAGACAGAGACGATTGTATCGACATGATAATCTCACATTAATTCTTGAAGAAATTCACTCCTCTATTAGTCGGTTCAATCCGCGGTTCAAACCGAGCCAAATCGAACCATGATGGTTTGGCTCAGCTCGGTTCGAATTTTTTTATGGTTTAGCTCGGTTTGGAATTTTTCCGAACCGATACTAGCGGTTTGGCTCCTAAATTTGTCCAAACTGAGCTAAACCGATCCATTTACACCCATACTCTATAACGCTGAGATCAAAGTCGTTGCATTAATCAAAATGTGCCGTTACATTAGCTCTGTCGTTGCATTAGACTCGTTACATTAGCTCTGGCGTTGCATTAGATGCGTTACATTACCTCTGGCGTTGCATTAGCCGTTACATTAGCTCTGGCGTTGCATTAGATGCGTTACATTAGCTCTGGCGTTGCATTAGATGCGTTACATTAGCTCTGGCGTTGCATTAGATGCGTTACATTAGCTCTGGCATTGCATTAGATGCGTTACATTAGGTCAAAAATGTAGTAGTTATACTATTCCCTCCACTCATTCTCTCTCCTACATTATTTTTATACTCACAACACCATTATAATTTACTATTCCCTCCACTCATTCTCTCTCCTATTGTACTTTCACACTCACAACACTTTCAATATAATACTCCCTCCTTAATTTACGTGCAAAAGTCAAAGTGTGCACCTAGGTATGGGACAGAGGGAGTACACTCATTTCTCAATTATCCTTCTTCATTTTAGCTTTTATTTAAAAAAAATCATCATTTTTTTCCTATAAATTGATGTAATATTTTTTAATTAAGTGTGAAATATTTTTTCAATTATAAATAATAATAATAATTATTATTATTTTACTAATCATAAAAATAGAGAATATAAATAAAATAAAAGTAGTGGGATATAGAATGATGAGTTTGAAGGAGTTGAAATTTAATTTAATTCAATCATTATAGGAGTTAAATGAAATGGATAGTTGAAATATGGGGTGGATAAGATAAAGTGTTAAAGTGATTAAATAAAATAAGGGAATGAGTTGAAACCATTGTGGGTAATCTATTACTTGGATTGAATTTTAGATATTTGTAAAGAGGCTACTCATATTTTTGTGTTTTCCCCTTAATCTAATGGTGGTGTAAAATAAAAAAAAATAAAAAAACCGATCAAAACTAAATGAAATAACGGAAAATAACTAAAAGGTCAAAGGTAAACTATACATTCAACAACTCTACCCCCTTTTCATGCTTCTTCGAACGCTTTTCTAGCTAGCAATTTGCATGGCTATGGCTAGGGTTTCACAAAATGCACAATTCGTCTGATATTATGATTTTCTAGCTATGGTTTCTCAATTCGATCATCCGGCCGACGATCACCCAATTAGTTCCTATTGAGATCATCTATTATGGGCGCAATCGACAAACTTGGTCTCACGGAGCAGGAATTGATAAGCAAAGGCCTGATTATATGTCGAAGAACTCGTTCATCTCACCCTTTTGGTGTTTTCTATGGCGAAAATCCTTTGCAATTCTCTTTTCCCCTCACGTTATTGGAGATCACTCTCGTTATCGCCATCACTCGCGTTGTTCGTTGGATCCTATCGCCTCTCAAACAGCCTCGAGTTGTCTCTGAGATCATCGTAAGTTAATTGATTTATGTAATTCATTGTTAATTATATATTTTTCTTTGTCATTCATGCATGACTCGTTCCTTACATGTAAAATAATTGAAAAGGGGGTGGAAATGAAACATGATTCGTATACATTCTCTAAGAAGCATTGCAATCGACGTTTGTATACATAAATTCCCTCCATCCCAATATGATTTTTTTTTTTTTTAAACTTTGCTCTTGATCAAGAGTAAATTGAACATTTTCGGACATTCATTTTGAAACGGATGGAGTGCATGTTATATGATTGTACTATAACTATCCTTTCTGGCTTGGTGGTTGAATTTTGGTTATAATGTTGAATTATTTTTCTTTTGAAGGGTGGTATAATAGTTGGACCGTCTGTATTAGGCCGTAACAAGAACTTCACGCGTTATTTGTTCCCTGAAAATGCTTCATTTCTCTTGAAAAATATAGCCGTGATGGGTTTCATGTACTTTCTTTTCTTGACCGGTGTTAAAATGGACATCACAATGTTAAAAAAAGCAGGGAAAAAACAATGGTACATTGCGGTGTTAGGTGTGATGATTCCAATGACCGTAGTCACGATTGTTGCGCTTCTTGTACGCAATTCCATGGGAGATGTAATGCGTAAACCTTCTTCATTTTTGGGAGTTTCTGCAGCTCTAGCAGTCACTTCTTTTCCTGTTCTCTATCCTATAATTCGAGAGCTTAATTTATTGAGCTCGGATATGGGACGGATGGCCTTATCGACTGCAGTGATTGGGGAGGTACTTGGAATAAATGGTATTATTATTTTTGAGGCAGCCAAGCAAGGTGATGCCAGGCCTATTGCTGCTCTATGGTATTTGCTATCTTTCATTTTCATAGTACTTTTGCTCAGGTTTGGAGTCCACCATGTGTGTGTTTGGATCGTCAGAACAACGGCAGAAGGGAAACCTGTGGAACAAGTGTATGTTGTAGGGATTTTGTTGTTGGTTTTGGCGCTGGGATTTGTATCTGATATGACTGGGCTTGCAATAGCTAATGGGCCTTTGTGGTTGGGCTTGGCGGTTCCTGATGGGCCACCATTGGGGTCCACGTTGGTGGAGAAATGCGAGACGATTGTAATGGAGATATTGATGCCGTTTTCGTACGCGTATGTGGGGATGATATTTGACTTGTCTAGCTTGAATGATAAATGGCCAGAGTTGAAACCATTGTTTTACATGGCCTTGACAGGTTACTTGTCAAAGTTTTTAGCAACTTTTGTTATTACGCGTTGGTTTAGTATGCCTTTGAGGGACGGACTTGCTCTTGGCTTGATGACAAGCTTAAGAGGTCAAATTGAAATCTTGTTGTTCATGCACTGGATGGACCTCAAGGTACAATGCTCTGTCTTCTTCTATATTTACTACTCCCTCAGTCCCAAAATTAAAATTGTAATAAAAAAAATCAAATCAAATTTGCTTTTGATTAAAAGCAATTTGAAATTCTTTTTGTACATTAATTTTGCGATGGACAGAGGGAATACATTAACTGTGACATTTCAACTTTCTCGTGATATCAGTTGCTTAATATGAATGTTGGATCATTGCAGATGGTTGGGCAGGCAGATTTTACACTGATGGTGATCTTAACAGTGTGTGTAACAGCAATAGTTACACCCTTAATCGCCATAATCTACGATCCAACGAGGCCTTACATGATCAATAAAACAAGAGACATCCAACACAACCCTCCAAACGCAGGGCTCCACATAGTAATCTGCATCCATGATGAAGAAAGTGTGGCTGGCTTTCTCAAACTTCTAGAAGTTTCCAACCCAACAAGAAATAGCCCTTTCTTTGTTTACGCCATCCAGCTTATCGACCTCGTGGGCCGGGCTGTACCCAAGTTCATAAACCACAATAACGAGGAAGATGTTACGGAAGAGCAAGATCAGGAGCAGGAACCTACCAATCATTGCTCCGTTCACAATGCAATGCAACTGTTTGAAGAAGGCAGGACGGAACTAATCAAAATATATGCATTTACATCCGTGTCCCCTAAGAAAGGAATGTACCATGACATTTGCGAGCTGGCATTAGTGAAAAAGGCTTCCCTTATTATCCTTCCATTCAAAAAGGAGGGTTTTGAAAGCCCGGCTGCAACCGTGCTTGTCCATAATAACGTGCAATCCGTGAATTTGACTGTACTGGCTAATGCACCTTGCTCCGTAGGGGTATTTGTGGATAAAGGCTCTTTCAGAATGGCTGCAGGATCTAGTGGCTTGTCTATAGGTCGTCCATCCCACCATTTTGTTGTACTTTTCTTGGGCGGGCCCGATTCAAGAGAAGCGCTCTCCTATGCTGACAGGATGGCAGGGAATGCTGATGTGTCACTGACAGTGATACGGTTTCTTTCTTACAATGGAGAAGGTGATAATGTGCTGGAGAAGAAGTTAGATGATGGTTTGGTAACATGGTTTTGGGTGAAGAACGAAGGAAACAATCATGTGGTTTATAGGGAAGTAGTCGTTAGGAACGGAGATGAGACTGTAGCCGCTATTCAAGCTATGAATAGTGACTCGTACGATCTTTGGATTGTAGGGAGGAAACATGGGATAAATCCTCTTCTAGTACAAGGTTTGGACAATTGGAGTGAGAATCTTGAACTAGGAGTGATTGGGGATTATGTTGTCTCTGACGATTTAGGGAGTAGGGCGTCAGTACTAGTCATCCAGCAACAGATTATGAGAGATAGACAGATGGACTCAGTTGGATTTGTTGAGAGATTTTTGTTGTGTGTGAAAGAGCAGTGTGTGTTCTGGTGATATGTATGTGCAGCGGAGAAATAAGAAAGCGAAGTTTCTTCCCTACGCATAAATCTCAAGAAAACCGAATGATGTCAGATTCAAGTGATCGATCGACTAGATTGTGGAGCTTGTAGAATCATTTGTAAGAAATGTTTGTTGTATGTAAATTTTATGCACCCTGAGATATGATTGTTCTTGGAGGTGTGTTAGGTTGAAGCTTTGTAAATGAAAATGGTTGTTCCTCAATGTAAAGAATGCTTGAAGCATCTTTATTCTCTTCGGTTTATTGCCAAATTGCCTTAGAGTACTAGTTAGTTAGGAATAGTCAATATCACACACATATCACACACGTAGTTCTTAAACATGAAATGTCACTTGTGTATTTTACTTTTGATTTAAATTAGACTACTTTTTCTAATACCCACTACAAAATTAACAGATCGTCAATGAGAATTAACAATTTAACAAATCAATTAGTTTAAAGTTGATTTTCCTTTTAAGGATTTTTTTTACTTTGAAAATTCCATATGTAAAAGGAATGTGAATAAAAAAAATTGAAACTTTTTTTTTGAAACATTAATATGTTAAACTTAAAATAAATATTCCTTTTTTTATGAACAAAAAATTTCCTTTTTTATTAATATGGAATGATAATAATATATAATTTACAATATTAAATATTTTAGATTGGGTCTTTAAAAAAAAAATAATTGGGTACAAAATATTTTTAATATTTTTATCATATAATAAAAGGCAAATTACAATTTAGGGTCTGAACTCATATGAGGGTTTCTACAGAGGGTCTGGCAACTTTTTGGGCCAATTCAGGGCTTCAAGTTTTAATTTTTCACCCATTAAGGACTTTTTAACGATTAAATAACATTTATCGTGCACGTACTTAACAAATTTGATCAAAACTGACTCAAGAATATTGTCCCTATCTGAGGTGATAGTTACTGATAACCTATGATATTTATAGACATTCTCAAAGAAGGCTTATGGTATATGCAGTATATGGGTGAATAAGGGGAATAAAGTGCCCATAGTTAGTAAGTCTGTCGACCATCACTAAAATAGAATCCCAGTTATGTGATATATGCAACCCTTCAATGAAATCTAGAGCTATGTCTGCCCAAGACTTAATTGAAATAGGTAAGGGTTGAAGCATTCCTGCAGGATGGGTGGTTTCTGTCTTGTTTTGTTGACAAACTTCACATGGAGCAATCCACCCTTGTATATCATGACCTTTCATTCTAGGCCAGTAGAAGTTTTGCAAAACACTCTTAGTTGTCCCCTGAATTCCTGAATGACCTCCTAAGGAAGAGTTATGCAGTTCATTAACTACCTTCTGTCTTAACTCCCCCTTGCAACCAATTACCAGTTTCCCCTTGTATCTTAAGACCCCATACTTATAATTGTAGTCAGGATGTGCTTCCTCATCAATCACCACACTCTTCACAATCTTCTGAAGTTCTACATCTCCTTCTAAACTTTCCAACACATCATTAATCCACTTAGGCTGCACAATTGTTATAGCCTTGCACTCAACTGTCCCATTGTCTTCATATATCCTGGATAAGGCATCAACCACCTTATTTTCCACCCCTCTTTTGTATGTTATGGTATAATCATACCCCAACAACTTGGATATCAATTTCTGTTGAAGTACCCCTGTAACCCTCTGATCCATAAGATATTTGAGGCTCTCATGATCAGTTCTTATCAGAAAAGCTTGCCCACACAAATAATATCTCCACTTTTCTATAGCCAAGAGAACGGCTAAAAATTCCTTCTCATAAGTAGACAGTCCCAGGTGCTTTGGTCCTAAGGCCTTTGTTAGTCAAATATATGTTTAGATTTAGAATTGCTTAATCCCAATCATTATGAGCATTATTGAGGATCCCTAATTTAATTAGACCAAATATAATTTTTCTATGTATGATAGGTTCCCTTAGTTCTAGTGCCCAGTGTTATTGAAATGTAATTTTCTCAAGACTTGAAGACCTGAAGATTTTCCTAACAAGCAATTGGGTTTACTTGGTAAAGAAGCTTCTCTAACCGGTTGACCACTCAACCGGTAAGTCATGCCCAATCGATCATCTGCCTGACCGATGTACTCTCTCACCGGTCATGTCCCACATTCTCTAACCGGCCCTGGCTTATCCTTCAAGCTTCCTTCAGCTAGCCGAAGCATTTATTGCTCTCAACTAGTCAGCCCCCAACTTTAGCTGAAGTTGGTAAATGAGGATCTTCAAATCCTTTTGGTTGTTCAACAAAAACTTCTTCTTTTAAATAACCATTTAAAAAGGCAGCTTTAACATCCATTTGAAACAAGGTAATTTTTAGAAAACAAGCTATAGCCAAGAGGAGTCTTATGGATTCTATTCTAGCAACAGGAGCAAATGTCTCATCAAAGTCAATACCTTCAATTTGGGTGTAACCTTGAGCTACGAGACGAGCTTTGTTCCTAACAATATTTCCTTACTCATCTAATTTGTTCTTGAAAATCCATTTTGTACCAATTACATTTGTATTAATGGGACGTGGTACTAAACACCAAACTTCATTACGAGCAAATTGTTCAAGTTCCTCTTGCATGGCTTGTATCCAAAAATTATCTTTTAAAGCTTCAGAAATATTTTTGGGTTCTAAAGAAGAAACAAAACATGAATATTTTACCTTGTGGTATGTGGTGGACATGCACACATACCTCGCCATTTCACAGTTACTAATGTGTCCTTTATTCCTTGTTCGTACCCCTTCACTTGCTTCTCCAATGATTTGAGATGAAGGATGATCTCTTTTGATCCTAGCTGGTGGATCCCTTCTCAAATCTTCATGCACATGAGCATCATCATCTGACTGTTCCTCCTTTTCGATTCTTTGGTGGACTTGGGTGATACCGGAGATGCTATCCCTTCTGTGACAGCACTTGGGCCAGCACCTGGGGTATCACTTACTTGATTTTGATCCTCCAGCAATATCAATGGAGATTCCTGTACTCCATCACCTGTAACACTTGCTAAATCATCAAAAACAACGTTAATTGATTCCTGAATGGTTTTTAACCTAAGGTTATAAACCCTGTATGCTCGAATGTCCTGAGCATACCCAGGAAATATAGCCTTATCACTTTTAGAGTCAAATTTAGCTAAGTAATCCCGATCATTTAGAACATAACACACACAACCAAATGTATGAAAATAATGAACCTTTGGTACCCTACCATTCAAAATTTCATAAGGTGTCATTCTAGTATCGGGCCTTAGAAAAACTCTATTGGCCGTGTGAGAAGCTGTGTTTAGGGCCTCAGCCCAAAATCTTTTTGAAATTCTTTTTGAAAACAACATCACACGTGCCATCTCAAGTAAGGTCCTGTTTTTCCTTTCAGCCACCCCATTTTGTTGAGGTGTTTTGGGAGCAGAAAACTCATGTTTAATTCCTTTTAATTCACAAAAAGTAAAGAACAATGAATTATCAAACTCCGTTCCATGATCAGACCTTATTCGCATGATAAGAGCAGAAAACATGTTTTTGATTTTAGCATGTAAGATCTTAAACTTTTCAAAAGTTTCGATTTTCTTTCAAAAAATATACCCAAGTAAATCTAGAAAAATCATCAACTATTACAAAAGTATATTTCTTACCTCCTAGACTGTCTACCTCCACTGGACCCATTAAATCCATATGCATTAATTGAAAACAGTGTGTTGTCCCAGAATACTCCTCATTATGTTGGGTAGCACTATGGGTAGCACGTGTTTGTTTACCCTTGAGACAATCTTCACATATGATTTTCGTACTTATATCCAGACTAGGTATACCTCTTACAGCTTCATCATTAATGAGTTTCACAATGTTTCGAAAAAGGACATGACCCAACTTTTGATGCCATAAGGTAGCATCATCAACCCTCACAGAATGACACACTTTTTTATCCTCAACAAGATAACAATTATTACTTGACCTAGTACCACTCGTAACACAGTTATTGGTACAATAAAAAACTTCACAAGTGTTTTTGTTGAATTTCACTTCAAGGTTGTCATCACAAAGTTGGCTAATACTAATTAAATTAGTTACAAGTCCATCAACATGCAAAACATTTTTCAAAGCAGGAAATCCAGGTACATTTAATATGCCTTTTCCTACTATATTACTCTTGCCACCACCACCATATGTTACACTACCACCTTGAATAGGTTCATATTCCTTTAAAAATATTTTTGTTTCAGTCATATGACGAGAACAACCACTATCAAAATACCATGAACCTTCATCATTAGTTTTTAAAGCAGTGCACACAACATCACATCTTAGGTTAGATTTAGGTTTCCACACTTTCCTACTTTGATAATTTTTCTTCTGACTGCCAGTGATATCTGACGTGCTAGGTAGCACTTCAGGTATCACACAGGAACTGGACTGTTTCTTTAAAAGTGTTTTACAATCATTTTTCAAACGTCCAGAAGAGTAACAGTAGTTACATATTTTTACCTTGTCAGAAGACTTATCAGAAGATATTAGTTCAACGTTGTCTCTTTCTTTAACAAAAACTACCTTATCTTCCTTATTAGCCAAAGTAGATGTAATAGCATTTAAAGACTCTTGAAAATCCATACCTGCCTTGAGTGGTTTGCTCAACCCAAGAATTGCATCTAACTTGGAAGAACTCGTGTTGAGTTTCTTAAATGTTGCTTCGGCAAGAGTAAGCTTGGCCTTGACTTTGTCCAACTCCACATCCTTCTTTGTGAGTTGCACTTCAAATCTAGTCAAGCCATCAGTCAGGTCTTGAACCTCTTTGGACAGATAGATCACCTTCTTGTTCTCCTTTTTCCATTTGTCCACCAATTCTTTGCAAAGGTTCTTAAGACCACGAATGAGTTCATCCTTGCTGAACTCCTCACTTTGTTCACCTTGTTGTGAACTACCTCCATCCATGTTAACAGAACCCACAAAACAAACAACATTTATCAAATTTAAATCTGTATACCTGTTGGATGATATATCAGGTGCTATCCCACTTTGGATATCACCTGGGGTATCACTGACAGAATCCGAGTCACAGTTTGTGACCACCATTGCTGTTTGATCTGAATCTTCAGATTGATTGGTCTCCTCATCCTCATTGTCACTGAGTGAAACCCATAGGTTCTTTCCCATCTTCCTTAGAGTGTTAGCACACTCGTTTGAGTAATGACCCCATCCAGAGCAAGCATGACATTGGATTGATTCAAGGTATTTTGGATCAGATCTGGATTGATCTGATGATGCTCTCCTTATGGGACCACCTTTCTGAGTAGATGGAAATGTCCTCTTTGGCATTGAATTGTACACCTTGGTTTGTTGCTCTTTAGCCTTTACCTGCACATTTTCTTTGTTAAATTTTCTCACCATTGAGTTATATTTCCTAGCAAGTAAGGCAACACTGGCATCTTTACCTAATTCCTCAAAAATTTCGTCATCCTCATTAGTTGAACCACTAGAGGATTGAACTTTTAAAGCAACACTCTTGCCTTTAGAAGCTTCACTTTGCTCAGCAAGATTTGACTCAAAATTTTTTAAAATGCTCATTAAGGAATTGATGTCCATAGTAGAAAGGTTGTGAGCCTCTTCTATAGATGAAACCTTTATATTAAAACGCTCAGGGAGAGTTCTAATAGCCTTTGAAACCAATTGTTTGTTTGTAAAAGGTTCACCTAAAAGTTGACACTCATTAGCAATGTCAAACAATTTTTCAAAATACGAGGAAATGGTATCACTTTCACCCATTCTCAACCTTTCAAATTTGCCAGTAAGACCTCTAAGTTTGTTTTCACGCACACTAGAATCACCTTCACAAAACCTTTGTAAAATATCCCAAGCTTCTTGAGCTGTGGAACTATTTTGAATAAGTTTAAAAATATGCATGTCAACCCACTCAAAAATAGCATTAAGAGCTTTCTCATTATAGTTAGCTAGGGTGATCTCTTCATTAGTCCACTCACCTTCAGGTTTAACCTGAATATCATCATCCTCATCAGGAGGTAAAAGTGGAAGAGAGTACCCATTAACTATAGATCGCCATGCTCGAAGATCAATTGATTTGATATGCGAGCGAAGACGAATTTTCCAATATGCATAATTCGAACCATCTAAAACAGGAAGACGTTTTTGGTTTGGATTTGCAGGATCAAAAGCCATGACACCTAGACCAAGCACTTAGTAACGTCAAGTGACCTGCTCTGATACCAATTGAAATTGTCATGGCCAGAATCACAAATGATATCCAAGGTGATAACTACACCAACGATAGCACTTGAGATAGCACACACACACTTCGAAAATAAAACAATTTTGTAAAAGAGTTTGCAACGGAATAAAAACACCAAAATTGTTTTTCTCAAGTTATATAAATATAACTTGAGAGTGCCTCTTAGGCAAGACTTTATAATCACTATAAATGAATTTACAAGGCCGAAAGTTCCCTATAGCTATAACTATTTAGAGCTCAATGGAACAAGAGATAAAGAACGGAATCCTATCCTAGCCTTCACACAACTTGATACCAACGTAATCAAGTATGAAATTACAAGGGAGAAAGGATTAAAAAGAACCAAACAAAGAACTTTATCTCTAAGCTTTCGAAGGTGTGAATGTGATGATGTAATTGGCATGTCTTCAAATGAAACCTTCCAAGCTTATTTATAGTCTTCAAATACTTGAAGGCTACTCAATTAACAGCCTTGGGGCTGGTCTTGCACGTGGAGGAAGTGTAGGGAGAGTGGGTGAAGTTGTTCCACATTTTTAGCTCCACTTCCTCAATTTTAGCAACCAAGTTGTTTTATCCATAAGCCAAGCTTCCACGCCTTGTACTCCCATGCTTTATCAACCTTGTACTTCTTTTATAACTCAGCAACAACTCTTGACCATGTCTTCACACATTTTTTTTGTTATTGCCCAAGTTACGAATTTATACATAAAATGTATAAATTCTTTTCTTCCAATTTCCACACGTGTCTAGCTCCTTCTTTGATGCTATTGCACTCTGAAATATAAACACAAACTATAGACTACACAGAGTTTATTAGCACATTAGTCCATTAAATAATAAACAAGAAATATACAACTATATAATTTTCAGTACAGGAAATCATCTGCGATATCACCTGGACTTTTGGGAAATCATCTACGATATCACCTGCAGTTTACACTAACACGTTTTTAATACTTGAACCGGCCCAAAGGAAGGCAAGTATTTGAAATGTGTTGTTTAAAGTCATTTATTACCCTAAGATAAATTAAATTATGAGTCACTTCGCAATTCAAAAGATTAGTTTTGATGTCATGTTAATTATCTTTTGATGGAATTCATTTGATATAATTAATCATTATGTAGTACTTATACATGTTTTGTATTAATTCTTTGTTCTTTACCAACAGATTTGATTAATGCTTCTTCTATAACTACTGCCATGAACATTGTTTCGATGCTTACCGGGACTAACCTTAAAACTTGGAAAAACAATATAACGATGATCTTAGGCTGTAAGGACATCGATCACGTATTAGGGGAACCAAGTCCCGCTGCTCTCACTAAAGGAAATACCGTTATAGAACGGAAAAATGTTGAGCAATGGGAACGGTCCAACCGCGTGAGTCTAATGATCATGGAAAATGCAGTTTCAAAGACATTTTTTGACAATGTCTCTGAGATCGAAAATGCTGAGTTTTTTCTTGAATTCTTGTGGAAACTTGTTTCCATACGGTACAAAGGTAACGAAAATCTTCAGGAGTACATTATTGAATTATTTCATCTTTCAATCAAACTAAAGGCACTTAAGTTAGAGATTTCGGAAGATTTGCTCGTTGTGAATGTGGGGGCCCAAATATTTTTTTGTGTTTTATTTGGATTCACTCGAGTTTGAAAACATCCGGTTTAATTTGAAAAACAGAGTCGCCACGCCATTTTGATTTCCTCAAAACTTTGAAAAAAAGGAATTAGGGTCCGGAGGTTATGTTACCCCTTGGGAAGAACGTTTGGCGTTCACCCAAGGTTCCTTGCCGAAGCAAGTCTCCCAAGATTCCATTTTTCGTGCTTGCTTGCGTGCTTTCTTGTGTGCAAGTGTTGAAGAGAGGGGGGGGGGGGAATGTTCCAAGTTATCTTCCGGACGTATAAACCATTTAGTTGGTTATCGCTCGGGATTCCTTGGATTTTTATGTGTTCGGGACTTTGATCCCATCCTCATCTTGGACTTGTGATCATCACTGGTCATGTGTGATCGAGAGAAGGACTCTCTCTTATGGTTCAAGAGTGAGGTTCTTTAGAAAGGAATATCCTTAGCCCATCAATCCTACACCTTGAGACGATTGAGCTTGTGTAGGGACTATTATGCTCGTCTCAAGTGATAATCGGAGATATAGGGTTCAAGGCTTATTCATTTCTAAAGGGATTATGGCACCTTTAATGGAAGAAACGACGTAAAGATGGGATCTTTACATCGGTCCGTTCCAAGGATGCATCAAATACCAAAGGGGACTAGGGGAAGGGTATAAAGATTGGATCTTTATGCTCTTCCTATGCTTTTCGTGCCTTAGGAAGGTCACTAAGCAATCCTAGGAAAGAGAGATCCAACCATGAGTGACATGAAGGATGCATTCTAAACTAAAAATGACATTTTTAATGAAAAAGATGACATTTTGCATGCAAAGGATGCTATTTGGATGTAAAGAAATGATTTTTAATGCAAAGGATGCAACTTTATATGAAAAGATGTTATTTTGAGAGCAAAGGATGCTTCTTTTCACATCCCCATGTGAGAGATCCACCCTAGAACAAGCCTTTTTTGAGGTCTTATTTGTTCATCCTTGGGTGGGATCCTCCATGGATCCTATGTGATAAGGGGATAGGGGTAAGATGATCTACATGCTTAAAGAAAGGATCTTTAATGACAATAGCAAATACCAAACAAGTATATAAGGATATGGAGAGCAATGAGCAATATATCACATAAATACAAGGTATATTTCAAGAAAAAGGGGATGAGAGGTTACCAATGGTGGTGTCCCTCTTTCTCCTTGGAGTTTGCCTAGGGAAGGACCAACTTTGGAAGGCTTTGAAGAGGAGGGAGGTGGTTTTTTGACACTCTCAGCTCACTGGAATCTCGTGGTGGTATTTTGGCAGAGTTATGTTACTGAAAATCCCCCCCCCCCTAAAATGAGTAGAGGAGGTCTCTATTTATAGGCACTCTGGCAACAGCTAATGAAGCCGTGCAGCTTAGAGTTCTAGCCTAATGCAGCCGTGCAGCATTATCCATTATGACTCAGCACCTTTCTAGAATCATGCAAGGTGGCCTTCTAGAAGGGTTTTTATACCAAAGGAAAACGTGGATTTTTAATTCCAAGTAATTCCTTCACCCCTCGGAAGGTTCGGAACAGTTCCCAAATTGCCCCTGAACTTTAGGAAAGTCCGGGGAATTGCCGGGAAACTTAACCGGAAGGCATGAGCCAGATTTGGGTACTTACAGAAGCCCCTCGGCAATGTCACTTGCAGGGCGAGTGGGGTTGTCGATAGAAAAGGATCCGATCTGGCGAATGCCGAGACGGATTGGGTGACCAAGGTGGTCGAGTGGCTGAACCTTTGGAAGGCTACCTATGTATCCCGAGTGGGAATCAAGCCATGATCGTAGTTCGGAAAAGATCCACTGGGGAATGGCGAAGAGAAACTGGGCTCTTGCTGGGGAAATAGAAGGGAAAGTGACCTAGGAGGTCAAGTGACTGATCCTACTGGGGATATGCTAGACGAAGGAAGTGACCAATGTGGTCGGATGGCTAAACCTTTATGAGGGGCTACTTCACCACTGAGGAGTGGTGATCGAAGAGGGTGACCAATGTGGTCGAATATCTGGACCTTTATGAAAGGCTGCCTCACCACTGAGGAGTGATGAAGGAAAGGGGTGACCATTGCGGTCGGATGGCTGGACCTTTATGAAAGGCTACCTACGTATCTCGGAGGAATCAAGCCTTGGTCGTAGTTCAAGTCTCACTAGGTAGTTAGTAACGATGTCTAGGATCCTTGAGGTTTTGACGATTGGTGGAGGAGTCACCTGGTTGACAATTAATGGAGGTTGTCACCTGATTGACAATTAATGGAGGTTGTCACCTGATTGACAATTAATGGAAGTTGTCACCTGATTGACAATTAATGGAGGTTGTCACCTGAGGAAACTAGAGCTTACGTCACTATCGAGGAGATAGAGGTAGCTAAAGTTTGGAGAACTTGAGCGTACTTCTCAATCTGTGATAGAGGTAGCTTAAGTTTGGAAGACTTGAGCGTACTTCTCAATCCGTGATAGAGGTAGCTAAAGTTTGGAGAACTTGAGCGTACTTCTCAATCTGTGATAGAGGTAGCTTATGTTTGGAGAACTTGAGCATACTTCTCAATCCGTGAGATAGAGGTAGCTAAAGTTTGGAGAACTTGAGCGTACTTCTCAATCCGTGAGATAGAGGTAGCTAAAGTTCGAAGAACATGAGCGTACTTCTCAATCTGTGATAGAGGTAGCTAAAGTTTGGAGAACTTGAGCATACTTCTCAATCTGTGAGAGAGCTAGCTAAAGTTTTTGACAATTCAGAGGATGTCACCTAACGTTATTCCGTTATAACGGAAGTAACGGAGGCGACTCGGAAGGAAAGTTAATTCTTCTTAGCGATAACGAATATATTTAGGAAACAGCGTTACTCTAGTTAAGAAATAACGGGAGTTATATGCCCAAGTGGAAAGTCCAGGGGCAAAGATGTAATTTCTGCTCAGAGCAGAAGAGGCCGCCCGGCAAGAGATGGAGGAAAAAGAAGCCGTCTGGCTTCAATCCTGATTTCACCAGATTGTTTGAACAAATATGAAAACGGGCAAAGCGCCATTTGTTGTGGCTTCCGCCGAGGAGAGGAGAGATAGTAGAGAGAGAAATTTCTAAATTTCTTCAATTCCCTACCTTCTATTGCTCGAAATGGATCAAGAGGGTAACATTGTACCCCGACAAGCACGAAGAGTCTTGTCACAAGCCGCGAGAATGAGGCGGAGGGAGTTGGTTAGAACCGAGCGAAAATACGATTTCAATACGCCTCCTTCCGAGTTTTATCCGAGCAAAAGGGAGCACAAGTCCATGAAACCTCAATCTATTGGGGTAAGCATTCTTGATTTTCTTGATTTTGACAATTTTGATTGAGTTTGGATTGATTTAGGGTTTGACCCGAATTTTAGGAATTCTTAGAATTTTCCTAGGATTTTTGTTGATGATTTTGGAATTTTGATGATTAACCTATGAGGCTAAGGAGATAAATGATCATGCATGTGCAATTTATTTGAAAAAAAATAATGAGAATGACCCATTTTTTTTTTGAAAATAAATAAGAAGAATAATGTCTAAAATGCGACGAAGTTCTTGCATGTGCTAGAACTAGGTCAATTCTTGATCATAAATGAGAAAAAGGACATTTGGACGATGAAAAGGATTCATGCATGCCATTTTTTTTTTTGAAAAATTAATGCTTATGTGCAAAGAATTTTGAAAATCAGAATTTTGTGCTTAGGAGAGCGATGTGCTTGACACAATGTGTTTCAAATGATGAAAGACACGTTTTCTAGGCAAAAGATGTTAGAAATCTTTTATGACTGCTTTTCTTTGAAAATATGTGCACTTTTGAATATATGCATGCTTTTGAAATGAGATGAAGGACCGACACGTTTTTTTTGTGCTTTCCTACAGGAGAGCAAATCGAGGGGACCTTCTGAGGTGGCGGTGAAGCTATGGGATAGGATGCCCGACTTTGAGAAGAATGGGGTGAACCCCAAGCAGCTAGTGAGGGCTACCGGCCTGGACTTGTTCGTTGAGGCTATTGGCAGAGGTATTCACATAACCTCCAAGAGCAAGGGCTTGACCCAGGACCTTTCAGAGTTCTGGTGGGACACCACCCACAGCTTTCATCTCAGCTGGGGAGAGCTTACGGTGACCCCGGCCGACTTCACTGCTATTACTGGCCTGCAGTTCACCGAGGGGCCTGTAACTTGGAGGGACCATATCACGGCTGAGGAGTTCAGAGCTCTGGTTGGGTTTGACCTTAGTCCTAAGGGGCTCGGGATGGAGACTAGGAATGTGGAGGTGGCAGTCCTGAACTGCATGCAGGGATTTGCTGCCAATGAGGTGACTGCCCACCAGCTTGCGAGGGCTTTTCTGTGGTTGATGCTGTCAGTCACCATCTTTGCTAATTCTGGGACTTTGGCCATGCTGTGCCTTCTAGACTCCTTGGAGGATGTGGACGATATTGGGACGGTCTCTTGGGGCGAGGCCGGATTGGCTGAGCTTTATTTCTCTCTGGATTTGTACAGCCGAAACAAGGCTGCTTCTATGGACTGCTTCTCTTTTGCTCTTGAGGTATTCTCGCCTTCTTTCCTTTCTCTTTTCCTTTCTGTCCTTAAGATTTTTTATAAGAGAAATGACCCTTTTATGTTTTTAACATGCAGGTCTGGTTTTGTGAGGTGATCGGGTTCTTTCCCTGGAACCAACAAAGCGATCCTACCATCTTCCCTGCTATGATTCGCTGGAGGGGCGAGGCTAGGGACAAGTTCACCGGGAAGACCCGGATCACCTTTGATTACAAGATGGTGAGGCCCGTCCTTAATAAGGATGGTGATGATGGGGTGGACTTTTATCCTTGGGGAAGGTACCCGGAGGTGCTGCTAGGGGATGCCGTGGAGGCGACTAGGCAGAGGAGGTGGTTGACAGGCCTGACATGTGATGTCATTTATCTGGGGGACCGTTTTTCCAGGCAACATGGCCATATCCCTCCATTGGATGCTATCACTCCTCACGATCCTCCAGCACGGATGCTGCAGCCCAGGACTGGTCGGTGGATGATATTGCTAGGTATCAGGCAGGCGTGGCAGCTGAGGAGTACTTTGACTTGGCTACCCCGTATGCTACCTTCGTGGAGCAACGGCTGAGGACGCCACAGAAGCTAGTGAAGCTAGCTATTGCCCAGGGGTACGGGGAAGCTGAGCCTACTGATCCGCCAATGCCTCCTGCTCACCTTTCTTATGTTGTCAATGGGGTACCGAGGAGGTTTATGATACCTGTCCCCGACACGAGGGAGCCCCAGTATACTCTGCCGCCTAACAGCACTGTGAGTACACTTTAGGGTCTTTTCCCTTTTTCGGATTTCTTTGCTTTTCTGAGATTTTTCTGAGATTTTCTGAGTTTCCCTTCTCGTCTTCTCAGGTTCCAGCTCGCACTTATGACGGCTTGGTGATAAGTGACTTTTATATAGTCATTTATAGCATTATTTATTTATCATTTACTTAGTTTTTATTATCATTTAGTCTTAATTTAGTATAATTTAGCTTCTTTTATTCTATATTTGGGATTTTATGCTTGTTGGTATATTTGAGCGTTTTTACAGGTATTAGGGTCCATTTTTTGAGCAAATGAAGTTAGGACATATCTAAGAGATCAAAAGCCATGGAAGGGACAACTTCAAAGTGATCATCCAGGCCAAAAAGCCGCTGGAGCGGCTGTGCGCTATAAAGTGGAGTGGCCATGCAAACCCTCAGTCAAAGCCAAAATTGCCAAAAGTTCACTGGAGCGGCCGTGCGCTATAAAGTGGAGCGGCCGTGCAAGATGGAGCGGCCGTGCGCTATAAAGTGGAGCGACCGTGCACCTGCTGTTGCTGTGAAAAGGCACCTTTTCATTTGAAGCTCTTTGAAGGGATCCAACCCTTCACTCAAATGCTTATATAAGACACCTTTGTAATCAGTATTGGGCATCCAGAATACATCCAATATACAACCATATACATCCGAAAATACATCTTTAGATGGATCAAATAACATCTAGATAGATATCCAAAAATACTCTAGCAATATTTATACATAATTCTTGAAGATGTATCAATGATTTGTGACAAGTCCTTGTGTACTCTTGAAGATTATGAATGAAGATTATTCCATCCATTGTCTCTCTCTTTTTATGAATAAGTATTTCTTCCCTTATATTTATTTCTTTACTTACTTCCTTTTATTATTTCAATGGTTTGAGTAATCCTCCATTTCTCGGAGTTGGAAACTCGATAACTTATATTCATTGCTTCTTCTACATGTCATTTCAATTCTCCTCTTGTAAATCTTAATGCTTGCAATAAGGGAGACGTCTTTAATTGTATAACCTCAGTTGATCAAATGAAAAACATCGATTAGCGGAACTCTAAGAGTGGAACTAGGTCAATAAATTACGGAAAGTAATTTAAAGACCTAGGGATGATCCTTTGGTGGAAAATATGTGAGATTAATAGACTTAACGGATTTTGATTTATACGGTACCCTCGAGAGGTGAACCGGGTTACTCGTGTGACAGACGAGAATACCTATAAACGGACCCTCAAGAGATAGGCCGTGTTGGTCTTAAAATACATGTGCTAGGCCTTGACCCATGAGTAGTTAGCACAACTTAGCGTATCATCCTTGAACTTGGCACTTTTATCTTAAAACAATTTCTTTATATTATTCTTAAATTGCCTGCAAACATAAAGAAACTTGTCCATTGGTCACGAGAAGTCGTACAACGGCCTAGGGATGTTCTTTGAATGGAAAAACGTTGACTTTCGATCTTAATGGATTCTTACTAATTGTGGTCAGCTAGAGTTAAGCCGGAATGCCCGTTTGTGATAGGGCGGGAGCACCATAAACGGAAATCTCAAACAGTTAGGACATAGTTAGTGAAGGATACAACGCTACTTGCTTGACCGTGAGAAGTAGTGTAAGCCTAACGTACCATCCTTGTTATTTTGATAAAAGCCTTTATCTAAAGCATATTTATTCGTTTTCAATCCCGAGAATACTATCATTATATGTTAGAGTAGTTTATATATCTTCCTAGTATTTTATCTTACAGAATTCTTATCTCCCCCAATCATTATATCTATATATTTATATAAAGACAAATATCATCCCAAAGTAAACCCTGTCTCTGTGGGATCGACCCGTACTTGCACCCGCTATATTACAATAGCCCGTGCGCTTGCGGATATAAATTAAACCGTTAGGTTTCGACCTCGAACACTTGGTCAGGCAGAACATGGGCTGGAAGGATGTGTGCCGGTCCCTCGTGAAGAAGCTGGCTTGCGCTTCAAAGGCTGCAGTGAACGTGCAGGAGCCCGTGCGCAAAAGAAGGCACGTCGGGAGCACGGCATCCACCTCATCGGCTTCAGAGTATTCTTCTAGTGCCATGCCTCGGGGACAGGGACCTAACACCGGCATCCTGGAGCAGCTAGCCGAGTACGAGCATGTGAATGTCCATCTTTCTGATGTGAGTGAAAGCAAGGATGTGATGAGGGACCCTAGCTTCTACGAGCTGAGTAGTGACGATGAGGAGTCGGAGGCCTAGGAAGGTCCTTAGGATCAATCTAGTAGGAAGGAAACAAACAATGAACAATTTTATGCACATTTTGTTTATTTTTTGCTTTATTTGGGCGCCGATGGGGCGAAAACAATGTATTACCGTTTTATTTGCTTTTCTAATTTATGCCTTATGAATTTGCATATTACTTGAGCCTCGGGGCTGCTTTTTCGCTTGGAAATGGGGCTGAAACTGGGCCAAAATGATTTGTAATGGTATATAACTGCTTGGATGATCTTTAGATGTGTTTTGGGACAGGTTTCATTGAGAAAGTGGGGTGAGAACTCCACTTGGGCAGCAACTTTGGTTGCTGCAGATTTTTTTCTGTAGATGGCAAATGAGGCCGTCCGGCCTATAACCGAGGGAAAATGAAGCCGTGCGGCTAACAGTTCTGTCTGGACTAGTTTTTTTCAAAATAAAACCAAGGCTTGGCCATTTCATTTCATTTTCACTCTAGACTTGTCCCAATTGATCCCAGAGCCTATTTCTGACCAAAAGACATCAACTTTGATCACCTTGCAATGGAAAGACCTGCTAGACTGCAAAAGGGGAAAAGAGACCGTTTTCTGTCCGATCTTCAATCTTGGGTGAGACATAACTTTCAATCTCACAAGGGGCTGTTCGATACTACCTTCAAGATCAAATATTTATGGCATTTGAAGGATCTCCCGCCTGATTGGGACCTTTTGAGAGCAGCAGCAAAGTTTTGGGATGTCCGGAGACATGTTTACTGCTTTTCATACAATGAGATTGTTCCAACCTTTGAAGACTTCCGAGCATTGATTGGGGGTCCAGAAATTGAGGAAATTTCGACACCTTTGATCGACGACGTGCCGGTAGCGGTAAAGTTGGAATCTTTTCTGCAAATTTCTCTGAAAGAAGCTGAGGGGATGATGATAGCTCCGGACAGGATTGACCTTTCCGATATCCCGGGCAGGTTTGGATTTCCGAATACGTTGACGACCACTGTGGCTATGGATGCCTTTATTCTCTGTCTGTTCTCGTCTCTGTTCACGGCCGAGTCTATGGGGATTTGTCATGGTGGCCTCTTGGGCATGGTTAGGGATTGCAGGGCTGGGAAAGACATTGTCCCACTGGTTTTGGGTGAGACCCTTCACGGAATTGATAGGATGGCTAGGGGAGACCATTTCATGAGGTCTGGGAGCCCGGCTGTGTTGACTTTATGGTTGCAGGAGAGGCTCGGGGCTTTGCCAGGGGCTTTGTCGACTCAGTGCCCTTGGGTGATTTCTCGGAGGGGTGCACCTAGGCAGCAGGATCAGGGTGACTGGGAGCTGATGATGGCTAGGTTATCCACTTCGGATATTCACTGGTGGGTACCTCACTGGAGGTTGCAGACCCGGAGGACATTTCAGGAGTCCTATGTGGTGAGGGTTCCAGGGTTTTCTTGGTCATCCTTCTACGTACCCTGCTTGGTATCCAGGCAGTTCGGGGCCTTACAGGAGCCGTTGGGCGATTGGGAGGACATCCGTACCATGGAGGTGGTGCCTTTAGACATGAGGGCTCCAGCCAGCTTCTCATTCTTCTCGAGGGCCTGGACATATACTGCTTTCCCACCCAGGGCCATTCTCAAGAGCCGAAAGAGTACCATTTTGACTACGGCCTATTTGGACTGGTATGAGAAGGAGATGGGAGCGACTCAGGTCATATTGGGAGAGAGGCATCAGGCTTTATTAGGAGCGGACTGTGACTCGAGCAGGACTCTGAGAGAGGCTGAGGCTGAGGCTAAGGCGAGTCACCATAACCAATCGGGTGACTTTATCAGATATATTGAGGCTCGATACGAGAGGCTTTCTGAAGTCGCTCCCTTGACTGAGGCTCAGAGGGAGGAAGTGCGGACTCGTGCTCGTATTGAGAGAGCACTTATTGACAGGGGTTTGGCGGAGG
This sequence comes from Adenophora triphylla var. japonica, assembly GCA_022495995.1. Taxonomy (NCBI): domain Eukaryota; kingdom Viridiplantae; phylum Streptophyta; class Magnoliopsida; order Asterales; family Campanulaceae; genus Adenophora; species Adenophora triphylla. The sequence goes on from JAFEMH010002792.1 coordinate 309,357, forward strand.
CTCCTGTGAGGATACCCGAGATTGGGATGAGGGAGACTGACATCCTGGACAAAAAGAGAAAGAACACTCGACGGGGTCGAGGTAAAGGGAAAAAGAACAAGGAAGACTCAGTGAATGACGACTGATAAATCTTTTCCTAGGATTCCCTTATTGCCATTTGCAAACACAATAGTTTATTAGGCATTTTATTTTATTTTAGATCTTTGTAGCAGGTTAGCAGAGTCAAGAGTAGACCGTGCTTGAACTCATCAAGAAGTCTTTTAACTTATAATTAACGAAGATATGATCTTAGAAATTAATCAAGACACATTGCATGGAAATTTCAAATGTCTTATTGATTACTTAGGACGCATTTCATGGAAACTTGATTGCCCTTTATTTTTTTTATTGTTTAGACCGAACCATATATGGCTACCTACGTTCCCCTTTTACAAGAAAGACTAAGGGGCTCAGGTCTTCGTAGTTCGTTCTGGTGAACTATCAGGATTAGGTCTTTTGGCCTCTTTTTTTCTATTTTTTTTTCTGTGCAGCCCTGTTTTTTGCCTAGACCACCCTTTTTGGGTTTTTAGCCTAGCTGGGCATTACTCTTTTTGCACTAAGATTTTTCTCTTTTTTTTTTCTCTTTTTTTTTATGTGCAACCCTGTTTTTTGCCTAGACTGCCCTTTTTTGGGTTTTCGGCTTAGTGGGTATTACTCTTTTGCGGTAAGATTTTTTTCTTTTTCCTTTTTTTTCTTTTTTATTTCTTCTTTTTTTTTTTTTCTTTTTCTCTTTTTTTTTTATATTTTCAGACATAGTACCTTCGGAGCTTATCGCCGTTGACTGGGTGGACAAAGGGATTGCCGTCCAGGTCTGCAAGCTTCATGGCTCCTCCCGATAGTATCTTCTGCACCACATACGGGCCGATCCAAACGGGTTCCCACTTTCCCAGGGGGTTGTCTCTGGTAGGGGGCTTTACTTTCAGCACTAAGTCACCCTCTTTGATGTCCCTAGCTTTGACCTTTTTGTCAAATGCTCTAGCCATTCGCCTCTGATAGGCTCGAGTGTGTTCCATGGCCTTGAGCCTTCTTTCATCGAGCAGGGACAACTCATCATGCCGGCTACGTAGCCACTCTACTTCGTTGACACTGTTTTTCAGGAGGACCCTTAATGATGGGATTTCCAACTCCACTGGCAACACTGCTTCCATCCCGTAGGTTAGGGCAAAGGGAGTTTCTCCCGTAGCTGTTCTGACAGACGTTCTGGAGCCCCAGAGTGCTAAGTGCAGCTTCTCAGGCCAATCACGACCACGGGTGGCCATTTTTCGGATGATCCAATTGAGCGTCTTATTAGCAGCTTCCACGGCTCCATTGGTTTGAGGTCTGTACAGGGATGATTTGTGGCGAGTGACTCTGAATTCTGACAGCAATCTAGCACAGTCCCCTTCAAAGTGTGACCCGTTATCAGAAATGATCTCATTAGGCACCCCGTATCTGCACATTATGTTTTCTTTGACAAACTGGGCCACCTTCTTGGAAGTGAGGACCTTGTAGGACTTTGCTTCTACCCACTTTGTGAAGTAGTCGACTGCCACTAACACAAATTCGTGCCCATTGCTTCCTGCCGGAGCTATCTTCCCTATCACGTCAATACCCTAGGTTGCAAACGGCCAAGGAGTCGTCATGCAGTACAGGTCATGAGGTAGAAGGTGATTGAGATTGGCAAACCGTTGGCATTTGTCGCACTGTCGGACATGTTGAACGCAGTCTGTCTCCATGGAAATCCAGTAACAACCCATCCTGAGGATTACTTGCATCAGGGCTCTAGCATTCATATGGGGACCGCATGGACCATTGTGGATTTCGGTCATCAACTCTCTGGCCCTTTCTTGGGTGACACACAGAAGGAGCGGCCCTTGGTACCGTTTCTTATAGAGATCGTCCCCCAGAATGACATAGTGGGAAGCTAACCGTTTTAGGGCTTGCAAGCTTTTGGCTTTAATGCCTTCTTTCGGTCTACCTTCTTCATCTCTAAAGGCTGACTCTTCATCTTTGAGGAACTGGTAAATCCCCGATTGTACCGGGGTTCCTTGATAGGCTCGAGTCCCGGGTCTATTTCGCGACGAAAGCCTGGGGCTTCTCTTCTACCCACTCTGAAGGGTTTTTATGGCCTTTCCTCGGGGATCTCTACCGGTGAGGCTAGAGTAGCTAAGGCATGCTGCGAATCTGTTCTTATCCCTTGGCCGGGTAATGGAATGTCAACTTCTACGGAAGCTGCTCAGTCAACTCCTCCATATAGGCATGATACTTTTGCAGGTTAGGATCCACAGTCTTCCACTTATTGGAGACCTGGTTGATGATCAGGGCGGAGTCTCCATTGACCTCGAGCTCCTTGACATTCCTCTCTAAGGCAGCTTCTAAACCAGCAATGCAGGCTTCATACTCAGCGACATTGTTCGTGGCAGGGAAGTTCAACTTGATGGAAATTGGCGTGTGCTCATATTTTGGGTCGAACAGTAGCATTCCTATGCCATTTCCTCTTTTGTTAGCAGCCCCATCAAAGAAAAGCTGCCATCGGCTTTCAGGCTCGACTACAAAGATCCCTTCATCTGGGAATTGGGGTTCAGGCCCGCGGTCCTCATTACTAGGGAAGTTTGCCAGATGGTCTGACAACGCTTGACCCTTGATAGCCTTTCTCGTCACATAGTTGATGTCATACTCAGCCAAGAAGAAGGACCACTTTGCTAGACGCATCGAGAGGGAAGGCTTGTCAAAGATATACTTGATGGGAGTCCTCATTTACGAGACCAAATTCACGGGGGTGAGGCTTGCATGTAGTAAGCTTCGGTTTATGCACTACCAAAACCAGCCTCCTGCACAAGTCTTTTCAC